>CM076578.1:1046127936-1046530872 GCA_034641835.2 Pinus albicaulis | reverse complement strand
ATCGTTTGAATTTCTGCATCTAGATTACATGCCTTGCTTTCAATTACTGGGCCATTCCATGCCCTTACAGGCTGCAATAACATTATCTATGATGAATTGACCTTTAATGAAACAAGTCTGCCTAGGTTTGATAATAATCATGAGAATATGCTTGATTATGAGTGCTGAGCTTTGGTAAGACTATTACATGATCAACAGAGTGATAGGCTTCCAGCTCATAGTCACTTTGGAATCATTGACCTTGGGTATAAACTTGTTAATACCTTTGTTTAAGTTGGTTCTCAATGATTTCTCTGTGATGGATTCTTTGTAAACCTCCGCAAAATGTTTGGATTGACAAAATACTAGGTAGCTTTATAAAATTAACTCTGGAATCTTTCTAATCCCAGGACTTACCATCATCATTGTTCATGTTTGAGAGGGTAGTAGCTAGCTTACCCAAAGTCAACGACTAGTCACACAGTATTCTTTGTGCTTCATAAATTTTGTGAGATGACTCCAAGACAGGGTTGCATTGATGTTCCTCACTTAGTATTTGCAATTGAAAATTCTTTCGTAGAGAGAACTGAGAAGTAAATTGTTTCTCAATTTCATCTTTTAAGCCTACTCTTGGTTGATTTGATAGTGGAGATTCTCTTTTCAAGCCTTCTTTTGAATATAGGGCCCCAAAAAAATCCTTTTGTAGGCCTATCGCATATTTTAAGCCAGTGGATGATGGCCCTGCAATTGTGTCCCTTTGGCACTTAGAATCTTGACAACTTTCAGATGATTACCGAGTGTGGCCACCCTGACTTGAAGTGCTTCATTGAAAAGGATATTCTAGAGGCATTGTCTTATAGATTCCCTTATTCTTTGATAACATTTACGTTTTATTTGGATGGAAGCAATTTTTCCTCCCATGGGCTCTAAGGAGAGAGGTTCCTTACAAGTTATATAAACATTATTTTTCCAACCCCAATCAGAACTTATTCTTGAAGGTCTTTGGACAAGTTAAACTTCAGACATGATTTTCTGGCCCCTAAGGGTTGTAAAATTTCTCAGGCCTATGATAGATAAAGTGAGTGAGAGAATAAGAAAAATGTTTGTGGAAAGGCCAATATTGCATGGCTATCTCAGGGAACTTGATGCACACAAGGAAACATAACTGAGCATTTCTCTTTGGTGAGAGTTTCTCATACCACCAGGAGAAGCCAACTAAGGTGTTTATAACTTTATATGCACTGAGGACTGCTTCAAAGACTTTCATCAAAGGCAACTTTATTCAAAAAATCAAACAAAAAAGAAGCCCATGGTCAAGCTACCAGTAGTTTTCCAAAGCCATCTGAGATTCCCCTACCTCCTACATCCAAGCCTTGATGATCATCCATAGAGGAATGTGGTCCATGAAATGGCTAAGCAGTGATTGATGCTGATAATCAACACACACATAATTGTATTCAGAAAGATAAATGGCTAGTGGAGTTCCATCATGATCAGATCCATTTCATCGTGGAAGACTTCCAAAATGAACTTTCTAGGGCATTTTGACCATTCAAAGATTTCTCTTGAAATTCTCAGTCAAACTTGGTCAAACAGTCCTGAAATTATCGGTCAAACAGTCCTTAAATTATTGGTCAAACCTGGTCAATGCATTGGTCAAACATGCAGTCAAAGATGTGTTCAATGCCGCAGTCAAACAGTCTAGATTTCCTCGGATTTCGTGCCACCAAACTTGGTCTCCAAAAATCGAATTCTGTCCCAGAAATCGAGAGTCGACCAAAACTCTAAGAAATTTTGTCAAGGCAACTTTTGAATTTATATTTATTATTAAGGACTTATGGATTTTTGACACCCGATTTGTGGAAGGTTCTCAAAATCTCCATTCCAGGAATACACTGATTGCGTGGTAAATAAAAGGAAAAATCCGTTTTCTCGAGCAAATCTATCTCTTCTCTTTGGCAGTTAAGGAGCACAAGATTGTGGAGGCCATGCTGGGTACCCAGTTGAAGGATGAGGTCATGAAGATCATCTCTGTGCAAAAGCAGTGGAGGGCTGGGCAGAGAACTCGATTCCACGTAGAGATCATAATTTTTTTTTTTTTTGCAAATAAACAAATAAATAGAAGGAAATTCATACTACTAATTTAAAAAAAACAGAGAAAGAATCGAATACCAGAAGAACCCATTATTTGTAACTGAAAACATTGTAATTTATGAAATGAAAATTCACTTGAGCATTCACCGAAACTGTGGTAGTCTATATGTCTCAGAAAAGTTGTGCAAATAGTTTAAATTGCAGTCTCTCATAGAAGGAAAAATATACATAATGGCCACCCTTGAGAGGGGCTAGCGATAGGATGGACAAGATTACTAAAGAATAACACTTAAACAATGTAGTGCAACCATGAAAAAGCCACAAGTATACTGTGTTAAAATTTCCAAGAGAAAAAACTCAGGAACAAAAATTAGGGCTATTTTAATGGTTCTCTTTCTTTCAATCAATCCACAGAAAAAAGATTCGATTGAAGTTTGTGGATTCTTTAAATCATCATATGTTTTTGGATTAAATCCCTATGAGGAATTTATTCATTCAATCTTATCCAAAGAAGGAATTTTCTGTTAAAAGAAGGGAGTGAAAGAACTGGGAAAATTATTTAGGAATCTAATGGCCTTTCTACGTGATCTGACTATCTTCTATGATGGGATAGTCATAAATGCTTGTGGAAAATTATTCATTCACTTTGAATATGAGAATAGAAACTCTTCAGTAGCATGTAAATCATCAAACAAGAGGGAGTCTGGGATCATTCTTCTCCAGGAGAACTGTAGGGACACCGGTTGCTAGAGCAATTGCAAATATTGAATTACAAAGCACTTATTGATTCTTTTCAAAAAATATTTCTCCTTGGGACATCCTTAAGGAAATGTTAATGAGTAGATATAATTATGCTTTATGATCAGAAACGCTGCAAGGGAGAATGTGCATTCTAGCCTCTAATCCTAATAGGAGAAAAGAACTTTGAATGAGAAATCTATTTAACCTTGCAGCAATATGCCTCGGATTGACTCTTTTGTTTGACCAGGTGTACTTACCAATAGAGGGCTTGATGTCGAGCAACTCCCAGTCCTACGTGAGGTCCTCCACCCATTCCCTCGCCGGATCACTTACGATGCTGCCTCCTCACTTCTCTGACAAAAGCAAGGTGATATTAAGGTTGCCAACAATGATGGTATTTTCCAGATTCTCCATTCCTGTCAGATTTCTGATGGAGTCCCAGCAAGCCTTTGTCTCCCCTGCATTTACTGGGACATACACATTGATGAGACAAATGATCTCTTTTGTGTCAAGATGCTGAAGTTTCAAGAACAACTAGTGAGTGTTTAGGATCTCTTTGACCATCAAGAATTTGTTAGTATTCAAGAGAGTACCCAACCCGCCTGAGGCTCCTCGAGCAAAGACTGTTTGTCCTCCACCTTTATTCCAAAATTTCTTACTTATTTGGAGGAAGTCTTTGTCCTCCATTTTAGTCTCCTGAATGAGAAGTATGTCTCGGGTGTCTATCCTTAGAAGACTTCTTATGGCTTCTTCTTTAACTCTGCTCCCCATACCCCTGCAATTCCAGGAGACAACCTTCATCACATACTTTTTTGGGTGTGATGAGCTCCCCTGGAGCCCTGAGTCTAATTTCTTGTCATCTTCGGCATTTTTGCCAAGAGTTTCTTGAGGGTTGGTTGACTGCCCTGGAGCTTATCTTTGTAGGTTTCCTGTTCTCTCTTTTCATGGGCGGACTTACGGCCTCTTGTGGATCTTCTAGCTGAAGTTTGTGAATCCCCTATTTCTCCTTCCTCCTCTGAATCCTCCGATACTTGTTCTTCCTCAACTTCTGCATGTTTTTCTTTAGATCTATTTGTGGCACTTTCTCCTTGCCTCGAGCCTGAAGGGGTCCCTTTGTCTGGGGATCCTTTCTTATGCATATCGACCTTCTGGGTGTCCTCTATTGCTGAACTTAGGAGCCCGAATTTGTTTTCTTGACCATTCGAGAGAGGGGTTTGAAGAATAGAAGCCGGCTGAGGGCCTTTACCATTTGGGACGCCGGATTTGTGGGATTTATGGGAGTTCTTTGTCCACTTGACCTGGTTCCAACCCTCCTCCTTCCCTTTCTCTGCCTCTCCATTACTCGGACAACCCCTAGCAAAGTGACCGTAGACATGGCATTTCCGACACTTGAAGGGAAGCTGCTCATAATCTAGCTTTTGCACATGGGTCCAACTATCTACAAATAATGAATACATTAAATTAAGGATATCCCATACTAGAAGTATCAATTTTATATTGGCTACCTCTGCCCCTTCTGAAAAATGTTCCACATCAAGAAATCAAGCTAACCATAGATTCTCGGTGTCTTCTTATTTCACCAAAAAAGAAAGGCAAAACCAGCTTTGCCAGTATTTCATCATGCTAGACTCTGTCACAAGATGGTAGAGTCCAACTATGACTTACAATACCAACCAAGGCGATAAACCCCAAAATCAGTATTGCAGTACCACACCATCGACATTCAAATTTGGACACTGTCTAGCCCTCCATACAAATTGAGCCATATGGAATTATGTACAGCTATAATGCAGATTTCTCAATGTAAATATGCTTGAAAGATTGCCTATGATGTATTAAAACTCCAAAAAGAATGCTTCTCGTTGAATATGAAAGTATTGATCCAATGGCTTACTGAATGTAGATGCCTGCCAGATCTTCCCAGTTTATCAATGAGGAGTCTACTTAATTGAGTATCAATTTCAAAGTGCTTAGTAAAACCTACGATAACATTTCCTTTAAAAAATTAATCCACTTAGAAAATCCATGACATAGACATACAAATCACAGAGATCATTGCCCAGGCCTACCAAGATCTCCTTCACCTCATGACACATTTCCTTTCCAATAATAAATGTAATCTTCTAGATCCTAAACTAGCCAGGTTCTTCCTACTGTTCTTTTGATTGAGCCTCTTACCCCTCATGTTGTATGAGGCCTTGATCCACATTGAAGACCTACTCAAGCAGCCTCCATATGGAGGAGGTTGGCTTGATAGCCATTTTTTTTCTCTTTATGCCTTTTCTTTATTATGAATCATCTTTTGAAGTGTTACTTCACATATTTGGGGCACTTTTGAGGTGTTAGTTCACATATTTGGGGACACCTTTTGAAGCCTTTATCTAGATAGTTTCATGCATATTTGTTTGCTTGAGAGAACAGTTCACATCTCCATAGGCACAAGAAAATATGTGTAGGCATGCCACATCAACAGGGGCTACAATCCATATTGCTGTTTCTATTGACTGTAAATTACACTTAAATTCTTCTGTAAAGGGCTTTGATTAAAGGGAAAAATCTTCCATCTAAACAAGAATGTCTGTTGAGGTGTTTCCTATTCTTTTCCCTTGCTGATTCTTGTTATTAAATTGGATGATTTATTGCTATCATCCAAGTGAAAGGTAGGGTAGATCCTAGTTTATAGAAAGGTCACCTCTTTGTTGCCATACATATGTACGTGGAGCACCCTTGGAAGGGCCCTCTAGTTAATTTTTTGCAATCTGAAACAACATTCATAGATAGATCCTAGCATGTTGTAACAACATTATCTCTCATCACCATTCAAATATATTCTAACTCTCTAAATATCCTTCGACCCCATTTGTCCTAAGTTCATGTTTGGCACCGGTCTTCCTTTTATATATACCAACTTCCCATCATCTTTTAACACAATTTCATCGTTACTACTACTATTACCACCAGTATTAGTTGATGTTGCTTGTTTGACCATCCTCTACTCTGGGAGATGACGAAACAAGAGATGTCGGCACTGACCAATTAGTATGCCTGTCATCTTGAAGGGAAAACCAATTTGTATTGGTGAACATTGTCTCTCTCAGGCTCACACCATCCTATTTTCTGCTCATTTTGAGAGAGAAGACAACCACTTCTGCTGACTCATCATCAAAGAAGGCATCCTCATTATCTCTACCAATGGCTCCATGAGCCTCTTCCCCATCTTCACTATCAAACATTCCATATCAGAATACTTGACTCAGGTTATTGGCCATTGTTGACTTATCATAATCTCTGCCACGAAAATTATCTTCATTGCCAGCTATAGTCCATTTGTGTACTGTTGATCGTCTGCATGTCCACTAGACAACGTTCCCCACTACATTACATTTTGAAGGAACATTTGTTTCCCAATTAGTCCACTCGTCGTTTCTCCGCAACAATGACTGTGTCAAGATATTATTTATCCCCAACTGAGTAAGCTTGTTTTCAATTCGTGTAAAGTGACCAATGTTCCATATTCTTGGTGCAACTTTTCCTGGGTAAGATTTTTGTTGGCTTATTCTGATCAACAGGAACAGTGGGATTTCTTTCTGTTTCCAAAAAACTTTCAATGAAGTTACAATGCTAAAGGAGATTCTTGATAGGAGATGTGTTATTGTTCTCTAAGCATGACACTATGAATCTCTCCACTTGATGATGCAAGGAATTGTTAAAAGGATAATAAAAAAGCAGATGTATAATCATTTGAATAGCACCCAACTTGACTAATTCCTGTTGATCAACTTCACTGCCCATCCTTAGTGGGACTATAATGAATTCCACTATCTTTAAACAGAGCTTTCCAAGAGGAGGCCGAAGTTCACCATAGGTAGTTGGTAATGTGTTTTCATCAGAAGATACATCCAACAACTTCAACAAGTCACCTGCATCTGGAGAAAGATATTCATCGTTGTCCATGTCCAAGTCAAGTTGAAGTGGAAATTCATATTGGTCATTTATCTAGATCATTGTATCTCGCTGGAAATCATATTTAGATCAATTCAACTGAAGTTATAGTATAGGAGGAAAATCAAGGAAAAGAACACCCTTTATAATGTAGCTGGCACATACAATAGGGCTACTAGTGACTGTTTCAGATTTAAGATTTAGAGTTCCTCCATCAATAACTTGTGCCGAGGTATCCATCAAAACAAGTGGAGTGTTTGAACCAACCCGAGCATATATGTCAAGCTCAGAAAGAATCTTATCCTGCTGTATAAAGGCATTAAAACCTCACATCCTAGATAGGCCATTTGTGAATATGATCTCTGCTAAGTGAATATAGTAATCTCCAGCAGGAAGATCACCAATTATATATGAAAATTTTCCAAATTGAGCTGTTTGATAGACAGATGGGCATTCTTTCTCAACAATTGTCTCATATGTTTTAACTTTTTAGCGCATCTCTACGCATAAAATGTAAATTTTGTTGAAAAGCACTTCCCAGGGAATTGTCAAAGGAGGACAACAAGTTTTTGGAGGGCAGTTTGACTGTTTCTTCAATTTAAAATGTAAAAATGACTCATTTTTCTGAAATGGATCCTAGTTGGAGATCATCATCACAATGCGCCATACTATGTTGATCATGAGTGTGCATATCTCTCTGCGAGTTGCTATCCAATTGAGTATCCCTTTGGGACTATAGTTCATTAACAACACTCTCAGGAAGAGATTCTATATTTCCACTAGCTTCGTTTATCAATTCACAAGCTTGTCCTTCAGAACTAGTGAAAGTAGACACTGGGCATTCTTCCTCCTCTATCACCAGTTTTTCTTCATCTAATCCCATAAATTTTCCAGTGTTCCCAAGTAGCTTCACATCATATTTCCTAAGCATTATTTTACTGCTTGTCCCTTGCCACCTTACATGTGTCTTAAGAGATTGGCTACAAACGGGTGATTTTTCTCCCCTCCATTTTATCATTATTCTTTCTGCAGTCTTCTAACATTCAAAAGCTGCAAAAAAATCTTCCACATTTTTCATGTAATTGGGACCCCTGTGTGAATTCAAATTTGATCCACATGAAGTTGGGATAATGATGAAAGGCCATCAAGTAGATATACGCCCACTACCTTCTCTTCTTATTTGTTGTTTTGGACGGTTTTCTTTGTGTGATAGATTATCTTTCAATAATGCAGGTGGTTGTGCAATTTCTTCCATGTTTTTAGAATTCATAATTTCTATTGCAAAAATTTCCTTGTCCATTTTAACACATGCACCATCAAAATCATCAGCTACAACCTTTGTAAATTGTGCTTTTTGACCATGTTCTGTCCCTACTCCATACTCAATGTTTGAATCAAATATTTGCAAATCACCTGCATGCTTCCTTTCTTCTCTTGCTAGATCCTTGCAGACACTTGTCTGCTTCTTGTATAGCCACAACCAAAGATTGGAACGTAGATAGAAGCCCAGGAACTATAAATACTCAAAAGATGAATCAATTCCATCTATTATTCTATGATCATCACAGGTTTGAGTTCAAGTAGATAGAAGCCACACCTGTTAATGGTGATTTTGATGACAGTTTGGGATTGTTGTGAAGGTATCATTCTCCTTGAAGCCATCCGCACTAGTTTGGGTCACTTACAGCTAGGCCACAGGGCTTAAGAACCCTTTCTTGGAGGTCAAGAACCTATAGCAAGAAAGCCACAGTCAAGGCTGCTTTATCATAAAGCTGTGTAGTGGGTTTTGAAGCCTAGAAGAGGCTTATGGGCTACCAGCATTTGAAGGGACTGGTTGAAGGTAATACAATAAAATGCTTTACTTAGTCTAAACCTACCTCCATTTTGTGACTGATGTTCTTCTTAGTTTCTAAATATGTTCCTTATCAATAGACGGTCCTGACATACCCTTCAAAAGCGTAGCTCATTAGATTGATGTTGAAGCAGGAATTGAAATAAAACTATATGAACTCTATCCTACTTATCAGTTACATTCATCACTCTAGTATTGGGGAAAAAGGAGACGGCCTCATAGTTGGAACAATCACTGATAATACATGTTTAGCTTAGGAACTATCTTTTAGTCTGTCTGCCATGATGGAGTTTGATAATACACTCTCTCACACACTCTCAATACTTTTTTAGCCTAGGAACCATCTTTTAGCCATTGTATCTCTTAGTCTTTGTTCTCTTGTAGTTTGTACCATGATGGAACTAGGGTTGGAAATGGATGTGATGAGCTTGATCATCAATTGGACTGCCTTGAGATGCAATTGAACTGGAGGGAACCATCCATCTTTTGTTTATTTATTTATTTTTTCACATTTTCAGTTTCCATAAATCTTCTCCATTCTGTATCTGGGCACTGTGGTTGAATTTTTTTCAGCAAAATGAGGTGCAATATACAAGTTTTTTGTGCAGGTAAGGAATTTGGTAAAAGATAATCTTTTCCAGGTACCTTGTTCAGGTATCCATTGTCAAAGTCTAGTACTCTCTATTTTAATTTTTTTAAGGGACTGAGGCTTGTAGTTCAGCTCTTGCATTTTTTATTGAAATTGTATCAGATAAGATTCAATTTAAGGGACTGAGGCTTGTAGTTCAGCTTTTGCTTTCTTATACTCAGTTCCTTTGCTCAAAATTTTAGATATCCATTATCAAATTATTTTGAAAATTTGTTTTTCAAGACATGGAGTAATAGTCCTGCTTTTTTTCTCTATAGAGTTGAAGAAAGATATCCTGAATAAGAGATTTGTGGATAGAGTTTTCAGAGATTGACACTCTTAATTGGGGTAAAGTAGTGGCAAGAAGCATTGGAAACTAGGGCTTTCTAACGAGGTTGTAAGTTTTAAGGCTTATCATTGATGTTGGCAAATCTTAACAAATATTGCATGTTGTTTCAAATTAAATTCTAAACTTTAATTTTGTTTCCTTTGAATAAACTCACTGCTTATTGTAGTGTCTTCTTAGTTATTTGAATGTTAGTAGCATCTGTAAATTTGTGAAACAAACTGCAGTACCAGCCTTTGATGCTTATAGTGTTATTCTTATATTTTTTCTGTTTATATCCATTTTTCCATTTTAAAGTATCAAGAAAAAACATGAAAATTGAAAATATCCGAGTGGTGACTGAGTTGAGATAGTTTTAAGCACCAAAAAGAGCTGTAATTCGTTTGACCCCTGCTATAATAGATCACTAAAAGAGTGGAAACCTACATAAAAATGAGGAAAATTTTGAAGATCAAAATTGTGCAAACTTTGATGAGTATAGCTTTGAGCAGTTTGTAACAATTGCATGGAGTTGCTTGTACTGTGAACATTAGTTTAGGACCAGTATAGCTTTGAGCAGTTTGTAGCAATTGCATGGGGTTGCTTGTACTGTGAACATTAGTTTAGGAACAACACAAAACAAAGGCAAAAATGATTAAAACTATATTTCGCAATTTGTACCAAATAGATAGATTTTGAAGTTATGAATATCTGTTTGCAGCCCACTCCACCTATCTCTTGGGCTACCTTTTTATTTTTAAATTAATTGTTGTCATATTCCAACAATTTCCATTTTGACAACAATTTATTAGATAACTTGTTCAAGCCCATTCATCACTCCCTTTGTAAACCAAGAGATGCCAAAAACCACCATAGTTCTCTAATAACATTGTTTTCGTAATTTTGTCTACACAATTTTCTTGGGTGTGGACTTTTAAAGATCTATTTCATCATCATCATTGACTTGTCTTACAAAATGATACTTCATATCAATATGCTTAGTCTTACTATGAATGCTGTATTTGTAGCCAAATCAATAGCACTTTGGACTATCATAGAATATAATTGTGCTGTCTGCGTTCTTCCAAGCTCAATTAGAAGACCCTTCAACTGAATTTTTTCTTTGCAAGCATGTGAAACAACGATGTGTTTCTGAGTCTAGTAGATAAATCAATTGTTCCTAAAGCTTTAAGATCCAACTAATAGATCCATCCCACAAGAATAATAAAAGCAATTGTTCCTAAAGCTTTTAAGATTCAACTAATAGATCCATCCCGCAAGAATAAAAACATAATTTGAAGTCGGCTTCTTTCTTCTTCTCCTCTTTTTATTTTTATTTTTATTTTCATTTTTAATTTCTAAATCACCTTCAAATTTGGAGTAGGTTTTTTGTTTTTTAATTTCTAAATCACCTTCAAAAGCTGCGGGAGGTGCAACATGTTAACTCACAATTAACAGGATGCCACGTGGGAAAACAAGCAGAGTTTGCAGCACCCAGTTTTACAGTTGCTTGGGGATAAGCAACATTTGAGAGGGGAGAACTGTAATATCCCTTCCTAAATAATTTTGTCAATAGTACCACAAATTTTCTATTTTGCTAATTTTGGGGGCCTAAGATAATTTTGGAGAGGAAACATAGGACAAGGGAGTCGAAATGTTTGCCTTGGTGGAATGTGGGGGCCACCTCCCCAACTAATATGCACTCCTTGAGGAGAGAGAAATCATATGGCCAAGGGAAGAGGTTTGAATTGCTTAGTGAGGGGCCCACATGGAGGAAATGAACATAAATTATAAATAGGAGAGAGGAAGCAACATTTGAGGCCTTTTGATAATTTGACATTTGAAGTGTTGCTCTAGCTATTTAACAGAGTTACATAGTGTTGTTCAACACAAGAGTTTCTCAAGGAGGAAGCTCAACCTTTCTTTGACGGACTCTGAGTACCACCCTAGGAAGGATTCTTCATAAGTTTCAGGAGTTGGATAGAGGGCCACACATGTAGTATGGTTTTTGAGCAACTGAGACGCATTCAGGAGGCCACACAGAGAGTTGAGGAGGAAGAGCTGGAGTTGGGAGTTGTAGCATTGTTGAAGTAATTTTTGGTCAATTCTAGGAAAAAGGAGAAAGATTTGCAAGGGTAGAATTCAACACAAAACATCAAACTAATTTTCCGGAGGAGAAACTATGTCATCCTACCCAAAAACTGTGCAATCATTGTGTAGGCACAATTGTGGGGTGGCTTGTGAAGGGATTTTGAGAGATGGGTTTCTTGGGCTTGGCTTGGGGTGCAATTGAGAAGATTTTTCCAGCCATTTTGGGACATTCATTCCAACATTAGTCATAGTTCTAGTTTTTTTGCACTTAGAGGAGGGTCAAGCAATTTGGGGCCATTTTTTGAGCATCAAAACTAGGGCAAACCCTTTTTGGGTTTTTCTAGGTTTTTGACAAGGATTCCATGTCTAATTTATCGGAATTTTCTGAGCAGTTAGTGTTGAGATTTTTTAGTGTTGGGGTAGCATCGGATGTGCTCTAGCTCCCAAACTTTGTGGAGGGACTAGAGTACGTGAGATCTGCAAGACCCAGAAAGGGATTTGAGAAATTCCATCCAGTTTAAGAGATAATTAATTAATTAATATTTTTAATTAAGGACCCTAAGTTTGACTTAGGAAAATTAAAAGATTAAAGGTAATCAATTTAAACATGTGATGGAAATTACTTAAGTCACACGAATCAAGATTTCTTTTAATCTTAGCCGTCGATTCAGGATTAGATCACAGCTGTTGGTTTCCCAACGAGAAAAGTATGAAGGAAAGACTTGGGGTCAGTTGGAGAACACACACGGAGGCGGAGCACTGAGACTAAGATGGAATTCTAGGGCGTGGTTTGCTAAGAATTTCCAGAAGTGTTTCAGCTGCAACGAGAGGTAGTATTGGTGAGAGGGATGATCTGATCCCAAGCCAAGAGTCAACAAGAGGCAGAGAAGCAGCAGTCAGAGCAGTGCAGAGGGAACAACAACTGCACGACGCAAAGGGCTCAGTGCTACGCAGGTGCTATGCAGCCCAAAAAGTGCAGTGTAGAGGCAGCAGGAGGCCATCAGGGTTTACGCAAGCCTAACTACGGCAACGCAGGGACAACGTAACCCAGTCTAGGGTTACGTAGGCCTCTCCTGAGCAGAGGCACACACAGGCTAGCAGAGCTTACACATAGGGCTTCAGAGCTGCGCTGGGGTTTCTAAAGACAGAAAAGGGTTGAGTTTTGTAAATCCTATTTGGGGGTGTGAATCAATCCAGTTTTCCATCTCTGAAATAGAGGTATTGCTACAGATTTTTTCTCTGTCGGGTTGACCAATAAGGTGCCCAGATTTGCTGTACTTAGAATCTACTTAATAATAAAAACCCTCCAGTAGCTAGAAGACCGATTTTCCCACATTGGGTTTTTTTCGAGGACAGTTGTCCAGAAAATCTTGTGTGTCACTTTGTCTATGTGCATGTATTCAGTTTAGATATGGATTTGTGTAGGCCGTTAAAGTGTTTACTTCAATGTTAATAATGAACATTTCAGATTAATAACTTGTATAAGTAGGAGAAGTAAATCGTGATTTAACAGTAGGGTTTTTGGATAAGTAATATTCATAAATTTTCACAGTTAGGAGGGGGGTAATCAGGGTATCAACACAATCAACAATGCAAAAATCACAAGGTCAGTGCAGATTTTTAGTGGGAAAATTGCAGCAACAGTTTGGCATTGATAAAACATCCACCTGAGGCTTGTAGCTTGCCTTGTGAAAGCCAAGGTGCGCATTTTTTTTATATTGTACTCCAACAATATCTTATAATAAAATTTGCCCATTTTGGTGTGTTTGGAGCATTTTTGTTTTATGGGCGTTTGCTGAAAAATATTTGTGTTGGGTTTATTGCATGTTTTTGTTATCACTCTTAATTTTACCATTAGGAATATTATACCTTGAGAGGCTTGATCAACATATCAAGTCAGATTTGAAACAATAGTAAAGTAATCCTTATCGATCGAAGGACATTCTTTCAAGCACAAATGAAGAGCCTAGGAGACACCTTCATTGAATGATAAAATGATAACATACTTTGAGCATCTTTTGAGTTGACAATAGAGTGCATTGATCATGACATTAATTGAGCTTTCTTCAAGCCTTTGTTGAAACAATAGTCACTCTTGAAGCATAGTTGAAGACCAACACATGAAGAGTTGTTTTTTTGAAGCAATCACCCTTGGAGTATTGTTGAAGACCAACACTTAAAGACTTGTTTTGTTGGAGTAGTCATACTTAGAGCATAGTTGAAGAACAACACTCGAAAAAATGTTTTGTTGGTGCAACCATAAAAGTTTTGCTGAAGCAGACATGAAGTTTTTGTAGAGGTAGATTTGAGAGCACTTTCTAGACCTATCTTGGATACATTTTTTAGAAGTATTTGAATTTTTTGATGGAGGCTTGAAGCAGTTTTGAAGTCACCCAAAGGGATTGAAGCAAACTGAGAGGGTTGGATCCATAGAGGATTGGAGTTGTCGTACAAGGTTGGAGCTTGGATTTGTAGTTGAATTTTAGAGTCCTCATTCAGGGTTCAAGCCTTGAAGGAGTTAAGGACTTTGTTGTACAAGTTGAAGCTTTGGTTTTTAGATTCCTCAAATTCATTAATAAAATTATTTTCTTGTTGCACATCTTGTGTTTTGGTTTAATTAGTGATTTTAACTGGCATAATATAACAATTGTAAAGAAATATTGATTCAACCCCCCTCTCAATATTTCCAACACTAGCACACCTTACATTTTTTCCACCTTGCAATATTTTTATTGACATGTTAGAAGGAATTTTCACAATGCAATGTTATTGTTCGTAATCTAGTTGTTTATGATAGAAGGAAATCTAACGTGTTAGAGTTCCTTCACCTTGGAATGTTCTTACTAGCAATGTGCTTGTGCTTGTGTTAAAATGAAATATAGCACGCACTAGATTTCTTTTGGCATGCATAATTTTTTTTTTTACAAGAACGGGTATGGATTTATATTAGAATTTGGCCAAAATGCCTTTCACCGGTTACATTTGATCGGGCATAGCCCTTAAACTTTCTTCCACTAACTGATCAAAGGCCTCAAAACTTGTGAAACCGCAAGATTTACTCAAGACTATCGAGTCTATCTCCGTTATTTTCCCTATCTTAAATAGACAAACAAACTGATTCAGTAAAATGCAGAAAAACATGACAATCTTTATGGAATGGAATCCCAGTTCTCAATTCCGTCTGCCAAGAGACAGCCAGCGGGAAGTGGAACTGCCCTGTTGGCTTCCAAATCAGTAGTTTTATTATTTTCCCTCAAAACGTGGAGGAAGGATGTAGTCCGGAAAGATTTCACCAGGGTTCTGATTCTTGAATTCACTCTTGCCAGTCTAATGTCTGCGGGAGAGGAATCCTCCACTAAGACTTTGATAATGGATTGAGAATCTCCTATAATACTGACATCTGAGAGACCATAAGCCTTTGCTTGCTTAAGACCTTGCATAAGTGCCAAGGCTTCAGCTTGCAATGCAGTTCCTCGAAATTTGCGATCTAATATGATATGCGTTCCTCCTCCCACAACATAAGTGACATCGAGAGGGACCATGAAATCCTTTCTTCTTCAATCTATCTGTTAAAATCCCTGCCGCGCGCAACAACCAACGAAATGGACGACCTTGGCATGTAGATTTGAAATTCCGGATCCCGTTCCACACAACCCGGGGGATTAAGGAGGGACGTCGGGACGTCCGCGAAGGCATTTATGTCCACGCCGCGGCGGCAAGAAGCCTGGGGGGCGGCTCGCCAGCCACGGGCATCCCTTCTTACCCATGCTCGGAGCGCCATGCTCTTTAACAAGAAAGGAGAAGATCACGTGCTTGGAGACAACTGTGGCGGAGGGACGGGAGTCTCCAACGCGGCGGTTCTGCCTTCCCATTGTGAAAAGTCTGCAAGAAGTAATGCAACTGCATTTTCCATCCTAACGCGGCGCGCTGCAGTAATGGGACGATAAAGGAGGGTGCATCATAATGCTGTCGTCCCATATCGTAATTTCTTTGTCGTTTCCTGGAATCCAATACGCTCTGTCTCTGATTAAAGGGGCTGCTTTGTGACAGAGTTTGATCAGCTGTGAGCCTGTGGTGGGTAGGGCATCCAGACATCTCTTCCTCTTTCCCATGAAATATTTCCTCCATAGAGCTCTTTGCGCCCAACCTGGATGTGGTCCAATGATTCTCCAGAAGATCTTGGCTCCCATGGCTATGTTTTGGAGGCTGAGATCTTGAAGTTAAGGCCTCCTTCGCTCTGGGGCTTGCAGATTTTCTCCCAACTTACCAAAGGGATTTTCCTGTCATTATGATTGCCCCCTTTCCAGAAGAACTTGTGAATGAAGGCTTCCATTTTTTTGATGATGCCTGAAGGGGCACGAAGTACAGAGAATTGAAAAATGGGGAGGCTACTGAGAACGGATTTGATGAGGACAGTTTTGCCGGCAAGATTTAACCATGAGAATCCCCAAGCTTGGATTTTGGCCTTAAATTTGTCCAACAAAGGAATCCAATCTCTGCTGTATGCCAATTTGCGGAAGATGGGGAGGCCCAAATAAGTAAAGGAGGACCAGTTGAGGAAGGCAGTCAAGCCCAGAATTCTTGAAATGGCAGAAAGGGTGGAAGCAGAGATATTCCAGCAAAAAGCTTTGCACTTACCTTTGTTTAAAATACTGCCTGTAGCTTCACTGTAGTCGTCCAAGACCTCCTTGAATCTTAAAGCAGATCTGGCAGGGGCAGCCCCTAACAAGAGGGTATCATCCGCAAACAGGGTGTGGTTAACATTTTTAACCCCTCTGGCTATATTGAGCCCCAAGATCTCTTGGTCAACCAGTTTCTGATCCAGGTAGAAACTCAGGACAGAAACATGAAGGACGAAGAGGAGCGGAGAGAGGGGGAAACCCTGCCTAAGCCCTCTTGAAGCTTTAAAAAAACCAGCTGCTCTCCCATTCACCAGGGGGGCGATCCAAGGGTCAGCAATACAAGCACGGATCCATTTTAAAAAGCCCATTCCAAAGCCAAATTTTTTCAAGACTTCCCAAAGAAAGCTAAGTCTGACCCGATCAAAAGCATTAGCCAAATCTAATTTAATTACCATACCTTTCTCTTTACGAAGCTGGCTCGAGTGAATCGCCTCTTGCACAAGGATGAAGTTGTCAGCAAGCTGTCTCCCCTGAACAAATCCGCCTTGGTTCTCCGGGATGATGGCTGGAAGGATTCCTTTTAGTCTGTTGGCAATAACCTTTGTGATTAATTTGTATCCAATATTACAAAGAGAGATGGGGCGGAACCGATTAAATTCTTTAGCACCCTTTTCCTTGGGAATGAGGGCAAGAAAAGCTGAATTGGTGCTGCCCCCAATTTTCTGGCAATTTTGAGATTTCAAAATCATTTTGTAGAGGTCTTTCTCCACAATCTGCCAGCAGGTTTGAAGAAATCTTGCAGTGAAGCCATTCGGGCCTGGGGCTTTGTCAGGCTCCATGTCGAAGAGAGCTTCTTTTATTTCTTGTATAGAGATCTTCGCTTCAAGCTGTTGATTCATTGAAGGTGAGATCCTAGGGGGAACCGCCTCCAAAAATTTAGAGTATGGGTCCATCACGCCCTCTTCTCTATACAGGTTTTGAAAGTGATTGAAAGCTGCTCTCTTTATGCTATCAAAGTCTTTGTGTGTCGAGTTGCCATCTTTGATTTCTGCGATAGAGTTGAAGCTCTTTCTGGCTTAAGCTTGTTTGTGGAAGAAGGCAAAATTTCTGTCTCCCGCTTTAAGCCATAAACTCCTAGACTTCTGTCTCCAATGCTCTTCCTCCGAAAGGCAAGCTTTATGGAAGATTTCCTGGAGCTCAGCTTCCTTGTCTAATACTTCTTTAGTGATTTCTACATCTTCACTTTGGGCATGGTGCTGGGCAAGATTGACTTGGGCCTGCTTTCTCTCTTTTGCAGGGGAAGGAAGAGATTTGGCCCAAGTTTTAAGAACAAATTTAAGTCTTCTAAGTTTTTCTTCGCAAATGAAGAAAGAAGAACCTTTCACTAGCGTATTCCAGCAGTCCTGAACCAAATTTAGAAACTCTGGTTCCTTGACCCAAAGAGGGTTGAATCTGAAGGGGATGGGGCCAAGATCTTTGTGGCCCAACATCTCAAGCAAAATGGGCTTATGATCTGAAACACTGCATGGGAGGATATGCAATATGAATTCTAAGCCCAGCAAAAGGAAGGAACTCTGCACCAAACATCTATCAAGTCTAGCAGCAATATGACCAAGACCTATTCTTTTGTTAGACCAGGTGTACTTACCATTTTCTGGGGGGATGTCTAGCAGATCCCAGTCCTGCATGAGGTCTTCCACCCATTCCCTTGCAGGTTCCCTTATGATTGTGCCTCCTCGCTTTTCCTCCATGCGCAAGGTAATGTTTAGATCACCTGCAACAATGATGTTTTCCAAGTTTTCTGACTCCGACAGATGTCTGATGGAGTCCCAGCACTCCCTTTTCTCCCCTATATTTGTTGGAACATAGACATTGAAAAGGCTGACAGCCTCCCTCGAGTCCAAAGGCTGGAGCTTCAAAAACAGCCAGTGGATGTTGTGCAGCTCGGTGACCAACCTATACTTGATAGGGTTCCAGAGAGAGCCCACTCCCCCAGAGGCTCCCCGTGCTGAAACTGCATGACCGTTGCTTCCTTTCCAAAAAAATTTATTGATTTGGAGAAACTCCTTGTCCT
Source organism: Pinus albicaulis (assembly GCA_034641835.2). Classification (NCBI taxonomy): domain Eukaryota; kingdom Viridiplantae; phylum Streptophyta; class Pinopsida; order Pinales; family Pinaceae; genus Pinus; species Pinus albicaulis. The sequence continues at coordinate 1,046,512,524 of CM076578.1, read as the reverse complement.
CCATTTTGGTCTCCTGAATCAGAAGAATGTCTAGGGCTTCTCTTCTTATAAGGCTTCTCGTTGCTTCTTCTTTCACTTTGCTCCCCATCCCTCTGCAGTTCCAGGAGACAATCTTCATCATTTATTTTTATGTTGATGGGCTCCCTTGGAGCCCTGCGCTTGATTTTTGATCATCTTCAAGTTTTTTCCAAGGAGTTTCTCCAGAGTGGGCTGACTACCCTGGAGCTTGTCTTTGTAAGTTTCCTGATCTCTCTTTTCTCTAGCAGATTTGTGGCCCCTTGCAGATCTTCTGACTGATGTCTGCGTATCTCCTATTTCTCCATCCTCCTCAGACTCCTCCGAGTCCTTGTTGAGTCTCAAATCTGCATCTTTCCTATACACCTTTCTAGACTTTTTCCATTTACCTCGACCTCCTAAGCTATCAATATCATTGCATATTAATCATAAAAGAGCATTTAAAGTGGCTTTTAACTATGTTTTGTGTCTGCTGTTTGAATTAGATTTTTGCTCAATAAGCTGCGGAATCTTGTCACTTTCCGCAGCTGCTGCAACTTTCCGCAGCCATTTTGTTAAAGTCTATATTGCAGGTGTCTTCAGGAAAATTGAGCCACATGGGCAAGTTGGAAATGACATGGACATGGATCGAGTCCTATTGGCTCAGTCGAATTCACCTAAGAAGGCTGTGGTCAAAGGTGGTCAAGCGGTGGTCAACCGAAGAGTCCCACGGTGACAGAACTCTGTTTTTCACCACGTGAAGATTTGCGTGGCCGTTTCTAAATCACGGGAGACATATCAACACCTGTAAACGGCTCCATAAGCCGAATCCAATGACCACTCTCCTTAGATTTAATCTTCACGGCAGCCATGATGCTAGATTTTGGACGTGGTGGTTCACGTGTCTTGTATCAGCGCAGAATGTAGGAAATCAATTATGACATTCTCTATTATAAATAATGTGTTCTCATACGCATAATAGTTAGCTGCTGTAATGTAATTTGCTGGATAGAAAGCTCACTGTGCCGTGACATTGTTTCTTTGTTATGACTGCATTTTAATATATGAGAAGACTCTGTTCATAAACATAATTCGTGTTTGATAGTTGCTTCCCGAGGATTGTGCAGAGGGCCCCTGCACACGCCGAGGTTTTGTGTATTATTGTATAGTTTCATGCTTCATTTCCTTATGTTCATTGTGCCATAATCATTCACATGTATATATTACATTTCTTATGGTATTAACGTTTTGTTTCTGTTCATAATTTTTCATACTTTATACTGTTGTTAACTGATCAGTGTTTTGTTCCAGATTATAGTAGGCAGCCCGGGGGCATTTGCACATAGTTTACAATGACTAATGACATGGAATCAATCTTGTCCTTCTGCTGATTTCTTTTTCTTAGTTTTTAATTCCAGCATTGTTTTATTCATTTCAGTTTTGTACATTTGCTTTACTAGTTAATTAGATATTAAATTGCTCATGTCATTATCAGTTACCTCCGAAAGCCATAGCGAGACTAATGGTGAGGGATTGAAGTATGAGTGTGTAGTTTGATGTTAGTTTATTTTTCTGCAAGTTAGATATTAAATTGCTCATGTCATTATCAGTTACCTCCGAAAGCCATAGCGAGACTAATGGTGAGGGATTGAAGTATGAGTGTGTAATTTGGTATTAGTTTATTTTTCTGCAATTAGATATCAGATTACTCAAGTTGTTTATGATTTCCTCCGAAAGCCATAGCGAGACTAATGGTGAGGGGTCAGAATATGAGTTGATGTAATTTGATTTTAGTTTTACTTTGTTTGCAATATTTGGATTTATTTGAGTACAATTTCTTTTGTGTTTAGACAGCAGCAAGGGTAATGGTTTTCATGATCAATAGTTCACTGTTTGTTTAACTAGTATAGTGGCACATTTTCATTTTTTTTTAGGAATTAATTTTGTCATTGTATGTTTCAAAATTCTTTTGAAGTTTGAAGTTTGGGAAATCATTATAAAGGAATCATTGCCTTGAACATTCATAACCATACTTGTTTTTAGAATTTCCATCTCACATTAGGAAACCAACCAAGATAAATAAAAACCCAAAAACGACAAAAAGTAAGAGATAGGTTATCTTGCACATATAGTGCACCACACTTCGTCAGCTTACGAATCCTGGATTGACAAATTAATGTAGCAATTTAGGACACACTAAATTGACCAAACATTTTGGCGCCGTTGCCGGGGAAGTGTAACTAGGTAGCCAATTTCTTAAAAAAAAAAAACATAAAATCATAAAAGAAGGGAAACTTGATAACTTCTTGAAGTATGCTCTCCTCTTGCACCTAGTGTGATCTGGAGGATCAGAAAAGAGAGTTATTGGTTTAGTAATTTCTTAAGTATGCTCTCTTCTTGCACCTAGTGTGACCTGGAAGATCAGAAAGAGAATTATTAGCCCAACTTAAAAAAAAAAAAATAAATAATAAAAATGACATGCATAGAGCAAGAGATTCTAGGGGAAGGTTTATAGCTAGAGCCAAGAGTTCGATTTTTACAACTCCATCTTCTTCAAGGCTTAGACAAGATTCACCACCATCTACCCCTAGCCTTAAGATTCTTGGAATTCAAGGAGCAGCTGAATTAGAGGATTCTCCTATACCACCTACTAAATCTCATTTAGAAGAGGACCCTTTCTTTACTTCTACAGGAGAGTATATTGTAATCAAAGAAGTAGAATCACCTGAAGAAGAAAAGGAAGAGACTCCCTCTCATCCTCCCTTGATAGAAGAACCAGAGGACTTTGAGGACTCTAAAGAAACTATCATGGCAGAGGAAATAATAGATGGATTTAGAGGTAGAGGTAGAGGAGGAGGAAACAATGGAGACAACAATGGTGAAGGAAATAATGAAAGAAATAGGGAAGGAGAAAACTTGTTTGGATTCCCTATAGTTGATGAGGAAACTCATACAACGATGAAAAATATCTCACCATCTGTCCTCCCTAACTTTTATGGATTGCGAAGTGAGGATCCTGAAACATTTCTGTTTGAGTTTGAAGTCGTGTGTCGAACCTATGACTATATGGAAGACTCTCAAAAACTCAAAATGTTTCCTTCAACATTGAAGGGAGTCGCTTTGAAATGGTTCATGGGATTAGTCACCCAATCTATTAGGACTTGGAATGATATGAAACAAACATTTTTGGATAGATACTTGGACTATTGCATGCCCACCAATCACAAGGATGAGGTATTCAAAATGGTGCAAAAAGAAGATGAAAATTTGGAAGATTTACTTGAAAGATTTCAATACAACTTAAAAAGAGCAAAGATGAGCAACTTAGATGAGGAAACTTTAAAAGCCCTTATATTAAAAGCCATTAGAGATGAATGGATAGATATTTTAAACATGATGGGGAAAGGAGACATTTCTCAACTTCCACTTCGTGACATAACAGAACTATGTGTCCATCTCTCAAGAGGAAAATCTAAAACAGGAAAAGGGCCTAGGGATCCTTCTCTTATCAGGGCTAACAAATCTGCAATTGGATCAATAAGTAGGGCAGAGATTGGCAATATGCTTGATGAATTCAAAACTGATATCTTAGGGAGCCTTAGTGAACAATTAGATACCCTTAACATCCAAAAAAAGCAGAAAGCAGAAACAGATGCTCTAGCCATCTTTTGTCCAAAATGTAGGAAGAAACATGCTTTAAGGGAATGTCCCTTGGATGCAAAAGTTGTAGAAACATGTATGATTTTCTCAGAGAATCATGAGACCAAGGATTGTCCTTCAATTCCTAGACTCAAAGCTGTCTTTCAAGAAGACCCAAATTCAGTAGAATCTCTCTGTTTTGTTGCAAGAAGACCTTGGCAGGGACAAAAAACTCAAGGGTTTAGCAACCCTATGAATCTTCAAACCCCACCAAATTGGAATCCTTGGCAACAACCTTGGCCCCAACCTCAAAATTTATATCAGCCATGGGTACAAGGTATGCAAAATCCTTATGGGAGATTTGCTCAATTTTATCAATATCCTCCATCTTTTCAAAATCAACAAGCTCCACAACTTCCAAACCCAAATCCACAACTTTCATTGCCATTTCCACAACAACAACCTTCTCAACAAAATCCAAATCCTCAACTCATGCTTCCATATCAACAAAAGACAAATCAACTTCCAACTCAGCCATTGCCAAATCCTAACAATAAGAATCCTCAGACTACTTACATGGTAGAAGGACAACAATTTCCTACCTATATGATTGTTCCTCTCAACGATGTACAACTCAGATCTGGTAGAGTTTTAGAAAAACCTTCTATAGATATTCAAGAGCAAGATACCTCCGAGGAGGACTCTCTTAAGGTCAATAAGGGTTCTGAGGAAGAATCTCTTCAAAATTCAAACATTCAAAAAGAAAAAGAAAAGTTAACACCCACAACTCCTATAGTTGAGCAACCTGCATCTTCATATACACCTCCTTTTCCTGAAAGACTACAAATTGACAAGGGGGTGGAAAAAAAAATCTTGTTGCCTAACTATGATTTTCTAGATGAATTGAAGAATGTTTGTATCAAGATTCCCTTGCTAAAAGCCATTCGAGAGATTCCTATTCTAGCAAAAACAATAAAGGAGTTGAGTTTCAAAAGACCAGGAAGGAAACTAAAAGACACAAGAAGAATCCACCTCGTAGGAAAAATTGCAGATATCATGATGGGAAAAATTACCATGCAGAAGTATGTAGATCCAGGAAGTCCAATTGTCAAGACACATATAAATGGGATAGAAATTCCAAATACATTGATTGACTTAGGGGCTGCTATCAACATTATGAGTAGACAGACTATGGACCAGCTAAAACTTCCTAACCTTCTTTTTACACCTACTTTACTGCAACTTGCAAATCGATCAATTATCAAACCAGATGGTGTATTAGAAGATATTTCAGTCTCCTTAGATTCTTGGGAATATCCAGTAGATTTTATGATTTTGACTCCCAAGAGTAATCTAGGAGGGCACCCACTTATCTTAGGAAGACCTTGGCTAGCCACAAATGATGCTTTCATTAGTTGTAGATCTGGGGATATGTACATTTCTAATGGTAATTCGACAAAGAAATTCAATTTGTATCCTCCAGCAAAAGCAATCACAGAAGTAGGAGACAATGAATGGGTTGATGATGAGGACACTATACAACCCGTCTTTACCATTTCTGAAATCAGTGAGGATAGTCAAATTCTGAACACATCAGAAAATTTTGAGACATCTTCAGAATATGACCCCACACAATTTCAGTTGGAATCTGACATAGAATATTTATCATCAAGACAAATGTCTCTTTACTCTATGGAAGAGTTCAGTAGTTCTACCATTGATATTTTTCCAAGAAAAACATTAAATATCAACAAAAATTTGGAAAAGTCACAACAGGAGGAACTAACCAAAATCTTGCAAAAACATTCTACTGCATTTGCATGGGAGTATACTGATATGAAAGGTATTGATCCTAAGACTTGCATCCATCATATCTATATTGAGGAAAACAATAGACCAATCAGACAACCTCAAAGAAGGATGAATCCAAATCTTAGGGAGATAGTGAAGGAAGAGCTCCAAAAACTTCTCAATGTAAACTTCATTTATCCAATTTCAGATAGCCGATGGGTTTCTCCTTTGGTTATAGTACCTAAAAAGAATGGTAAATGGAGTGTATGCATTGATTACAGGGAATTGAACAAAGCAACTTTGAAGGATCACTTTCCTTTGCCTTTTATTGATCAGGTATTAGATACATTAGCAGGTAAAAAGTACTTTTCATTTTTGGATGGTTTTAGTAGCTATAATCAAATTCAGGTAGCACCTGAAGATCAAGATAAGACCACATTTACTTGTCCATGGGGAACTTTTGCCTACCGAGTGCTTCCTTTTGGGTTATGCAATGCACCTGCAACATTCCAAAGGGCAGTACTAGAAATTTTTTCTGATCTAATCCATGATTGTGTAGAGGTTTATATGGATGATTTTACAGTTTATGGTAATTCATTTGAAGAGGCATTAGAAAATTTGGAAAAAGTACTTATAAGATGTAAAGAAACAAACCTTTCATTAAGCCATGAAAAATGCTTTATGATGTTTACTGAAGGTATTGTTTTGGGACATCATATTTCAGGAGATGGAATTAAGGTTGATAGATCAAAAGTTGAAGTCATCTCCAAGTTGCCTATTCCAAATTGTCAAAGAGATGTTAGAAGTTTTATAGGATTTACTGGTTACTATAGAAGATTTATAGAAAACTTCACTAAAATAGCATCTCCACTCTTCAAATTGCTTACAAAAGACTGTGAATTTAAATGGGATCCTGATTGTCAATCAACCTTTGAAACTTTGAAAAAAAGAATATCTGAAGCACCTATCTTGAGAGGACCAAATTGGAAACTCCCTTTCCATATTTCTACGGATGCTTCAGATACAGCTCTAGGAGCTGTGTTGGGTCAAAAAGATTTAGTTCCTTATGCCATTTATTATACCAGTAAAAATTTGACTCCCACGGAGTTAAACTATACTGTGACTGAAAAAGAGTTTTTAGCTGTTGTTCATGCAATTAATAAGTTTAGACATTACATAACAGGCTATGAAACTTTTATTCATACTGACCATTCTGCAATTAGATATTTAATGAACAAACCCGTTACTAATGGCAGAGTGACAAGATGGCTCTTACTTTTGCAAGAATTCAATATTACTGTGTTGGATAGACCAGGAAAACAAAATACAGTAGCTGATTTCTTGTCTAGGATTTAGAATTTTAAAGAAGATTCTCCTGTAGAGGATAAGTTTCCTGATGAATACTTGTTTGCAGTAACTATTAAGACTCCTTGGTATGCAGATATTGCTAACTATTTGGTTATAGGGAAACTGCCTTCACATTTGTTTCCAAGTGAAAAAAGAAAAATTATTCAGGAGAGTTCAAAATATTCATGGATTTCTAACGAATTGTTTAAAACAGGGCCAGATCTTGTGATCAGAAGATGTGTCAGGGAAGATGAAATGTCTGATATCCTTAAGACATGTCATGATGAACCATGCGGTGGACACTTTGTAGACAAAAGGACAGCCTATAAAATCCTCTCTTTAGGATATTATTGGCCTTCCCTCTTCAAAGATGCAAAAAAATATGTCAAAAGGTGTGACAGCTGCCAAAGAGTAGGGAAACCTACCCTTTCAAATGAAATTCCATTGCAACCACAGGTACTCATCAAACCCTTTGAAAAATGGGCTTTAGATTTCATTGGACCTATTAATCCACCATCTAAGCAAAAGAAGTATATATTGGTTTGTACTGATTATGTTACTAAATGGGTGGAAGCCAAAGCATTAGTGTCTGCTACTGAAAATTTAGTTGTTAATTTTCTTTATGAGGATATTTTTACTCGCTTTGGTGTTCCAAGAGAAATTGTGACAGATCAGGGAAGCCAATTCACATCTAACTTGGTGGAGAAGTTGATGGAAGAATACAAAATCAAGCACAGAAGATCTACTCCTTACCATCCACAAGAAAATGGTCAAGTGGAGTCTACAAACAAAGTTCTTGAAAATATCATCACCAAAACTGTTCATCTTCACAAAAGAGATTGGGCGGAAAGGCTTCCTGAAGCCTTGTGGGCCTATAGAACTACATGGATAAATACAACAGGACATTCTCCCTATGAACTTGTTTATGGGAAAGAAGTCCTGCTCTCCATTGAGTTCCAAGTCAAAACCTTCAAGATAGCAGTTCAGTTGGGGATGGATCTATCAGAAGCCCAAAAACATAGAATGGAGCAGTTGAATGAGCTATATGAGATCAGACAAGAGGCAATTCTAAGAACTGATCTAGTTCAATATCAAAGAGATAAATGGCATGACAAATACATCAAAGAGAAGAAGTTTCAAGAAGGAGATTGGGCATTGCTATTTGATTCAAAGTTTAAAGACTTCAAAGGAAAATTTCAGACTCATTGGTTTGGGCCATATGAGATTGACAAGATCTTTAGCAATGGAGTGGTAAGAATCAATACCATTGATGAATTTCAAACTCCTCTTATTGTGAATGGCCACAGATTAAAGATCTATCATAAGCCACTCTCAAAAGAGGAATTTGTCAAAATGTTTCAAGATAATTCTGCAATAAGGCTGGTGAAGAAGAATTCTTCTCCACCAGCCTAGCCTTTGTTCTTTTTAGTTTAAAAAAAAAAATATATATATATATATATATATTGTATAAGCCTGAAAACCAATCATTGATTGGTGGTCTTATACAGAAAATGTAGGGTGAAAATCAGGGATACCTGACACCCTATATTTTCCAAAAAAAAAAAAAAAAAATTTCTCTTTCTCATTTCACAAGTTTTATGACAACTCACTCCATTTCATTCCACTTCATTTCACTTCACTCCATTTCATCTATTTCATTTCATTTCATCAATAAAATTTTCTTTCATGACCATTTTCATTCAGTCAGTTATCATCTATCCATCTCCATTCATCCAAATAATTATTGTATCAGTTTCCGCAGCTGACACCAGTTTCCGCAGCCAGAAGCAGTTTCTGCAGCCACCACTCTGTTTTTCAAAAATTTACAGTCAGATGTTAGTTCAAAAATCATAAAATCAAATGCAGGTATGAAGACATATTATGAAGACATGGGGCACTCAAAGACATCAATGAGGAGCAACTGATTGAAGACCAATGAAAAATGGCAAGAATTCCAAGGTATGAGTAGAAATTTATTTCAATTGGCATTTCAAGCACATTTTTACATAGTTATAAACCATAGCTCCATTATATGCAATGATTGCGTTGATAACTCCGTAGCCATCCCATGATCTCTATAAGATTCCCCCACAATCCTTGCATTCATTTCTAAACGGCCTCATAATCAAGCCTCCGGTCTTCACTAGTGTTCAGCTATACATTGATACTCCACCTGTAGTTAAGAAACGTGGTTGATTTGACTACGGCTTCTCTTCGCCGCACAAAATCCGTAGCCGTTTTATAAATGTGCTTGCGTCTACTCTGCAGCCACCCAATTTTAAACACTGCCGAATGCACTTTACTCCCCCTACTGTTCTATTGACCTCACGGCTACATTTCCACCATGTTCACAAAAGCTTTCAACCTATTTTGTTCTCTGTTCTGCTTCATTCCGTGTACCTATTTTTTGATATCCGCTCATAGTCACTGGTCTCCTTCATAAACCCTGCTCATTTCCGCTAATCCAGTCGTCTTACCTTCGTTAAACCCTCCTCACGCAGACAAGTTTTAAAGTACAGAAGAAAGGATGGGTCAGTTATTGAGAACAGAACCAGAGGGACCCAAATTTATGGAAGGATACCCGCAAGTCAAAGATATATTGAAAAAGGCAAAGTGGCTTTGGTTTATTCAAAAGTTTAAAGGCTATAATAAGGAGGTAACAAAAGCTTTTGCAAGGTCTTTCAACAGTCTGGAGGTGGAGATTGGGGACCTCAAATTTACGGTGACTGAGGCATCCATAGCAGCTGCTACAGAACTCCCTCAAGAAGTAGAACGTTGGTTCAAGAATAAGAGCATTGGCGAGGAAGCCTGGAGAGTAATCCTACGTAACCCAGGTATGGATGTCACCATTTTCAAAAAGGGAGTTCCTGTTCATGCTTTAAAAGAAGAGTGGGCCAGTTTACTGTTAGTTATTCAAAAATTTATCACCTTTGAGGGACGCTTTGGGTCAATGTACATGTATCATACCCGACTATTGATGAATTTCCTAGAAAACCAGACCCTCAATCTGCCATAATTTTTACTAAATAGTTTGAAAAAGATGTCTGTAACTGTCCAAAAGCATCTGGGGGACGTAGAACCACATTTGTATCACCATGGTCTTGTGAAAATCTTGATAGAAAAACAATTAAAAGAGAAAAAGGACACCTGGGAGCAATTTTTAATTAGAAATTTCTTTGAAGAACCCCAAGAAACCCCTGAAGGCAGTATACCAAAGAGAAGTAGAAGAAAGAGAAAAAATGATAAAACTCAAAGCACTCCTACTAACACAGTTGAAAGAACTAGTAGAGAAGAAAGACTATCTAAAAGGAGGAAGGAAAAGACTGAGGATAAAAAGCCAATAAAATCAAAATAGAAAAGAAGCATTGAGGCTGTGCATCAAACCCCTTCCTCAGAAGAAGACCATCAAGTATTTTCTGAGAGGCTAGTTCACCTTCAGGAACAGTCAACTATGGCCAAAAAGAAAGGAAAAGAAAAACAGAGGGAAAAAGACAGTAGTCCACAGTATGTAAGAAGAAGCAGCAGGCTTAAAGGAAAGTGGAGAAAAGCACAAACAAAAGGACCTCATTTTATTGATTTGGGAGAAGTAACACCTGAACAAACTCCAGCTAGCCATAGTCCATCTCATTCTCAGCCAAACGTTGAACATAGTCCACCTCATTCTCAGTCAAACGTTGAAGCTAGTCCTCAAGACGTTGACATGAGCTCTTTTCAGCCAAATTTTGAAGTCAATTCTCCTCCACAGCATTTTGGGGACAGCACAAGGAAAACGACACCCGAGATAGATCCAAAGAAGCAAGAAGTGTATGATTACATAGAATATTTAGAAAGAATAGCCACGGGTCCCAACACTTCATCCACTCAGCCTCATACAGCACAAGAAGCTCTAGTCCAATCATTGAAACAAGAAGAATTTGAGTTGGAGGTTTTAAATAGACATATTAAAAATGAAAATGAGGCATTAAAAGAGCAAAACAGATTGGACAAGATCATTCATGACAACACTATGCTACATCTGGGATTGTGGCAGAAAAAGAACAGGAAATTGAAGAAGAAATGCCAGAAGTTAAGTAGAGCACTGATTAATATCAAATTCAGATGCTTGATGAAGAAGCCCAGGATGTTAGCAGCACCAAGGAAGAGGAGAAGAGGATTGGATGTACTGGTAGAGGTATCAGAGCATATGAATTGAAGAAGGATGATCAAAATTTTGGTTGCATGGGGACATGCAACACCTTCACAGTGGGGGTATGTTGAGTCTCAAATCTGCATCTTTCCTATACACCTTTCTAGACTTTTTCCATTTACCTGGACCTCCTAAATCATCAACATCATTGCATATTAATCATAAAAGAGCATTTAAAGTGGTTTTTAACTATGTTTTGTGTCTGCTGTTTGAATTAGATTTTTTCTCATTGAGCTGCGGAATCTTGTCACTTTCTGCAGCTGCTTCAACTTTCCGTAGCCATTTTGTTAAAGTCTATATTGCAGGTGTCTTCAGGAAAATTGAGCCACATGGGCAAGTTGGAAATGACATGGACATGGATCGAGTCCTATTGGCTCAGTCGAATTCACCTAAGAAGGCTATGGTCAAAGGTAGTCAAGCGGTGGTCAACCGAAGAGTCCCACGGTAACAAAACTCTGTTTTTCACCACGTGAAGACTTGCGTGACCATTTCTAAATCACGGGAGACATATCAACACCTGTAAACGGCTCCATAAGCTGAATCCAACGACCACTCTCCATAGATTTAATCTTCACGGCAGCCATAATGCTAGATTTCTGGATGTGGTGGTTCACGTGTCTTGTATTAGCGCAGAATGTAGGAAATTAGTTATGATGCCTTCCACAGCAACAATGTGTCTTTTCACAACATAGAGCCGCAGTCGGTGTAATGGTTTTAACAAGAAAGCCACAACATACTGTTTCTTTGTTAACATCCAGCTTTTTTTAAAGACAGAGAAGACTCCGTTTGCGAAAGCTTAATTCGGTCGAACCCATCTTCCAGGATCGTGGCAGTACCTTGCCACAATACCTACCAGGATTTGGGTATTACCCATCGTATTGTTTCGGCGTTTCTTGCTCTTTATGTTCATTGTGCCAGTCCTCACGGTATATATTGTTATCTTTATGGTATACACCATGCTTCACCCATATTTTTTCATGTTTTATAACGTTAACCATCCTACAGTGTCTTTGTTCTAGATTATAGTAGGCAGCCCGGGCATTTTCACATATTTTACAATGACTAATGACATGGAATCAATCTTCTCCTTCTGCTTATTTCTTTTTCTTAGTTTTTAATTCCAGCACTTTTTTGTTTATTTCAATCTTGCACATTTGCTTTAGTAGTTAGATTAGATATTAAATTGCTCATGTCATTTTCAGTTACCTCCGAAGGCCATAGCGAGACTAATGGTGAGGGATTGAAGTATGAGTGTGTAGTTTGATATTATTTATTTTTTCCAAGTTAGATATTAAATTGGCTCATTTTATTATCAGCCATCTGTGCCTACATAGAGACATTTAATAAAGAGGATTGAAGTATGAGTGTTTAATTTGATATTAGCTATTTTTTTCTAAATTAGACATCGTATCACTTCCAAGTTGTTTATGATTACTTCCAGTCATAGCGGGATTGGCCTTTATGTTTTCCATATGAGTTACGTAATTTGATTTTAGCTTTACTTTTCTTGCAATCTTTTGGATTTCTTTGACATACTTTTTGTTTAATGTGCAGAAGGGTAATGGGTTTCTGCACAGACTGTTAGTTCAATTGTTTGTCGATCAATATAGTGGCATTTCGCCTTGTTTTTATATTAATTTTGTCATTGCATGTTTAAAACCCTTTTGAAGTTTGAAGTTTGGGAAATCATTATAAAGGACATCATTGCCTTGAACATTTATATCCATACTTTTTTTTTAGAATTTCCATCTCACATTAGGAAACCAACCAAGATAAAAACCCCCAAGATAAATAAAAAACCCAAAAACGACAAAAAGTAAGAGATAGGTTATCTTGCACATATAGTGCGCCACACTTCGTCAGCTTACGAATCCTGGATTGACAAATTAATGTAGCAATTTAGGACACACTAAATTGACCAAACACTTACTTGAGTAAGTGACTTTATCCTTTAGAAACTTTCTTTATGAAGAAGTTAGAAGCTTCTTCTTAGATAGAAAATTTCATTCTAGGTGATCTTGGATTCTTGATGGTAAAGGATGTCTTCTTCTACCACTGCCTTGAATGTAAATATTTGATGGCAAAGATTACTTACTTGAATGAGTTGATATAGATAGGGAGTCTTCCTTGCAAACTGATTTGATCCTTCAACCCAAACTTTGATATTTGCTTCCTGTAGTGTCTCCTTTTTCAAGCAGCCCTTGCATTCAGCACCTTAGCTCTGATACCATGTTTAGAATTTGTAGGGCTGGAGATTAATACAAATTCTCTTCATGATAATTACTTGTGAGCTTACTTGAGATTCTTATGTCTTCTCTTCTTTATATTATTTAGTCTTTCATCAATTCAATTATCAAAATACACAAGACACAAATTTAGGCTCCTAGAGCTAGGGAAAAATCTCTCCCTCTTGGAGAGGAAAATACACAAAGAATTATTCTTATAGATCTTCAAATGAAAAGTACCATGACCAAGACCCTTGACCTAGTTATGCTCCTCCAAGGCCTTGTTACTTCTTCTTTTTCGACCTCCAACATTGATTCTTCTTTTATGCACCAACCTACACTATCTTGCACTAACACTAGAGAACTCGGTCTCTAAGGTTATCTTCAAACACCTATTCTTTTTTATTCAGTTAAGATAGTTAGAGATCTTATCTTTCACTTCTCATATCTTTGAATATGAAGATATATTAATTTTTCTTATAAATTGTGATTAGGAACAGATTTACCTTCCTCTTTTCTCACACTGCAATAACCCTTAGACTTCGTACAACATAATCATTAATCTTCTCCCTTCTCATTACATGACATTCGAATGCATAGAACACAAACTTTATTGAACTTCGTTTATACTTCTCCGCAGGTATCTCAGATTGACCGCACACTAATTAACACCATATATCTGCACTCTTAGCTTCAGACTTATCCACGTATCTTTCTGTCATTAAATCCGTATTTGTGTTTGACTTAAAATCCTCACATAGACACAGAATTGTCTGAGGCATTTTATTACCGATCCACACTTTGATTTCTGACCTGGCCACAAGATGTATCTCCTGAAATCCACTTTCATATAACTTATGAAGTCTTCTTCTGTTTATCTTATTGAATCCACAATAGTCATTCATAGAAAATGGTCTGTAGATCCTTGTTCTTAAATGGCCACAGATTAGGTTATATATAGTGCATATGTTCCTTTCTTTAGACCGAACAAATAGTAGAAATTTAGGCCGACATGTAGGCTGGCTTGTAGGACGACTTCAACCACCTTTATCACATATTTTCTAGCATTTGAAAGAGATTTGTTTTGAGGGTTGTTGGAGCCTTTCTTAAACAAAGTTCTTGACAAGGACTTGGAGCTTTTAATGGTGAAAATATTATTTACATACATGACTCTAATTATACTTATAACAGAAGAAAAACCCTAAATGGACATCAAGAAGAAGTCCATTAACCTAAGATAAAATATTTCTCCTGAAATCCAAGAAGCAAGTGCAACAAATATACATTTTATTATCTTTGTCTTCTTCTTTACATAAAATACATAATTACATAGTCAATATGAAGACCAACCTAGTTAAAATTTTCAACAAATACATGGCAGCAAGTCAAGCTACATGTGAGGCTATCTGGATGAGAAAGATCCTGGTTGGTTTGTTTGGTTCTAAGATGGATTCGACAGTGATACATTGTGATAACCAGAGTTGCATTAAACTCTTGGTTAATCCTGTGTTTCATGATAGGTCCAAGCACATAGATATCCGGTACCACCATATCAGATACTGTGTGAAGAGGCGCATAATGTTACTTCAGTACATTCCCACAGAAGATCAGGATGTAGATATTCTAACGAAGGTGCTCACTGGGAGCAAATTCGAATACCATAGAGACAGGATCGAGGTGAAGTATAATCCCTTTATTGTTGAGAGGGAGTGTTGAAGTTCAACAAGAAATTTTTGCACCTACACTAGTGTGGGACCAAGAGGTCCAAGCAGCACATACACTAGTGTGGGATCACAAGTCTTAGCAGCATCTACACTGGTGTGGGACCACAAGTCTTAGAAGCATCTACACTGGTGTGGGATAAATTTGTTGCATGTCTATTTTAGTTATCCCTTAATCAATATGGACAATAAAATGTAATATAATCTCAAAATAACTAGTAATACTTAACTGAGTCTGATAAACTCAGTTAGCTCATGAATTTCAAGTTGAGGGTAGTTGGTGAGGCATGCAGGGTAATTCTAGTTGTAACATAGTTTGAAGTGCAGTGGTGCATTACTTAATGTAGGTTGTAATCAATTTAACTCAATTAAGTGAGTTAAAGTCATTTTTGCTAGTTGTAACTGTTAGATACACTAGTGAGAGATCAAGTGAATTAAATATTATTTAATTCACAATCAGTGATCTCACATGCAACTGAGATTTTACTATTATTAGTTGCATGCATGTTAGTTCTAGTGGAGACACAGTTGAGATCGAGGTGAAATGGAAGTTGACTATTAGTTGTAGGATTATTGGGTTGCACCCATGCAACCAAACACCTATTGGATTGCCCATGATCCTTGTGCAGTCAAGGAAGGCCAAAATTCCTAAAGAATAGGTATTGCATTCCACATGAATCACGCAAGCAAGGTAGGTTGTTTAGAGGCTGAGAATTGGCTAAGTGTTGGTCAGTTTTGTCCAGGACAGTGTGAGACAATTAGCTGAGTACAAGACTAATCTTGTGAGAAGAGTTGTATGTAATTATTTCATGTATCCATGTTGAATATACAATAGAAGATAGTGGGGTTTTGAGCAGCAAGCTTTCCCCGGTAAATTATCTGTGTTGTGGTTTAATTGATTCTTCTTTGCTTCATGTGATTGGCGATTGTGTTTTTAATTCCGCAATTGATTTGTAGAAGTGATTCAGTATCTAGCTTCAGCACATTGTTAGATTAGATTGAATCAATGATATAGATGCTTGTTGTATAATTTCTACAATTTTTAAGATAATAACTAATTCTCATGAGTTTCAAAGTGAAATCCGGCATTGCTCCATTCTCAAAACACCTCGAGATGAAAGAATTTGTCACCTTTCTGATACTAAGAGAGTTGAAGATGAAAAATTTTTTATCCTAGATTGCCTAGCTCTTACTCACATTCGTTCTCATTTCCAAAAAGTTTTCTACACTACCAATATTCTTGAATTGTTAATTCAACAAAAATATAGTGATCTACGAACACTTTTTTCCCTTCTTTTGATCACAAAGACAAAATGTTAAATAGTCTCAATTAATCTCTTAATTTATTAAGGTCCAAAAAATCACATTGGTCTTAGTGTAAATTAATCATCATCATCATCATCATATATATTTTCTAAGAAGGTTTAATGGTTAACAATATTTTTTCCCTCCTAAGAGGTTATATGTTCAAATTCAGAAGGGGGTAGAGTATGTATACTTCTATAGATTTTAGTAGTGAAATCATTGCATAGATGTGGGTCTCTTGCCCCAAAGAAAAAGGGGTCCTATACACTAATTTGGTGTCTAGCTTGGTTGTGACCTTAAAATTATATTTTTTTTATGATTATGTACAATGTGCATGAGACTAATGGTTAAGAGCATGTGTTTCCTTCTAATAGTCCACATTTTCAAATCCAATTTGGGGTTGAGTATGTACACCTTTGTAGACTTTACCAATAAAATCATTGTGTGGAGGCAATTCCCTTGTCCCAAAAACAAAGGATCTCATACACCATTTTGTTTTTTGGCCTAATGGTTAAGAGTATGTCTTCTTCCTAGGATGTCATGGGTAGATTTTTTAAACCTCCTTACACTTTAATAGGAAAATTGTTGTTTGTGGCTTGGCCATTACCTTAAAATTAGATTATTATTATTATTATTATGTGTACCAATATTTAAAGAAAATATGCAATGGTATTTGGCGATGTTCTAGTGATTCGAGTGAGTTATGTAGGAAGAGATTGTAGATTATTGAGATGATCTGCAAAATCCATCACTATCATTTTTATATGATAATGAGGAATTAATAGAAGAATGTAAATGTATTAGGACATATAACAATGTTCTTAGAGAGGAGGTTATGACTCATCACACATTTGTATCAGGCACGCCTCAAGAACATTTGGTAGGCTATTCCATAGCTACCTCGAACAATAATGATGTATATTTCAGTAATCCAAATTCATCAACTCATAACAAACCCAAGTATAAGAGGAGAAGGGTGATAAAGGAGAGTCTTAGCAAAATTTAGCCAACATGAAGAGTTTAAAACCCTTGGTACTTTTGGAATCATAAATCAAGGGAAGTCTAGTAGGGTAACATACACATGCATGGACTTGGGGGTAAATGATATTAGTTAATATTTTCAGAAGCACATAAGTTATCCCAAGAAATTATAGGTTTTTTAAGTCATTTATGAAGAGTTCTCATTTTTTGAGGTCTATATCCATGGAGACAAAGGCTCTCATGTCCACCTCATGACTATTGATAATGGTAGAATGTGAAGACTATTTCCCGAGTTGGTGAGGAAATATGGTTTAGGTCTAGAGGAGTTGCAAGGAGGTAAACTATTCTAGTTGAAGACTTTTCATTTGAAGAGGAAGAGGAAATATTGAAGGCGCAAAGATATAGTATTGAATTTTTTGTTGGGAAGGACATCTAGCTAAAGAAAGTGAAGGAACTAGATGGAAAAGCATTGGTTAGGGTCTTTTATGGGTGCAGTGTATCTCATCTTATTTTGGGTTTCTATATAGCTAAGAATTGGGTTCTTATTATTAAGTATATGACAACCTTTTATATATTGAGAAAAGGGTGAATTATATTTGTTTCAATACCAAAGAGGATGTTAAGATTATTTTTAAAATTGAATGGTTATGGTACTCTTGTTTAGTAATGACAAGGCATTGGATGCCTCTATTTGATCCATTAGAATCCAAAATTAAATTTAAGCCATTGTGGATCAAGCTACCTAGCTTGCCTTTGGAATACTGGACTTTGGAATATGGTTAGGAAATTTAACCTGGCACAACAATGGAATGGAACAAGTGGGAATTATCATAGCAAAGGTAGGATTCCACATGCAAGATACGCTACAACTGCTCACTATTCAATATTATAAATGTGCATGTGTAATTCTTCATGGTAGGAACTTTGCAAAAGTTTAGTTAATTATTTTTTCAGTGATTTATCTTTGGTGGTTGTTTTTCTTTATATGGTTTTTTTTTTGTATTTTCCCCAGGAGGTGTATGGTCATAATACTTTCTTTTCTGAGTGCTTAAGGATTTCCCTCTTACTTTTTGCGGGTGGGATTCTTATCAGCATTTGGTCCTAGGTGTACACTTAGTCTCAACTCATGGGCTTTGATTCCTCTTGTTCTAATCAAAAGAATTATCTTTTACATTATTTATGACTTGACCATTGGTTTTTTGAGAAGGTGAATATTCATGGTTGCATAACATGTCTACAATTTATCCCCAGTCTCAGTAGGTTTCCATATTTCATGGGTATTCCCATCCCTCCTTCTTAGAATTTTCACATGGGTGTGCTTTCACTTGGGGTTTTTAATTGGATGTGAAATGAGATTTTCTCACTTATTAACTTCTTGTTTAGATAAATTTTATATCATGGGTGAAGTGGGATAATGGTATGGTCAATTATAGAGATATTATACCCTTGGTTTGGTTAACCATTTCTCCTTTTGTGACACTTTCTTCCTCTTAGTGGGATAGCTTCCCTTGCACATTTTCAACAAGTTATTTGTGGTATCCTCTCTTAAGAATAATGCCAAAAGGTAGAGGCTTGAGGAACATATGAGGAAGGCATAGTAACATGAGATCCTCCACCTTAAGGGCATAGGATGTAGCAAAAAAAATTTCTAGGATTAATCATACTAATTTTCTCTGAGTAGTTCAACAAGAAATTGAAAATGTGGAAGAAGAGGTTCGATTTGAGGACATGTTCCTTTCCAATCAGGAAAAAATGGATTAATTGGGTAATTGGATCCCTAATATAGGTACCATGAAGACTATATAGACCAAATACACGTAGTCAATAGAAATTTACTAGACAATAAAGATGATTATTGGAAAAGTCTTAGTGGAGAGATATGAGGAACAACAAGAATTTATGCTTTGTCTTGATGAAACCCAAATTAAAGTAACGAAATTAGACACTAAAGTGATGAATTTGGCCTATCTATTGGTTAATCTAATTTTTTTTTATTCTAAAGGAGATATCAACCCATCTGTCACCATATAGGTGGATACCCACTTTGAATAGCTCTTATGATAGTGAATTCTAATCTTATGTTTTTAATATATTTGGAAATAAAATTTGATAGGATGTACGTGTTAGTAGATAATATGGGCCATAGTAGGCCATGACAATGATCCTTAAGTAAGTTTTATTTCAATTTTAGACTCTTTCAATGGTCTAAGTTAGTTATGTGATTGGTCTAGTTTCGCTAGTGGCCAATTAGTGCACATAATAGACATATATACTATAATCTTATCTTTTCTCTAATCTAATACAAAACACCTAGCTTATATATACAAGGAAAAACAATGACCTCTAATTTACAAAATAACTTTCAACCAAGTAAGCTAATGTAAAATATATAACAAATACTAGGAAGGTGAAGAGGACTTCTTTTTATTTATTTTACTCATAATCTTGAAATATATACGTACCCCAAAACCCTTATATTTTCCTACAAAAGACTTTGACACAATGAATGAACGAAAAAATGATTTTTTTCCAAAATAAATCAAAACTTTATACTCACGTGTTAGATCTTGATTAATATATACAAAAAATTCAAATTTTATCTCTATTTTTTATTTACGAAGATCAAATAATATGCAATGAAAATATCTTATTCATAAGAAATAAAAATTAAAATATTTTCCACTCTAATTTTTATTTGTTGATATTATAGAAAGCATATGAAAAAGAGCATGTGTGAATAAAAAATGAAGCAAGGTAAAAGTATAAATAAAAAAACACAAAATGAAATATTAAAATAAAATGAAAGAGATTTTATTATTAAAAAATGTAATTGTTATAGGTCAATTTGGGCATCATTCCCAATTACCTAGCCAAACTGGACATCATCCCCAAGACCAAATAAATAGGGTCTATCATTCTCTATCATTTCATTTGCTACATGCCCTAAGACAAGAACAAACCATTCATGACTTCTATTGCAAGGTTTCCAATGTTTGAAGTATATGTTATAAATATCACTTATGAGCTCACCAACGTTGCCTCTCAAGGGACTAACTGTGTTGCATATGCAACTCCCTCCATTCAAGGGTGCTTTGCAAAGCACTTCCCAACATTCAAGAGTGTGTTGGTCAAATGGGAGCGAAATTCTCATTGTTCTGGAATCTCCACATGGCCAGTGTCTTCTAGAAGAGTTCATATGTGTCAAACTTCGAATCCATGTGTCCATCTAACACCTCTGAGCTTGGGAACATGTATTGCCTATTATTAGAAAGTCATTGATTGAGAAACTACCTTCAGTTGCCTTATAAATTGAGCACATATCCTAGTGCTAGAGAAGGAAGAAATTTTGTAAAGAAATGTTGTTGGATTCTCAATTGAGAGAGTGATAGGACTGATATGCTATTGGTGAGATGCTTATTGTGATGAGGTTGGGATGATGCTGGAGTTGGTGACATCAAATCGATCATTGGTTGTAACCTCCCCCTTCTACTCATTAATAAATATTGTTGTTCATTTTCCCATATATGTATATGTTTATGATTCTATTTCTCATAAGATGGATTCTTAATTGATATATATGTCTCATGTTCAATCGATTTAAGTGATTAAGGTAAATAGGCATCTGTATATTGCAATCTCTTTGTTGTTTAGTGTTTATAATTGCAGGAACTAGTCTGGCGATCTAAGTTGGATTGGAAGCTACAACAAAAGCGATAGAAAGAGAATATGAAGCACTTGGATCACAAGTAGGTTCCTCTATCTTTTTGTGTGTCTAGTTACTCTTAAGGAAATTGTCTGCAAAGTCTTTGATATGTTGTTCTAAATGCATAACACCACATTTAGGGAATTTGATTTATCCATGATTCATAATTCCGCATAACAATAATGAAACTATATACCTCCAAATCTAATAAAATGGTCATATCATAGGAAAATGGAAACATTTTGGGGTGAAACTAGAAGGGGTTTCAATTGAAAATGACACTTTGGATGTATTGGAATCATTCTCTTGACCTAGAGTTTCTTAGACTCGAGAATTACATTGATTCATGAAATGACATATGTTCAAGATCTCAATCAACAATGTGAACAAGTTTTCATGGGTGCCTTGATACCATGTTCAATAAACATCATATTTAGACACAGGTCAAAGACTTTAAGGCAATTAGTTACAAAATTATATCAGAAATCAATACACTAGTATATTACATGGTTAAAACCCTTAAATAGGGAAATAGTTCATGGCCCTAGTCAATGCTAAAAATTGAGATAATATATTAATTAAAAAATAAATGCATATCTTTCTCACAATCAATCGTCAAAAAATTACCCTTCATGCTCTTTAAATAGAGATCATGGATCAATGATGTGTTAAATTATATATCAATATAGTTGTTAGTATGAAGAAGGAGATGGATTTTTAGATCATTTTATGTCTATAACATAACAATGACAATTGCATCAAATAATTATAATTCATACTAAACATACATACTTCACCTAAAGACACATTCAACAAAGTTACTTTAACTAACTCTTAAGTTTTTAAATATCCCAACAAGGTAAAAAAATCTAATCTTTCCTAACCCATAGTCATTTCTTAGCTTTTTTGCTCTAAGATTTCAAGTCACTACAAACTCACTTTTCTTTAACACCTTTAAGAACACCATGGTTTTCAAGGACATTTAGACATTCCAATGCCTCATGAATCATAATAACTTCAACAAACACCAAATCTATGTTTGTTGTTGTTAAATTGTTATGAACATCTTCCACATTGATTAAATAGATTTTTTCTAAATTCTCAATAAAAACTTCAAAAATTATGTTATATTTATTACTTAAATAGTGCCCAATTACATCTACGATGTCCCCTTCACCCACTTCCTCAATTTGTTTCCCAAAATACCATTCTCCAAGTCCAATCTAGATATATTATTCTCTCAAAGTACTTTCTTCTTATGCCCTCTCAACCCCTTCTTAAGATCTAATAATTAATTTCTTAGTCTTTAAATTAAATCCCATTGGTTTAAATAATTATTAATTGTTCTAATTCTAAAGAAGTTTTCATGTAATTATTATATCATGTTCAATAAAATGTTTAATTACACCATTATCTTTAGTGCGAAATTGAACTACACCATCATTCCTTTCAACGAAAAGTTGAATTACACCATAGTTACCTTCAACATTTACATGAATAGGAAAATCATGTTCAACAACACTTCTATTTGAAGAGAAAGGATACAACGAAAAGTTGATGTACAACATAGTTAGTTACCTTCAACATTTACTAGATGAACAGGAAAGTCATGTTCAACAACACTCGTATTTGAAGAGAGAGGATAAGTACATGTGAAGATGCATTTTTCAAATAGAGCTAATACCTCTCTTTCCCGTAAGTGAAGTGAAATTAAGGACTATATTATGCAACCCCGAATTAGAATTTTCCTCTATATTATTAGTTGTGGGATGACATATTCATCTCAACAACTACATGTTAATATTCTGTGTTGGGATGGTCCATGATGGAATACAATCAAATGAAAAACAAAAAAAGTATGCTAGATGTTAACACAAGTAAAGGAGCTAATAATAAAATGTATTCCAACTCAATTTCCAAACAGAAATAATACTATTTATAAATCTACATACTTGAAAAGGGCGGATATTTATTTATTTATTTTAATTTAATATTTATATGCATTTTAATGTTTTAAACATTTATTTATTAAATTAATAAAATAAAGTATAGTTCTTTTAAGTACAATATCAAGCGTAATGAGTTTCAAGATAATATATAAGGAATTTAGAATATATTTTGGAATATATATATGTTCGCATTTTACTTACGATTGTTTTTATTTTTGAGTTTCAAGATAATACACAAAGTAGTTAAAATATATTTTGGAATTGATTTTCTTATATATATTTTGTATTTTAGAAAAGTGTAAATTTAGCTTTAAAAATATTTTGGAAGATTTGTATATTTTATTTAAAAATAAAATTTGGATTTAAAATTATTTTGGAAAAGCTATATATTTTATTTAGAAATCATTCTAGAAAATATTTTTAGTAAGTTGGTAAAAAGCCTACCATAATATATGTCAATATCTTTATTTTTCCAAAAGAATGCATTTGTATAGAAATTGAAGCTATATTTTTCTTATATTTTTGTACATTATTCATTTTTGGTGACATTTGTGCATAATAGATTTTTTGGTATATATATGTGTGTGCATTTTAGTGAGCATTGTTTTCATTTTCGAGTTTCAAGATAATACTTTGGTATGTATTAACCTCCATCCTCATTTCCATGGATCTTATAATTCATAGTAAAATCTGGTCGGTTTACTGTTGGATTGTTCGGATTCCTGTGCGGGTGTTTTGGGTTCTTATTCCTCCAAAAACCCCAGTGCGTCCCTGTTTTCGGGACCCTTCTTCATCTTCTTGTCTCTGTTTCAGTAATGCGTTACCCATTTCCGGTCACAGTTTATTAAAATCTCTCTTTCAGAAGCGTTATATTGTTTGTATAGGTCTGCCCCTTTTGTGTTTCTGGGGCCTCGTTTGGGTTTCAGCCTCTACATTTTGTGGGCGAAGCGGCCTCAAGCTATTCTGGGTTCGTATTACCCCTGTCTTCGGGACTCTCCTGTTCATTTCTTTCTTTTTAGCAGACATGCAAACGACATTACTTGGTGTTTGTTGGGCCTTCTAACTTTTATAGTTTTTCAATTTAAAAAGGGTCTGCTAAGTCCTGGGTTTTATTGGGTTTTAATGGGTTTTAAGTCCGCGCCCTCTGCATTCTCCCATCTTTCCAGCCTTCTTGTCAGTTGCGCCCAATTCTGTTTTCATGCAACCCCTACGCCTGCTCACTCGTTTACCATCATCCTAAAGGTTATGGGCTCCATTGTCTGTGTTTTTATATTTCTCTACTGTTCATGCTCTGTACGCAAGGCTTTATGGCGGAATTGCTCTACGAATTGCTCGCAGTTGCACTTTAAAACTGGAATTAATGAAAACAGAGGGGTCAACTGTACTCTAGTTATTACTCTGGTTATTATTTATATGTATGTTCTCCTGAATAGGGACCAAGGCACCATGGGGAAACGTGATCTGCGCTCTGAAACAACCAAGGGGAAGCAGGTACAACAGGAACAGGAGCCAAAGAAAAGAGGAAGGAAAACAAATCAGGAGCACTTGGAAAATCTCGTAGTAAACTACATTCTGGGCAATTCCTCTCCAACCCGAATGCAAATTCGTGGCTGGGAAAGAGACCTGCAGACAGACATTGAAGACAATGAGGCTGAAGCTGACATTCTAGATTTCATTCATGACCCTGGTAACACCCGAGGTCGCCTCCGTTTATTCAACCAAACCATTCATACATACTGGTTAGTGAAATGCCTACTTGCTAAAGCAATCCAAAGTGCACATCCTCCAGAGTTTAAAGTGCAGCCAAAGACAGAACACTTCCTTAAAGATTTGTTGGAGAAGATTGAAAGCCACCTGCAGCATATCAAAATTACCCAATATCAAGTAACTGATCGCATTCAGAGAATGGACGATAGGATGGAACGTATGGAGCAGTTGCTTCAACAGATGCAACAGGTGGACATGTCTGGATCGCATGCTAAGGATCCAGCCCCAATTTCATCTTCTGATGGATAGTTTTCATAGTTTTCATAGGATCTTGTCTTTTTGGAAGTATGGCAACTTATGTTATGTTATATGCCTGAACTTATTTTATGTTATCTGCTTGAACATGGTGAAGTAGTAGGACAGCTAGTTAATGCGTTGTATAGGATAAAGAGACAATTTCAATTTTGGCAAGCGTACAAAGCACTTAGACGGCCAACAGACCTGGTTTCCTACGGGCAGGTTGAGGCCAAAGTATAAATATTTTAATGTAGCCTGTCCTGCATTTATAAATAGAAAATAGAAAGGTACCACCTAACTTACAAAAAAAAAAAATTGGAATTGATTCTCGTATATATATTTTGTTTTTTTTTCAAAAGTATACATTTGGTGTTAAAAATATTTTGGAATATTTGTATTATTTTATTTAGAAATCAAATTTAGATTTAAAATGATTTTGGAAGATTTATATATTTTATTTAGAAATTATTTTAGAGAATACTTTTAATAGGTTGATAGAAAACATCTTTATAATGCATTTGTCCGCATCTTTATATTTCCGAAATAATGCATTTGTCCTAGGATTGTATATATTTTTTTCTAATATTTTTGTACATTAGTAATTTTTCGTGACATTTTTGCATGATATATTTTTTTGGTATTTAAAGTGAAAAACTAACTAGTATCAAGTTTTTGGTATTTAAAGTGAAAAACTAACTAGTATCAAGCACGGGGATGTTTTAAGGGATAATATATATACTTGAAATTAGAGTTTTTGGTCCAAATGAGGTAGGGTTGAGATTAATTATATTTGGTCAAATTGGGGTTTTTCTTTTAAAAAAAAAATAGTTGGAAAAAAAAATTTATTCTTGTAACATTAGGTTTTACAATTTATGAATTTGGACATTTCATTTATGTATTTTCTTAAAACATTTAAAATTAATGTAATATACTAAAATTTGATTTTTTAAATTTGTATAAATTATAATTTTAGATCTAAGACTTTTGTGATCCATAATGTAGATAAATGTTTTTCGGATTAATCGATCAAATCCTAAAGATGTGATTAATCCAAAAGACATTTATCTAAATTATAATTATCTTAATAATTTATAAGTCTATGATAACAAATTCTAACCATGTTTGAGCCATAGGAATTGTTCTTTGATATATAGTAGGTAAATTTCAAATTTAATTATTTTTATATTAAAAGTTATTATTTCCATTCTTTTTATAAATACCCATTATTAATAAACATTAAATATAAGCATTTTTTACACTTAAAATTAAAAATTATATATATATATATATATATTTTTTTTTTTGTAAATTTGGTAGTTCCTTCTATTTTCTATTTATATGTAAAGACAGGTTACAATATAAAAAACATTCTTGGCCTCAACCTGCCCGTAGGACCAGGTCTGTTGGCCATCTTACTCCGTTAAAAGCTTGCCAAAATTGAAATTGTCTCTGTCTCCTATACTTCGCATGCGCTAATTGTCCAACTATTTCAGCATATTTATATAAACTAAGTTCATAAAGTTTCCAAAAAACCATAAAACAATAAACTGGGACTGATTAGCCATCAGACGAGGACACCGGGGCTTGGTCATTGGCACGAGACCCAGGCATATCAGTCTGTTGCATGTATTGGAACAGTTTCTCTATTCTTCCCATTCTGTCATCCAATCTCTGAATTGCTTGGTGTTGGGCAAATTTTATGTGCTGCAGATTGGTGTCGATGTTCTCCAACAAGTCTTTGAGGAACGTCTCTGTCTTTGGCTGGACTTTGTATTCTGGAGGCTGTGCACTTTGAATTGCTTTTGCCAAAAGGCATTTCATGACCCAATAAGTGTGAATGGATTGGTTGAATAGGGTGAAACGTCCGCGAGTATGACCAGGATCCTGAATGAAGTCCAGGATATTAGCAGCAGTGTCATCATCCTCCGGATTTACCTGCAATTCTCTTTCCCAACCTCGTATTTGGTTCCGTGTGGGGGATGCATTGCCTAGTAAATAATTCAGCACCAGATTCTCGAGGTGTTCTTTGTTCGTTTTCCTTCCTCTCTTCGCTGGTACCTGCTCATCCTTCATCTTTTGTTTGCCTTTAGCTATATCCGAGCGGAGGCAGCGTTTCCCCATGGATATTCCGGACCTATTCAAAATGACAGACAGCAACGTAATAATAGTAATATAGCTAAGAGTACTACTACAGTCTCTGTTGTTGGTGCCATGCATTTCGAGTTTCAAATCCGCAACATAAAAATTACAGACCTCAGAGACAAGGAGACTGTAATGCAACCAAACAGTGTTCTTCAGAGCATAAATACCAAATTGCAGGGGAGCATCGCTTGTTTTGGACGCCAGAACAAATACCCTGCCAGCTACCAATAAAATGAGCATGCTGCTACAGGGTTTTTGCATGTCCCTTATATCATGAGTCTTCGGGGTTTTTACAGACGCCCGACCATAATGAACACTGCACAAAGCCATTATATGCAAATCCACCTTACGAGGGTATTTCCAGGGTGTGACACGACCTATACTTTCTCTGCAGTTTATCCGCAGGAAACTGACTCTGCAGTTTAGCTGAGGAAGGAAGGCCGGGGTTTGAGGAAGGGGAGTATTAACAACAGAGAACCACACAACTATAAATTCCCGCATCATTTGATGGGTAATAGTAATGGTACTACTTCTACAGGGTGAGGAAATTCGACAGGGATCCCTAAAACATGGCCGGACAGGGATCTTTAGTGGTGCTGCCCACCCAAACAAACAGTTTAAAAACCTATCACAGCGAAAAAACCCTATCCTATTTTGAGCATTCAGGGTAATATTCACGGAGGTGAGAACGAAAGCTGAAACATACCTAGCCTGTGTAGCGTTCGCCCTCCTCTGCGCCCAAACCTCTGCTCGCACTGGATTCTGAGAGTTATGCATGAGTTTTTTGGGCGAGGGGGGCAAAAACCTTACCTTAAGCTTTCCTTTCTTCCGAGGCGCTGACAAGCCAGCAGAGCCGGTCCTGTTGATCATTACCTTAACACATGCGACCACCCATATAACTAATGCAAATTGGCAGTGTGTCATTATACTTGCTAATTGCCCGTAGGCCGGTGTACCATGCAGTTGCCACCTGTTGTCCTATTGCCCCGGTTTTCACCCCGATCGGGGGGAAAATTATATATTTTTTATAATTAAAGTTAAATTATAAAAAAATTAATGGATGCGAGTAAGAGAAATATTTTCATCACATCTAGGTTGTAATAGCCACATCGCACTAAGTAATCAAAGGGTTGCAATAGCAACAATTCTTTCAGTGACAACCAAATTATTGATGATTTCACATTGTTTTTATATTTATAGAATAATTATGCGGTAAGGCATTTTTTTTTTTAAATAACTTCCCTAGCTGTCACTGTGTACTTGTCTACACCATGAGATAAAATGAAGTGTTGGATGATTAAAATTTTTTAGGTAGTAGGATTAATGGTTAATAGAAACACATTAATAGTTAATAGAAACTATAGTTAAAGCTACGGGTATATAATATTTTAGACAACTAACAATGGTTTCGTTGCATCGGCCAAGATTTTTTTTCTAGGAAAGGGTATTACCATTGTTATTTCTTGGTTGTCGATGGTTGCGCTACACCAGACGAGGTTGTTTGAGCTTTTGCTTCTATAGAATCTTCTGAGCTTTCAGCTTGCTTTAATTCTGGTTCTTCGAGGGTTTATGATTCTGCACTTTCTTCTTTCTCTGTAGAATTTTCTATTGTTCTTGCTTGCTCTATATCACTTTCTGTAGAATTTGAGAGGGCTTATGCTACAAAGCTTTCCATTTTCTCATTTTATACGTCTGTAGAAATCAAGAAGTTATCATTCTCTATGCTTTCGATTTTCAGCGTTTTTTTATATGCAAAGCCTATTAGGGTTTCTATTTTTCTGGCATTTCGGTGAGTGAGGAATTCGCCAAGCTTGCTGAACATTATTAACCTTCTCACCATCCTGTAATTTTTTTACCTTCGTCTCAGATCTCTCAACATTGTTTCCCTTCCCTCCTAAGGCACTGTGATGAGGATGGATCGTCTCCTTGATTGAAATTTCTTTTACACTTCCATCCTCTGGCTTTGAATAATTTTGACCATTTTTTCCTGTTCCTTTTGATGAAGTGGCTTGGATTTGTAGTTTCTTTCGGTGTTTTGTCTTATCTTTAGCCTTATTTGTTTGAGGTTTTTGTAACAGTGGGCCTTCATCCTTAGTTGCATCCTCTCCCAGCAACCTCCTTTGGAATAGTACGCCCCTCTCTTCCATTTTTATAGATTCCACTACTGTAATGAAATTTTTTCTTCTGCTGAAACTATGGAGGTAACAAAATTACCTTCCGGAAAATGATTCAAGTCTTTGTATTTCTCCTAACTTTGGAAGTGCTTTGTTCCTTAAATTTTCGCCATAAAAAATTAGGCCAAACAATATCAACACAGAGCATCAGGGGATAAAGATGCAAGAAGCCCCCATTTATTCTATTTTAACATGTCATACGATATTAATAAATTTATGATTATGGCTACTAACCTGGTAGTATCAGAAATTCCTAACATTGTAGGTCTAGCACTGGTATACTGAAATTTTAGAAAATATCTCTACAGATTAGATAATGATCTACAGAAATTGGGAACATACCTTTGTGTAAATTACTCTGTTGAATGCTTCAATCGAAGTTGCTCAAAGTGTAGCCACAATAGGTGAGTTCTTTGTTGAGCCACTTGTGGAACTCGGAGAATATATCTTACCACTCTGGGATCTTTGTCTTGACAAAGTTGAGGATTGTGTGAATATGATTTGGATTTTCATGTCTTCAACATATAGTTGTGTTGTATATTTAATTTAGTATTGTATATTTAATTTAGATACTAATCTGGTCATTCTTGATTCTATTTTCCTTTTTATGGAGTCTGGGTATGTTTCTACTCTCTCGAACTCGATATCAGAGTTTATTTTAGATACAATATTCTTTTGAATTTTCTATAAGTGCATATTCATAATATCTATAGTATAAATTTCATTGGTATTTGGCTTAAATGTTAAATACCTTCACCAATAACTCCATGGTTGTGCTATATTCGAATTTGTATGGACTGTTGTTCATGGGATTAACTACATTCATGAACTTTGGGTTTGGAATTTTTTAATTTTTCTATGCCTCTGGGAATTATCTTTTTAAATACAACACGATTCATTCTAATTTGTTGGTGTTTGTAGATTGACAGATAGATACTTGTGTTGTGCTTGACGTTAAGTCCATGATAAAGAAGGAATTTGATAGTATAAAACAAGACTTTGATTGCATTAAATCACCATGCTTGGGTAGAAGATCTGGAATTTTAGCATTATTTGAAGCTTCCTTGAGGAGATGGTTAGGTGATAAAACACCCAAATTTCAAGAATCTCCTTCTGCAAGTTCCTTCCAAGCTTCACCCCATAGTAGTAGATTTCCGTTTGGAGAGCACGTTGAAGATGAAAAATTCTTTGATATTATGGATATCCAAGAGAACTTGACTAAACTAGATCAAGATATTGATGGTGAAAAGTTGCATATTTTGGACTTAATACCTCAGAAGGACAGTCCAAGAACAACTAGCCTAGGCTCTTATGGAATCACTGAAGATACGTTGCCAGATTATTTCTCGATATAACTCCAATATAGCTGCTAAAATTTAGAGTTTAATGCCTCTAAATCTCATGCTGATGCAAAACTACTGGGAAGGTGTCGCAATTCTCTAGATGGAATGGAGTCACTGTCTAAAAATAAAGGATTGTCTCAAGTTTACAATATGGGATCTGAAGCTCAACGAGAAAGAAGACCAATATCTGAGGATGTTTTATTGGGCCTCCAAAATTATCCACCTTCTAACAACATTACATAAGGGTTTTCTTAGAGTGAGTATCTAAAGGCTATCCCTAGAAATGATGAAATTTCCACTGACAGAATTGTGAAACTAGCTTATGAGATTGTTGACTACAAGGATGTACTAATCATTTTTAAGTTTCATTATGCTCGGCTTCCATTTGAACTGAAAAAAGTGATTACATCTCACCTGCGGTTATTAATTTTATTGGAGCCTGGGCTACCATCCTGGGTTATAATATTTTAATCCTATCCAATATTTTTCCAGATGTATTGTGAGTTGATGTGCCCACTAGCAATAACTCTTTGCATCCTAATTTTTATACTATTGTTCTAATTTGCAGCGTTTACTGATTGAGAGAGAGATATTTGTGTTGCGCTAGAAGTTAAGTCCTTGATAAAGAAGGATGTTGACAGTATCAAACAAGCCTTCGATTGCAGTAAATCAGAGTGCTTGGGTACAAGATCTAGAATTTTACCATTATCTGAAGCTTCATTGAGTATATGTTCAAATTATAAAACAACCAAATATAAAGAATTTCCTTCTACAGGTTTGTTCCAGGATTCACCCCATAGGAGTACATTTCAGTTTGGAGAGCACGTTGAATATGAAAAATCATATGATATTATGGATATCCAAGAGAACTTGGCTAAAATTTATCAAGATATTGATGGCGAAATGGTGCAAAGTTTGGACTTAATACCTCAGAAAGATATTCCAAGAGAAACTGGCCTAAGTTCTTGTGGCATTACTGAAGATACTCTGCCACATGATTGCTCCACAAAACTCAAAGAGAGCGGCTAAAATTCAGAGTTAATGCCTCTAAATCTCTTGTTGATGCAAAACTACTAGGACAGTGTCATAATTCTTTAGATGGAATGGTGTCATTCTCTAAAAATAAAGGACTGTCTCAAGTTTACAGTATGGGATATGAAGCTCAAAGAGAAAGAAGACCAAAATCCGAGGATGTTTTATTGGGCCTCAAAAATTCTCCACCTTCTAACAACATGGTAGAAGGGTGTTCTAAGAGTGAGTGTCTAAGGGTGTCCCTGGAAATGATGATATCTCCGCTGGCAGAACTGTGCAGTCAGCTTATGATATTGTTGACTACAAGGATGTACTAATCATTTTTAAGTGTAATGATGTTTTACTTCCATTTGAACCAAAAAATGTGATTACATATGACCTGCGGTTATTAAGATTATTGGAGCCTAGGCTGTCCTCTTGTGTTATACTTTTTTAATTCTATCCAATATTCTGCTAGATGTATTATCCATGGATGCGTGCACTAGTAATAAATTTTGACATCTTAATTTCTATCACCATTGTTTTGATTGGATTCTATGACTTGTATAAAAATGTACATGTTCTCAAGGTTACAACAAGAAGGATTTTTGGTCCTCTATTTGATTGGATAGAAACCTGGGAGATGATTTCCCACCTTAAATATTTAGGAACATTGATTTTTCTACATAATTTTGAAAAGGCATTTGAGTGGTCATTTATTGTCATTCGTGTTGCTAAACAAGTATCTGGCAAGACCTATGGTTGAGCCACTTGTGGAACTTGGAGAATATATCTTACCACTTAGGGATCTTTGTCTTGACAAAACTTAGGATTGTGTGAATATGATTTGGTTTGTCACATCTTCAACGTTTAGTTGTGTTGTATATTTACTTCAGATACTAATCTTGTCATTCTTGATTCTATTCTCTCTTTTATGGAGTCTAGATATGTTTCTACTTTCTGGAACTCGATATTAGAGTTTATTTTAGTTGTAGTATTTTTTTGACTTTTCTATAAGTGAATATTTGTAATATCTACATCTATAAATTTTCGTTGGTATTTTTGTCATTTACATGTTTAGGAACAAATTTTGGATTAATTATTGATGAATTTTTGTATGCATCATTTTGTACTAACAACTATTGTATACCCTATAGGTTCCCTGAGAAATATTTGTGAAAGAAATAAAATATATTTAATGAAACTTTACAAATACAAGTAAAGTATAAAGCACAAAGGTCATCATTTGTTGGTGCCTCAATTACCCAAATTCAAAATTGTATGACTCTAGCCAAGTCAACTCAAAAGGTTTATAGTTCTTTGTCTCATAACATTGTCTAATTCTCATGCCAACAATGTAAAACACATTAGCAAAAACTTCTCTTGACCTATCATCCTTGCATAATATATTAGCTAACATAAAGGTGCTACATTAGACATATTTTTAGTTTAAACTTGATAAATAGGGTTTACTTTGATTTGGTCTTTAGGTCTTTTTAGATCTATGCTCCTGGATCCATGCTCTACTACTTGATCACCAACAGATTCTAGTTGTAATGGTTGTTAAGGTTGGCTCCATGTAAATGGTTCCTTATATTTTGATGGAAGCACTCTTCTTTGGGATAAAAGTTGATTTCTTGTGTTTGGTGCAACTATATACAACCATTGGTTTGTTGCATTCTATTATTTCTTGAAAAATAATGTTCTTTTACAATCATCTTACTGAAATTACCAGTCAATCACTTATGGTGTAGCTTGAGACTTGTATGTTTAATCATTGATTAATTTCTATTGGATACTTGAGTCCATGTATCATTGTGTCAAGTAACTTAGCTAAAAAAGGTTTGCTTCGAGACACAAAATCTAAAAAAAATTCCTTCATTCTCCAAACAGCATAAATGTTCCAACTATTAATCACTATCAAACCCAACTCCAAAACTACACATATAATCCATGAACGAATGACTTATTCAAAAGTGTGAAACCATATCTTCCAGAGTTTCTTTTTAATATATTATGTAACTATAGTCATTTTAAAACAGTGACAAAAAAACAAATGCCTGTGCCTATGCAAACATCCTCCTACACAAGGATCTCAAAGAAAACTTAGAAAACATGACACTATCACACAATATTTCCCTGAGAAATATTTATGAAAGAAGTAAAATATACTTAATGAAACATTACAAATACAAGTACAGTATAAAGAAAAAAGGTAATCGTCTGTTGGTGGCTCGAATCACCCAAATTCAAAATTGCATGACTCTAGCCAAGTCAAGTCAAAAGGTTTATAGTTCTGTAGATCGCAACAATGTCTGATTCTCATGCCAAAAATGTACAACTCATTAGCAAAAAATTATCTTGACCTATCATCCCTGCATAACATATTAGCTAACCTAAAGGTGCTACATCACACATATTATTAGATTAAACTTTATCACTAGGGTTTACTTTGACTTGGTCTTCAAGTCTCTTTAGATATGTGCTCCTGGATCCACGATGTGTTACTTGACCACCAACAAAGTCTAGCTATAATGGGTGTTAAGATTGGCTCCATGTAACTGGTTCCTTAGATTTTGATGGAAGCACTCTTCTTGGGGATCAAAGCTACTTTGTTTTTTTATGAAGGTTGAGTTGGTCCAATTCATCTTTCCAAGTTGTGCACTTTTGTCAACTAACCATTGCAATTTTAAGTCTGTTATTTTCACCATTATCCACTACATTTTCTGTTACCTGCTTGTACAAGACTGCAATTGTGGGTTCTTCACACTAAGATTCCCTAGTGTGGGCACTGCCAAGCATTAGAACTTATATATAATAAAATTTCAAAGCAGCTTTGTGTGGTTGACTCCCTTGTCTTCGTTAAGATGGATCCCCATGTAGCATGGTGGAAGCTCATAACTTTTCTAAACAATATGGATTGAACAGTGCGAAGCTTTGCTTGAAGTAGAGAAGGTACAAAAATGCACATGTAGAGTTTTTTTTTTTTTTTGGGTGGGGGGGTTTCATGTATTAGACATTTTGTTCAAGTAAATTAACAATAATTATGAAATTTATGTATGACACCAATCTTTCTCCTCCATTGGACTTTGAGAAAAAATAATGCATAAATCAACACATTCACATTCAAAATCAAATTATGTGCAGGTAGAATGTAAAAGACTGCAAGCTTTTGATCAAGTGAGATATGTAAGTGATTTCTCTTTATCTTCTAGCTTTGAATGGAATTTTGTTTACTAATTTTTATTTTTAGTGATCTTCTATATGTCATGATTCTTCTCGAATTTATACCTTACAACATTTTCTTTGCAACATATGGTGCAATTGCTAGTTTATTTTTATTTCAAATGGGACATTGGTCATTTCATGTTGAGCACAAACGAAATCACACATCACCCTCATACTGGGATATAGAATGTGTTAGCATCACAAGAATTTGCAAATATTAATTGATAGAAATAAAGTTAAACTCTAAATGATTGCATAATGTATGAGTGAAAGTGTGAGTAAAATAATAGAATGTGGGGAATAGATAATTGTTTTGGTTAGAGACTAGTGTCCTCCTAACCATCTTTTTATGGATATGTAAAATTGTCGAGAATATTCTATTGAAATAATTCCTCACAATAAATCTTGTAATAATATGAAATATAATATTATGCAATTTGTTACTTCAGATCTCAAATTTAGAATTTATTATTATTAGTTTAATGTTCAAATTTATGGAAATCACTGACATTGACATAACATAACAAGCAAATATACACCCCAATCACACACATAAAAACACAATATAGGAGAAAACTTAGTTAGAAGGTGAGGCCCATGCTTTCTTCTCTTTTCTTCAATTATCAAAATTTATCAGCTCTTATTAAAAGCTTATGAAACTAAGGCTTATTGATAAATTTTCATGTTTCTTTTGAAATAAAAATAAAATATTCTATAAATATAAAAACAATGTCATCTCTATTATTAGGAATTTTGCTTCTGTGATCCATAAATTGTGACTAAAATCTTTCGGTGAAAATCACATCAAAATAGATTAAGTCGACGCATTTTGAACATTGACTGGTTGGAAATGCGTCGACCTAATCTATTTTAATGTCATCTCTATTAAATAAATAAAAATGAATATATATATTTGATTAATTTTAATTAACACAACTATATTAAAAATATTAATATAATTGATATAACCAAAAACTTTATTTATATCTCCCATTAATAAATATATAACAATAAAAGTAATAATAAAATAATTTATTGGAAAAAAATATTATTAACACTTATAATGAATTTATTCTACAATAACAAAATTCAACATATTGAGAAGAAAGTTAGTGATCTCGTGACTTACCTCACACCTTTGGGTGAAATGTAACAGCTGCCAAACATGTTCGCTCAGTGTCCACCCAACTTACTTGGGTTTTGATACATCACATAATATTTGTTGACACGTTTGGGAGAAATGTAAGCAGCTGCCAACATGTTCGCTCAATGTCCAACCCAACTTACTTCATATTCTGTGTTGGGTTTTGATACATCACATAATATTTGTTGGGTTTTGATACCTCTCACACTGTCCACCTCAGGTATTTTAACGGTTGATTTTAATATAATAATTTATTTTTATTTAGGGACGACTTTCTTGTAAATTAGTTAGTTTTCAATTTGACATTGAATTTGATTTTGATTTTAAGTTAGTGAATTTGATTTTTATTTGAAGTTAGTGAGGGATAAGGTTTACGTGGATGAGAAGCTATTATTTAATGTTTCTTCAAAGGGCTGTCAAATTAAAAATATGTCATTATATACAGTAGGGTTAAAATTGTAGTTGGAGGGATTATTGTTATATAAAAAGTTCTAGGAAATTGGTGGGTTTGGATTTTATATTTTT
The DNA here is from genome assembly GCA_034641835.2 of Pinus albicaulis. Lineage (NCBI taxonomy): Eukaryota > Viridiplantae > Streptophyta > Pinopsida > Pinales > Pinaceae > Pinus > Pinus albicaulis. The sequence goes on along the minus strand of CM076578.1, from coordinate 1,046,476,112 downwards.
TCAATATTAAATTTTTAATTTAAATTTATTAAAATTTAACATAAATTTGTAAACTCTTTAACACACTACAATTGTTGATAACTATTTATGTAAAGCATATACTTAGTATATTCTCTTGAGAATCAATCTAGGTTGTAAATTTAAAAAAAAGTCAACAAACTCTTTTAAAATAGTTGAAATAAAAAGCTTTCCCTAATTAAAAGCATAATAAAACATTAATAATCTCTATCACTGTGGTTACTCATTGAGTTGTTGCTATAACAACTGTGTGGCTACTTAGTGCTTTGTTAGTATCACAAGGCAAATGTAGTGAAAATATATCATTCTTACTGTCATCCATAAATAAAATATTGGGAAGTGCTTGGGATCCAATATGTCCAGATGCAAACCTTTTTTATAGTGAAAAACTTGATGAATGGTATGTACTTCCAGCGATTTGATTTTTCTAGGTTGTTGGTAGATTTAAAGTTAAAATGGGTCTATGTTGGTTTTGAGCAACACTAATAAAATGTTTGAATTGTAAGAATTCTTTTATTTTCACTAGTTTTATATAGTATATACATAGTTGACATTAAAATATTTTGTTTATGATTTATATTCTCCACATTAAAATGTTAATACATGCCCCTCATATTCGGAAGTAGAAAACATATATCAATAGGATATAATATCTCTCTCTATACACACACATATTGAATTATTTTTGTTATTAATATTTTTTTAAATATTACATGTCAAATCCATATTAAACATTAAAAAAATTACAAATCTTGCTCATATTTTAATTAGCAAAAACTTATTAATTGATCCAACCTTTTTTTGTTATTAATATATTTTTATTTTAGATATTAAATGTCAATTGAACATACAATGGATTAAACATAATATAATATCAATAATATTATGTTTACATATCATTTTTTAACTCCCTATTAAGTAGTGAAGGAATTAGATTTCTTTCTTGTACTAAAAAGTAAACTACTTTTTTTAAACTTTCAATTACTTCATGTTTGTATAGAAAGTTGATGTAAAACTGAAGTATTTTATTTATGGTTCATATTTGTATTTATTGTTACTATTTTTTAATTAGTTAATATAAGTATTATATTATTATTTTTTAAATAAAATTTACGTGAAAACATTTTTCTCATACTATATTGTAGTTTATTTCAATATCCATTTCATACATGTAAAGAGAAAATTGTGTGTATATATATACACATCATAATGAAATATTTGAATACCCAAAAAAAAGACTATAAATAAAATATTTTAACCTTAAGCTTAAGTATATTGATGTATATTTAAAAATATATTAATAAATAAAAAAACATTAGAACATCGATAATATATATATATATATATATATATATATAATTAGCCAAAATAAATTAAAGCTAAAATGCATGATTTTACCTTTTTTTTTTAATATATTTTTCTATTAATTTTATTTAAAATTTAGCAAAAAAAAAATGATTAAAAGTACAAACCTACCTATTGTAATTTTCACAATCTAAAAAGAATATATATTGAAAGTTTACACATTAAAATATTTATATTTGCTAAATCCATAGATGTATAGTGATTTTATAAAAATTGGATTTCTTGATTTTATGAAAATTGGATTTTTTAATTACCCTATAAAGTGTCACTATTTGAAAACAACTTTCCTATATGTATCATGTTGTAGATTATATGTTAGACGATTAAAACATATTTAAAAGACAAAAGTAATTACAAATATTTAATTTACAATGCAGTTATGATAGTTAGTGAAAAATTTCTAGAAATTCTTCTTGTTCGTTTAGAGCCGTTCGTCAATTCAGAATTGCCTGCAACATAGGAGTCCCATTGCGAGTCCTCGTGATTTGTTTGATCAGGATTTTTTTTTAAATTTTGTTTGTTTCCTCGCCCTCGTCCAATTCAATTCGCCTTCATCCTCGTTCGTTCTACCTTTAGCAGCGGCTGGTCTTATTCTTCTGCTTCCGAGGCCCCTTCGTATTCTATCAATTTCATACTCAGCAGATCCTCATCGTAGGTTTGATCCACAGGCTGTCCCATTTCACAGAAAGGCGCAATGAAAAACTCTATTCCCTGTGCTCTACCTAGGAAGACGTGCATGTGTTCACCTACGAATCATCCAGGTTTGTTCAGTTGTAGTGTTTCCCAAAGATGTTTCTTGAAGCTTGCATCAAGTCGTCCACCATTTGGATTTCATTTTTGGCCTTGTTTCCTCGATCATTTTCCTGTGGTCAACTAATATGAACAAGAAAGATCGGTTTGTGTAACTGTTCTACATGTTTTAATATTTGGTAATATACTTGATCTACAAATCTTCTCTAGCTATATACCATTTAAATTGAAAATACTCTTTACACAGGAATAACATAAAAATGATAACTGAAATTACTGTCCACACCAGATTACATACATACATATAGATGAAGCTAATTCTAATCTTAGAGAGAGAAGTTGAGAGAATCTCTCAACTTCCTCAACAACCCAAGCCAAAATAAGTGAGTATAATAATTGAGGCATTGTCTCAAACACCCTTCCTTAATGCCTACATTACAGAAAACTTACAATACTGAGATTACAATTACAAAATTTGTATTTGTTTTTGTCTAGCTGGTCTTCATCAGCAACTCTACCCACTCTACGGTCTTCTGGATTCTGCTCTTTATTTCTCCACATCTTCGAGCTTACCTTTCAACCCATTTAAAGTACACCTGCTTCTGACCATCAATGCTGAGTTTGTAAGATTAATATTCTTGACACCCCCGAAGAATAGTCTCGACACTGAACTATCCTATGGAAATATTTCCATCTGTGAAATAACCCCGAAGAATAAATTTCAACAGTCTATAGGAAAATATTCTAGGTATAGAATATGATCAGCGATCAATCCTACAAAGTTACCTTTACACAAATGAATCTCACACTGTAACCTGTAGTTGACGCTCTTTGTTAGGTCCCTATATCACTAGTATAGTCCCTTATTATTGTTAGTGTAAACCCCTTATTGTTATTATTGTACCCTTGTAACCCCCATTTTGTTGTTATTGTGCCCTTAAATTATTATTGTTAGGTCAGCTAGGATTACATTGTGGCCCACTAGGATTACATCATGGCCCCATGGACTCCTATATATAGAAAGGAGGTTTTGTAAATTGTATCATCCAAGAATTGTTCATTTATGTAATGTATTGGAGGTTGCCCCCTCGAAGTGGCTCATTTCTAAGGCGTTGATATCTCTTTTCTTCTCTTTTGGAGCTGGTTACACAACATTTGGTATCAGAGGTTTGGATTCTAGGGTTTCGCTGCTCCAAACAGGTCATCGTGGCATTTTCGCTATAACTTTTTTTCTACGAAGTTTCAGAAGCTGAAATTTTTAGGGTGCGAAGCCGAAATCCTAAGGAAGATTGTCTAAAAATTTCAGAGCTTGGTTCACAATATTTTCGGAGATATGATCTGTGGAAGTTAGGTCTTTTTTCAGGCTCCTAAACAGGTCATCGTGGCATTTGCGCTATAATTGTTTTTCTACTGAGGTTCAGAATCTGAAATTTTTATGGTGCAAAGCTGAAATCCTAAGGAAACTCGTCAAAAAATTTCAGAGCTTGGTTCGCAATATTTTTGGAGATATGATCTGTGGAAGGTAGTGCTTTTTCAGGCTCCCGAATTTCATCTCAAAGAGGTGATCGTGGGAAAATTTCAATAACTCTCTCTCTGAGCATCAGATTGGAGTGTCGTAAAAAGTGGTCGCAAGTACACGGACTGTAGTTTCTTGGCTATCAATTTCAGAGGCGAAGGACGAAACAATGACACGTGGCAAGTCGTACAAGTTTGCTATACTGAACCAGTCCATAATTAGGTCATTGTGGGAGATTGGACATAACTTTGTCTTGGAGAATCCAAATCAAGTCAGACCTGTGGCATTCAAAAGAGAATTTAGAGGGTGACTTTAGTGCTGAATTTCAGATATTGAAGAGCCGCAATCACAGAGATAATCCAATTTCAATATCGAGCTCCTCAAAAGCAAGTAAAAGGTGTGTAATTGTTTTCCGAATTGCATAAGTCTTGTTTGAAGAATCAAGTTGAATTGATTGCAAGGGCATATTGTAGAATAGATATCAGTATTGGATTATAAAATGGCCCCTAAAAAAAATTCAACACCCATTAAGCCTTTGGAAAGCTCTACTATGACTCATGAAGACGAAGAATGGCAACATGACATATCAAAATTACAAGAGCAAGTGCAACAAATTTCGCTCTCGAAAAGAGCAACAAAAAATGACATGGAAGTTTTGAAGAAAGGCGTGGAAACTAAGATGGATGGTTTGAAGAAAGGCGTGGAATCTAAGATAGATGGCATGGAATATAAGATAGATGGCATGGAATCTAAGATAGATGGCATGGAGGCTGGCATGGAATCTAAGATGGATGACATGGAAGCTAAGATCGATTAGAAAATGGAAAACATGAAGAATGTTCTAAAAGCAGACATGGAAGGTTTGACAAAGTTGATACAAGAAACATTTCCTAATGGTGAAAAGATATTAGAAGAACCTCATGATGAGAACAAAATAAGCGTTAATCGTGATTTCATAAACTCTAATGTTGGCGGGAAGAACCACCATATTCCAAAGATGGATATGAGGAAGTTTGATGGAAAGGATCCTGTAACATGGATACTACAGATGGAGCAATATTTTGATCTCCATAATGTGCAAAACACACAAAAAGTACGCATTGCAACTTTACATTTAGAACAAAATACATTTGTATGGTATCGATGGCTTTTCTCCCGTAAAAAAATTGTCACTTGGTCAATTTTTACGGAGGAAATGATAGCACATTATGAGGATACAAAGAGCAACACCTTCTTTAGCCAATTGATAAATCTCAAACAAAAGGGTGTAGTGGGGCAGCACATTGAGGACTTCCAAAAATTGAATATAAGGGTAACTAATATTCCAGAGGAACACATGATTGATCTCTTCTTAGGTACTCTAAAGGATAACATCCAACATGAAGTTCGTGTTTTGGAACCCGATTCATTGGAGAAGGCATTCAGGTTGGCAAGAAAAGTTGAATGTAAAATTATGGCGACAAGGAAGCCTACCACTCAATTCTATAAAGAAGGAAGTGCTGCTATGCCTAGATTTCCACAACCTACAAGGTTGACACCACAACAATTGGAAGAGAAAAGAGCAAAAGGGCTTTGCTACAGTTGTGATAGCAAATACACTAAAGGTCATAAGTGTGCTGAAAAGAAATTATTTTACATAGATTGTGAAGAAGAAGAAGAAAATGAACAAGAAGAGGATATACACCAGGAACCAGCCCTAGAATAGGAAGAAATGAATCCGACCATATCGTGTAATGCACTGGCAGGAATTACCACTCCTCAAACTCTCAAGATAGAAGGATAGATTAAGAAGAAAAAGGTAATAGTGTTGATTGATTCAGGTAGCACCCATAATTTTATTCATTGTAAGGTAGCCAAGGAATTAAATTGTTTCCTATACCCAGCACCAGAATGTCAAGTGATGGTTGCAAATGGAGGAACTATAAATTGCTCTTGGAAATGCCATAATATCAAGCTAACCATGGGGGAATATGTATTGACTAGTCCAATGCTTTCCATTCCTATGGGAGGTGCTGATGTTGTACTAGGAGTACAATGGTTACAATCTTTGGGGACGGTAGTTTTTAATTTTCAAGAACTTTTCTTGAAATTTTTTTCAGAAGGAAAGGAAGTCGAATTACGGGGTATTGAAGGGAAGCCAGGAAGGATAATAAGCTCTAATGTCATGACAAAGCTTCTAAAGAAAGAACAACGAGGCGTAACTGCACAATTATGCTCACTAGAAGTTCCGACATCAAAATCATCTATTTCTGCAGATCTCCAACAAGTCTTGGACAATCATTCCAAGGTGTTTGAAACTCCCAAAGGACTCCCACCTATTCGTGATCAAGATCATGCTATTCATTTGATTCCAGAAGTGTTCCTCCAAACATAAGGCCTTATAGATATCCTTACTTCCAAAAGAGTGAAATTGAACGTATGATTGCAGAAATGTTAGAGGCAGGTATAATTCAACCTAGTCAAAGTTCTTTCTCTGCTCCTGTAGTATTGGTACACAAGAAGGATGGATCATGGCGAATGTGTCCGGATTATAGGGAGTTCAATAAGCTCACCATTAAAGACAAATTTCCCATTCCTGTGATTGATGAATTATTGGATGAATTACATGGAGCAATTTATTTTACCAAGTTGGATCTTCGTTCAGGATATCATCAAATTAGAATGAAGACCGAAGATATTCCAAAAATAGCATTTCGAACCCATGAGGGTCATTATGAATTTTTGGTCATGCCTTTTGGCCTTACCAATGCACCTTCTACATTTCAAGGGTTGATGAATTCCATTTTCAAACCCTTCCTTAGAAAATTTGTGCTAGTATTTCTTGATGATATACTAATCTACAGCGGGTCTTGGAAGGATCATGTTGAACATGTTGACAGGGTGCTCAAACTATTGCAGGAGAAACAATTATATGCAAAAAAATCCAAATGTTTCTTTGGATTACAAGAGGTGGAATATCTGGGTCATATTGTATCTCACGAGGGTGTTAAAGTAGACCCCAACAAAATTAAAGCCATTAAGGAATGGAAAGTCCCCACAACCATAAAGAAGTTGCGAGGATTTCTCGGGTTAACAGGGTATTATCGCAAGTTTGTTAAGAATTATGGGAGAACAGCAGCACCTCTAACAACATTATTGAAGAAAGATGCATTTTCATGGACTCCTGAAGCAACTAAGGCCTTTGAACGTCTTAAAGAGGCAATGTGCCTAGCACCGGTCTTAGCTACACCAGACTTCACAAAAACCTTTATTGTGGAATGGGATGCCTCAGGAAATGGAATTGGTGCAGTTTTAATGCAGGAAGGAAGACCCATTGCTTTTGAAAGTCGTCCAATCAAAGGAAAGTATTTACAGAAACCTATTTATGAGAAGGAAATGTTAACAATACTGCATGCACTAAAGAAATGGCGAACTTACCTAATGGGAAGACACTTCAAGGTAAAAACTGATCATGATAGTCTTAAACACTTTTGGAACAAAGACTATCTTCAGAAGAGCAGCAAAAATGGGTCACAAAGATGTTGGGTTATGACTTTGAAATAATCTACAAAAAAGGAAACCTTAATGTTGTTGCAGATGCACTCTCAAGAAATAATGAAGAGGTGGAAGCATTGCTTTGTGCCATTTCTATTATCCAACCAGATTGGATAACCGAAGCAAGAGATGAATGGAAGAAGGACAAAGATGTATAGACACTCATTCAAAAGTTGCAGCAAGATCCTAGTACATATGATACATTTAGTTGGAAAAATGATTCCTTATGGTACAAAGATCGCTTATATCTTTGTAAGAATTCCCAATTAAAACAAAATATTCTTCTGGAATTGCACACTTCTCCTTTAGGAGGACACTCGGGATTTTTAAAAACTTACCACAGGGTGAAGAAAGAATTTTTTTGGGATGGCCTTAAATCTGATATTCAAAATTTTGTGACGGAATGTTTGGTTTTCCAGCAGAATAAAGTTGAGACAATTAAGACCCCGGGACTTGTACAACCTTTATCCATTCCAAGTCAACGTTGGGAGGAGATTTCAATGGATTTTATCACAGGTTTACCTAAGTCTGAAGGAAAGAGTGTCATCATGGTGGTAGTTGATAGACTTACCAAGCATGCACACTTTTGTGCATTATCTCATCCATTTAAAGCAAGTACAGTTGCTACTACATTTATGGATAGAATTCAAACGCTACATGGAAGCCCAAGGGTTATTGTGAGTGACAGAGATCCCATTTTTACCGGAAATTTTTGGATGGAGTTATTTTCTTGTTTGGGTACTCAATTAGCTCATAGCTCATCTTATCATCCTCAATCTGATGGTCAAACTGAGATAGTAAATAAATGTTTGGAAGGATATCTTCGTTTTTTGTATCTGATAAACAAACACAATGGGTCAAGTGGTTACCTCTCGCTGAATGGTGGTATAACACTTCCTTCCATACTGCAGCAAAAATGACCCCATTTATGGCACTTTATGGATATCATCCACCATCCATCACATCATATTTAATAGAAAATTCGAAGGTTCAAGCAGTGGAAGATCACATCGAGCATCAGCAAGAAGTTCTCCAACTCTTAAAGGATAACCTGAATTTGGCACAAAATCGAATGAAACAACAGGCAGATCAACATCGCAGCGAGAGAAGTTTTGATGTAGGAGATTGGGTATTTTTACGGCTACAACCATACAAAAAAATGTCCCTCAATCAAGCTAAGAAGGATAATAAATTATCACCAAAGTACTATGGTCCTTACAAGGTGTTGCAAAATATTGGTACATGGCATACAAATTGGAGCTTCCTGCTTCTTTGCAAGTACATCCATTTTTCCATGTTTCATACTTAAAGAAGGTTATAGGTGAAAATATTCCAGTTCAAACAATATTGCCAGTATTTGATGAGGAAGGAAAAATCATATTGGAACCTGAAGCGGTCATGGAAACAAGAACTAGATAGCTACGTAATCGATCAATTTCAGAGTATCTCATCAAGTGGAAGAACTTACCCACTAAAGATTCTACATGGGAGGATGAGAATTTTATACAGAAGCACCCGGAGCTACTCAAGCATTGAGGACAACACTTTTTTGAAGGAGAGGGGCATGTTAGGTCCCCATATCACTAGTATAGTCCCTTATTATTGTTAGTGTAAACCCCTTATTGTTATTATTGTGCCCTTGTAACTTCTATTTTGTTATTATTGTGCCCTTTAAATTATTATTGTTAGGTCGACTAGGATTATATCAGGGTCTACCAGGATTACATTATGGCCCCATGGATTCCTAGCATAGAAAGGAGGTTTTGTAAATCAGATTATCCAAGAATTGTTCATTCATGTAATGTATTGGAGGTTGAGCCTCAGGAGTACTAAAAAGGTATGCTTTTGATGATTATTTCAGTGGCTTTTTAGTAGAATTTGTAAACCTTTTTGCATCATGAATTAAAATAATAAGGAACTATAACAAAACATGTGGAAATTGATATGCAAGACTTAACCACTGATAATGGTTATTTTCTGTACAGGAAAAGGAGAAAACGAGGAATTTCCGCTCCAAAGGAAGAGACAAAGTCGAGATAACTGCTGTCCCTCTGAAGGTGAACCGAATGCAAACAAGGCTAAACAGATTAAAGAAAGTCGGCTCGGAAAAGAAGGAGAAGACACCAGCTCGGCGCAAAAGAAAGGAAAGGATGAAGAATTAACAGTTTGGCGAATCCCTCAGGATCTTCGATCCTGAGGGATCGCTGCTTTATTTATCTTGTTACTTGGACATCTCCGCCGTCGCCTTTATATAAAGGGACAACACTGTTAGCTTAATAATAGGAAGGATACGCTTTTATGTAATTTTCTGTGAAACATCAGCTCTGATTATTAAGTCTCGTTGAGAACTGGTTCATTGTATTCTTGACCGATGCATTAATAAAAGCTTGGTGATTATTTCATCTCTGCGTCTGGATTAACTTAAAGCGGTGTATCCTTGGAGGCTAAGGCCCGGCCCCGAAGGACACTTGCTTCTGTACCATTACGATTTGATTTCTGCGTGGTTTGTTTATCATTGTTATTTGGTAATTTGATATGCTTTATAAGTTAATATTACATGCTATGTTAAAGATTGAATCATTGAGGTTTTTACAGATAGAATCGTGTGTTGACTCCGCATCAAGTTATTAATCCTTTTAAGAGTTAATTGCATGTTCTTACTGTTCTGTTACAGAGCTGTTATATTGAACATTCGTGTCATACATTCGTTTGAGGTAGTGTTCTTCATAATCGTTGGATTCAGATCTATCTGGAAGCACAGTCATATTCCTGTTGATTAATGTTGATCAGATTATTATCCCAGCGTGTTGTGTGCGTTTCTGATTTATTAGTGCTGTTCCATAATTCATTAATAGTTATTGCTGTTCCATTAGTGTGTTTTGTGTGATTTGCCTTAAGAGTGAAATAATGTTATTTGATTGCGAAGAGTGCATTTGAATTAATAGATTAAGCTTGGTTACAACCCACGGGACTTAGTTATTCAATTGCTGTTCCATTTTAGATTTGCTGTTCTATTCCAGAATTGCTGTTCAATTCTTTATTTGCTGTTCCATTTAATCGCATTTGTTGTTTTGGCGTGAGAGATGATCTAAGGCTGTAGTGAGCATTGGCAGTCACTGTCTAGCTCCCATGCTCGTGGTCTATGCTCTAGTTTCCTTTCCATCAGTTTCCGAAGGGATGGGTTATCACTGCCGAACCCTTGACTGATAATCTGCTGAGTTTTCTGAATGCGTGATTTATTCTTTTGAAGTAATTTAGTTACAGACAAGCATCCGTTTACTCTTGTATTTCTTAAGCACTGTACTACTAGCATTACTCTGACAAATGATAGCCTCAGATTGAGTCACTCTTTGTAATAACAAAACGCTCCCGGATTGACATATTAATGAGAGGTAATTAGAGGTGAAAGAGACCCTTTTTATAGCTCTACATTTTGGCGCCGTTGCCGGGGAAAGAGTGTAGCCATTTGTCTTTTTCAGAGTAGTGTACAAACCTGCTAGGGAGGAGTTGGATCTTAAAAACGGAAGGTAAGAACCTACGTGCGGAGCATGTAAAAGCCCTGCTCCGCTGTCCGCTTTCCTAACAGATTTGTTTTTGTTTTGTTTGAATAGAAGTTGGTAGTTCATTTGAGTGCATGACTAAGCAGAAAAGACCAGAAAAGAATATCAAACCCCCATCCAAGCCTGAAAAAGCTAAGGGGTCGGTGACCCTTGGCCGAACGACCTTCATAGACGAAATCTATAAGAAAACAGAATCTCAGCTATCAGTAGGCCTCAAGAAAAACATTTCTAAACCGCCTACTAGTTCCCTTCAGGCCACAGGATCACCATCTGTAGCCTGTGCTGAGGTGCATAGTCAAACTGAGGAGCAGGACTTTCAAGAAATTGAAAATTCTACTCCAGAACTATTGCAGGAAGGGAACTCCAGCAACTTTTGTGAAGGAGAAGGAGAAACAGGGGAAACCAAGGAACCAAAATCCCCTATTGAAACAAATCAGCCACTAGATAGCCCAGATAAGGGGAGTGCTGCGAAAATCATCGTTGAAAGAATCCAATCTCCTCAGACATCTGGTATTCTCATTATTCCAGATAAAGGAAGCGCTATTAAAAATATCCCTGTCAAAACTGTTCCCTCTCAACCTAGGAATACCCTCCTAGATATCCCAGAAGGTTATTGGCATATATTCGATCCCATGGCTCAAAACCAGCCAAATGCTCAAACCTCTACATTACAATATCCTATAGTGGATTCTGCAGCAAATGCACCCATGAAAGCTATCCCTCTTCAGCATATCCCTACATTTCACGGACTCACATCGGAAGATCCGGATGCATTCCTATTCGAATTCGATGTGTTATGTAGGGGGTACGATTACACCACCGATCCCCAAAAATTGAAATTATTTCCCTCTACATTAAAAGGGGCTGCTTTAAGATGGGTTATGGGGCTAGGTGGCGGGGTTATCAACAATTGGGATCAAATGAAAGAATCCTTCTTAAAAAAATATCAGGATTATTGTAGGTCTAGAGAATTAAAAGACGAAATATTTCAAATGTCAGCCAGACCGAATGAAACATTGGAAGAGTATGTGGAACGTTTTCAGTATAATCTACAAAGATCTCCTTATGCATCGCTACCTTTACCTGATAATGTGTTAAAAACTGCATTAATAAGGGGTATGAAGGAACAATGGATTGAAACATTAAACATCATGGGAAAAGGGGACATTTATCAAGAGAATTTTTCTGACATCATTGACTTATGTATCAGGAGTTCGAGAGGCAGCACAAGAATAAAACCGACAGAATATGATCGGTTTGCAAGAGATAACAAAGTATCAGCAGAAGGAGTAACACGTGCAAAAATTGGAAATTTATTAGAAAATTTTAAAACTGATATTATGGGGACACTAACTACACAACTTGATATGGTGCAGGCTAAACAGAAGCAGCTGGAGGCAGAACAGAATTTGGCAATCTTCTGCCCCCGATGCAGAAAAAAACATAGCCACAAGGAATTTCCATTGGATAAAGTCCAAACATGCGCCATCTGTACAAAAGATCACCTGACGGAGAGCTGCCCCTCACTTCCTGGATTGAAAGCGGTATATAAGGAAGCAGAAGAAGAACCAGAATCGGTGAACTCGATCAACCAAAGTCGCCAGTGGCAGCCGAGACAACCTGGTATGTTTCCGGACTCAACCTCTTTCTTTCAACCCCCACAGTATAATGCTCAACAATATGGTATGTGGCAAAATCAATCTCAACCCCCATTTACAAACTGGTCACCACAATCGTTTCCTTCTTCAAATCCATGGCTGAATCAAACAAGCCAATCTGGCTGGCCGAATTTCCCTTACACTCCACCATATTGGCAAAATGGCCCATATCCTTCACAATGGACTCCCTCTACTTCACAAAGTTCACCCTGGCAGACAAGCTGGCAAAGAACGATGTACCACCCAGCTGGAACTATTCCGCTCCCTCAACCTACTCTGCCAGCCTTACAACAAAATCCCCAGTCTAACCTGAGACCGCAACTCCCAGCCCAACCCAATCCCAATCCAAATAACAGACCGGTCCAATCTCTCCAAATCATAGAATCACCAGAAATAGGACCCAACCTGAGGGAGTGCAATGATCTTCAGTTAAGATCTGGACGTATAATTGAAACTGAGGGAGATAAAACAGTTCATATTGAAGATCAGTTACCAAGAGAACATCAGTTACAACAAGAGGATGTAAATAAGCAACAAACTCATAATCAAGAAACCACATCCTCTCCTCCATTCCCAGAACGATTAGCCATACCTCGACCCATACAATATCCTGACTTTGACATTCTGGGAGAATTACAAAATATGTACATAAAAATTCCATTCCTCCAAGCCATTCAAGACATTCCCATATACGCAAAAACTATCAAAGAATTGTGCATAAAGAAACCAAGGAGGAATATAACAAATAATCCAAGAGTCCAAGTAGTCGGTACTTTATCTGACCTATTATCTGGGAGAGAAACACCCATTAAATATGAAGACCCAGGGAATCCAATTATAACTGTTCAAATTTATGGTCAGACCCTGTCTAATGCCTTAGTTGATCTAGGAGCTGCAATTAATATTTTAACAACCACTACTGCCAAAAGCTCGGCATTACATCAGTAGAACCTACCTCTACTTTGTTAGAATTGGCTGACCGATCTGTGGTTAGACCAGAGGGTATTCTACAGGATGTCATGGTCTCTGTTGATTCCTGGGAGTATCCAACCGATTTCCTGATAATTAATCCAAAAACCCGACTTGATGGACATCCGCTAATTTTAGGTAGACCTTGGCTTGCCACTGCCGATGCCTACATTGGCTGCCGGCAGGGAAATATGACCATAACTAGAGGACCGAATAGTAAAAATTTAGTTCTATATCCTCCAGCGCAGCCAAGTGTCACAATGATCAAAACTAATAAGCACCCTGTATCATACCTTACTGATAACATCAGATCTCCATTAACTATACAAGAGGCACTTGATTTTAAAGACCAAAGAGAAGATGATGCCATTAATAATTTCATTAGTCAAACTGAACCTCGCACACAGTGTCACATGATAGAAGCAGCATTTGATAATGAATTGGAGGAAGATCCTCTGAAAGATACGCATGACCAAACGATACCTGTTACTTCTGTTGCAAATAGTAAAACTGTGGAAATTGCACCGGGGAAAACTTTAAACATCAATGCTAATCTCACACCTGAACAAGAAACTAAGCTCATCCATTTGTTAACGAAATATCAAGAAGCATTCACATGGGATTACCCTGGCATGAAAGGAATTGATCCCCAGTTATGTACACACCACATTTATACAGAAAAAGACGCCAGACCTGTTCGTCAGCCGCAAAGGAGACTTAATCCTCATCTAAAGGATGTGGTAAAAGCTGAACTTCAAAAAATTTTAGATGTCAAATTTATCTATCCTATTTCTGATAGTAAATGGGTCTCTCCGCTGGTGGTGGTACCAAAAAAGAATGGAAAATGGAGAATCTGTGTGGATTATAGGGAACTAAACAAGGCAACACAGAAAGATCATTTTCCTCTCCCATTCATAGATCAAGTATTAGATACTTTAGCCAGGAAAGAAATTCTTTTCTTTCCTGGATGGCTTCAGTGGATACAATCAGATTCAGATTGCCCCTGAAGACCAGGATAAAACTACTTTTACTTGTCCCTGGGGAACATTTGCCTATCAAGTTCTACCTTTTGGCCTATGTAATGCTCCTGCCACATTTCAAAGGGCTATCCTTAGCATTTTTGCAGATTTAATAAATGATGGACTTGAATTTTACATGGATGACTTTACACCATATGGAGATGATTTTGATCCGGCTCTAGACACCCTAGAAAAAGTCCTACAACGCTGCATTGTTACCAGGCTTTGCTTAAGCCACGAAATTTTTTTTTTGATGATGACTGAAGGACTTATCCTAGGACATTATGTTTCAGCAGCCGGCATTCAGGTAGACCCGGCCAAAATCCAAATACTTTTGCTCATTCCCACTCCTACTACTCAAACAGAGGTACGCAGCTTTCTTGGATTTTCCGGTTATTATAGACGATTTATAGAGAATTATTCGCACATTGCTGCTCCTTTATATGCACTAACCGGTAACGTTGATTTTCTTTGGACAGAAAAATGTGACCATGCTTTCGAGGATTTAAAGAAGCTCGTATCCACAGCCCCAGTCCTTCGAGGACCAAACTGGGACCTACCATTCCAGATATCATCTGATGCCTCAGATACAGCCATTGGCGCAGTCCTTGGGCAGGAAGAGGATAAAAAACCATATGCCATTTATTACATCAGCAAGAATTTATCCCCTGCTGAATTGAATTACACTGTTACTGAAAAAGAATTCCTAGCTGTAATACATGCTGTCAATAAATTTAGACATTATATTACAGGCTATCCTGTTATCTTATATACAGACCATTCTGCTATAAAATATTTAGCAAACAAGCCTGTCACAAATGCCAGAGTAACTCGATGGTTAATTTTATTGCAGGAATTCGACATCACAATCAAGGACCGGCCTGGCAAAGAAAACCCTGTAGCCGATTTTCTTTAGAGAATACCAAAATCAAGCGATGCAGCAGCAGTTGAAGATCAATTTCCGGATGAGCACCTGTTTGCTGTTGCCGTTCAAA
The DNA here is from genome assembly GCA_034641835.2 of Pinus albicaulis. Classification (NCBI taxonomy): domain Eukaryota; kingdom Viridiplantae; phylum Streptophyta; class Pinopsida; order Pinales; family Pinaceae; genus Pinus; species Pinus albicaulis. The sequence continues at coordinate 1,046,460,728 of CM076578.1, read as the reverse complement.
CACCCTGGTATGCTGATGTTGCCAACTACCTCGCAGTAGGTAAACTACCAAAACATTTAACTCCTAATGAGCGCAAACAGATTATTCAGAAAAGTTCTCGATTCTCGTGGATTGGGGGCTATTTGTTTCACACAGGAGCAGACATGCATATCAGGCGATGTGTTAGAGAGGATGAAATATTTGACATCCTAAAAGCCTGTCACGACGAACCATGTGGGGGGCACTTTGCTGAGTGTAGAACTGGACATAAAGTATTGCAGACAGGATATTACTGGCCTACGATCTTCAAAGATGCGAAGAAGTTTGTCCAAGCCTGTGACAGCTGCCAGCGAGCAGGACGACCTGGTCAAGCTGATGAGATGCCTCTGAAACCACAGCTAGTCATCGAACCATTCGAGCGATGGGCTCTTGATTTCGTTGGACCCATCAACCCCTCATCAAATCAGAAAACATATATCTTGGTGGCAACAGAATATGTCACCAAATGGGTTGAGGCAGAAGCATTGCCAAAAGCCATAGAGGACTCTGTCATACAGTTCCTGTTCCATCTATTTGTTCGTTATGGCCTTCCTAGGGAAATAATTACAGATGGAGGACCACAATTTGTTGGGCATAAATTAGCCGCAACACTCAACAATTATCACGTCCAACATAAAATCACTACTCCATATCACCCACAGGCGAATGGGCAGGTAGAAAGTAGCAATAAGATAATAGAATCAATCCTAACGAAAACCATTGCGTCACATAGGCGTGATTGGGCTACCCGACTACCTGAAGCACTCTGGGCCTATAGAACCACATGGAGGAGCACCACCGGTTACTCACCGTATCAATTAGTGTTTGGAAAACAACCCATTTTTCCCATAGAATTCGAAATCCAAACATTACGGACAACACAGGAAGTTGGCCTAGATCTAAGCGAGGCACAAATCAATCGACTATAGCAGATCAATGAATTAGACGAAATTAGGCTCTCTGCACTACAAAATACAGCATTGATTCAACAGCAGCAAGCTAAATGGCATGATGCGCTCATCAAAAACAAAGTCTTCCACGAGGGAGACTGGGCTCTGTTATACGACTCTCGGTTTCAGGACTTCCCTGGGAAACTTCAGACTCGTTGGTTGGGACCATACGAAATCCAGAAGGTGCATGACAATGAAACCCTTACTCTAATTACCATTGACGGTTCTGGATATGCATTCAAAGTAAATGGCCACCGAGTTCGTCTCTATCGCAAACCACTCACTCGGGAATCCTTCTGCCAGCAGCTACGCCGAGACACTGATATGGAGATTTTAGGAGAGGAAGAGAAATCTTCCTCACCTGTAATTCATTAAGGGTTCATTTATTTTTACAATTTGTACATAATTTCTTGTTTTTGAGTGGTTCTTGTACATAAGTTTGAATTAAATATTTTCTTATCATTTTTTTATTTTTTTTGCTGTTCCTTTTCTTTTACAAAGTTCGATTTTTGCCGTTCTGAAAATAGCATCTGCGTGTTTTTTTATGCTGTTGGCTTTGCTTGTTTTGCTTATTTTGCTGTTCCTTTTCTAAAGGAACAGCATTCTGGATCTCTGCTGTTCCTTTTCCAAAGGAACGACATTGTTACGCTTTCTGCTGTTCCTTTTGGTTACCACTGTTCCTTTTTCTTCAAAGAAACAACGTTTTTTTTATTGCTGTTGTTCCTTTTTCAAAGGAATGGCATTTTGAGTGTTTTTATAGTATTTTTATTTTTGCTGTTCCTTTTCCCAAAGAAACGGCATTTGCATTTTTGCTGTTCCTTTTTATATCATCCGTCGTTGTTTCTTTTCCAAAGGAACACCACTAGCATACTTCTGCTCTCCTTGTGAAACAGCTTATTCCTTTTGCTGATCTAAATTGAGGATGCTTCTTGCCCGTCTTCTTTCTAGTCTTTAAGATACAACTATGTATTTGTGCAATGAAATATAAAATCACAACATACTGAAATCCGCAAACCATAAATCGCTATATCTATAAGGCTCTGCATTAGTAAGAGGACAAACGGAAGGACATACTTATTTCTTACCTTTTGTTGACATGGTTTTACTAATTTTGCCCTGATTGGTTATGTTTATCATGCTGATCCCCTTAAACCTTTTTTTTTGATTATTACTTGGGAATAAGAGCAAAGAGCTTATATCTTCCTATTGAGATGATAAGACTTCTTCCACCATTCCTACTCTTAAGGAGTGTTGAACCACCCTTTGTGTATAAATAAGGAAAAGTATTCTATAAAAAAGAAAAAATATGTGAACATGATATGTGAAGTGTCAAATGCAGGATAGGGGGTCTCATTAAGAGCCAACCTACCATGATCATGAGGATGGAAGTGAAGTGGCATTCCCATTATGGCCACCACACCAGGGATATGGTCCAAAAGGTATATCAAATAAACAAACCTTGGAACAGGAGGTCTCATTACGAGCCGGCCTGCCCACTTTTCGCTCCTTCCTCGTGAATGGCATTATGGTTAACTGGTCACCAAGCCAGCATAATGATCTACATTTTGACATAGCAACATTCCTAAGTATACACAAAGGATCATGGTTCCGAGGGTGAAAAAACAACTCTGCCAAGGTTATGGACACCTGTCGGCAGCAGAGTACTGTTAATGGTATTGAAGTCACCTTGCTTACACCAATGGGTAAGATACTAATACTCTTTTGTTTCTTATATCCTAGGAACTAATCATATGTTATTTCCCGATTTATACATCGCATGAACATTTATCATTACCAATCATGGAAACGGAAGTGACCATGACCACTTGAGATTTGGCAAGTACGATACATGTCCTACCCACCAGCCTCATATCATAACACAATAGCCTCTTATATAATACGCGATCAATTCTCCGCCTCGATTTCGGTAATTCGTTGTCCTTTTCAACATAGCATAATTCCATATGCTGTTCCTTTCTGACTTGGTTGCAGACCGGGTGCCGCTCCTTTATTTGCCGGCTGGGACATCCTATCACATTGCGGGGGGGGGGGGGGAGGTTAACCTCATCATTCCCTGAATTACGTGTCAACTCACCATTCGGGAAAAATAGTGTACGACGGTTTGGCATGGTTTAACGGCATGGCATTTCTATTTTTATACAAGTTGCTGTTCATAATCCATTTCCGTTGCATTGTTGCATACTCTCTGTTTTTTTCTTGCGATTATTACCCTCTCTGTGTTTCAAACGGCACAAGAAGTTGCTGTTCCATTGAGAATTCACAGTGAAACCATGGGAGGAAGGGCAATTCGAAGCGAACCTCAGAGGTTGACAATCTCCGCTGCTGCTCGAGAGATCCTGGAGAAAGCAGGATGGTTGAATTATCTCAGTCGCCTGCAGGAGTCTAATGAAACAGTAGCGATGGAATTTTTGCAGAACCTGCAGGATGATCACTCCACAGTAAGGGGGAAGCGGATAGCGGTCACCGACGATATAATTGCAGAAGTTTCGAGACTACCAGCCACCGGACCAGTATGGACATTAAAGAAGGAAAGATTACAGAAAATCATGGAAATGTTCCAGGACGAAGGTCAGAGCTTGACAATTAAGGGGAAGGGCATTCTGCCAGCAACGCTAGGAGAACCCTGGACGGAATTAGCAAGAACAGTGCAAAGCTACATCACCTGCGAAGGGAGGAAAGACATGGTAAGACCACGACATCTTAAACTCTTAGCTGTTTTAAAGCAGAAATGCTCTGTAAACCTACCTGCACTTCTGAATTCATTACTGCATGATGTTGCACGAAGCATAAAAAAGGCACAGCATGTAGAGTCAGTTGTCAGTCACCATGGGCTAATACGACTAATAGTTAGCCATAGTCTCACCCAGCAGCAGAGCAGTTGGGAAGAGCTGCTTGTAATGATTAGGGGGGGATTGACAGCGCCATCCCCAAAACGTAAACATTCTACAAGCACACCAGAACGTCCGGCAAAACGCAGAGAACATGTTGCTAGTGCATCAGAACAACCAGAGATACACCAAGAATCGGCAAAACATAAGTATGCCAGTAATGTACCTGAGCAACCAGAGAAGCCTAGAAAATCAGCCCAGTTACCTAGGATGCGAGGAAGGATAGAGAAGCCCAGAAAATCAGTCCGGTTAGCTCGGATGCGAGGAAGGCTGGAAAAGCTCCAGGAAAGCACCAGCCAACCAGTGGTAATTGAGGATGAGCAATCCGAAGAAGAAGCAACCGAGCATTTGGAAACAGAAATAGAAGCAGAAATTGAACAGGAGGAGGAAATGGGACAGCAGGGAGGTAGCCCATTACAAGACCCAATGGGAGAAGACGAATTGGCCACAGTCCTGGCCAATATGGGTAAGTATGGCCAACCTTCTAATTCAACAGACCTCCACGACAAACCTCAAGAAGAAAACGCATCTGAAAAATCATATGCAGTAGAGTCAGAGAATCTGCCTGTTCATGATGAAGAAGAGATGAGAGATACTGAACGGGAACAATCTGTTCCCAAGACACCAGAGGAAATTCGAGAGGGAGTAGGAACAGAAAAAGCAGTTGCCCAGGAAGAGACAGAACCAGTCAAGATTCCTACCCCAGAACAGCCAGAGCAGAACAGCGAGGAAGCGCCCCAAGAGAAAGATCTAGAAACCAGTCATGGTCCAAATCGCAGCAGTCAGCCTGCTGTTCCTTCTAATGAAACGATGGAAATTAAGAAATTGCAAATGGAACGGCAGAAATTATTGAATAAAATAACCCAGCTCAGACAGCAAATTAGAGTTCTGAAAGCAAACCAGAGGGTAAGAAAGACCGGAGGGAAGAAAAAGAAGGCCAACAATCGCCCTACTGTTCAAAACCCTACTGAAAATCCAGCCGTCATTCCAAACGTTGTTGAGGAACAGCAACAGACTGATATACGCGTTAAAATAGAAAGGGATGATATGAGGACCAGCAACAAGAAAATCCAGACAGAGGCACCACCCTCAGGGGTAATAAGGGTTCTGAACTCCAAACAGCATAATAAGAAAGTTCAGGTAAAACTTCCGGCCTCTACTGACCTATGGAAAAAAGATCCGAAGACAAAAACCTTGCATAAGATGGTGAAGCAAGCCCAGCAAGAAGCCGAACTACTTAGAGAGAAAACGGTCCCCCGAGAAAAATATGAAGAGTTACAGCAGCAACTAAGGGACGTTAATCAATCCAAAAGCCAGGCCATTGAAGGGTGGAAAAAAGAACAAGAGGAAGTTGCACAGGTAACCCGTAGACTAGATACTGTTATCAAGCAGATGAATACCTTGTGTTCTTTATACAATGATGTTTTAGCATGTAGGGCCCCTGCTAAAAACTATGCTCTATTTTTATTAGAACGGTATTTACAATTAAAAATAAAAGCTGTTAAAGCAGGTGCCCCTATACAAATCAACACTATCAATGACTTTATAGACTGCTGTAAACATTATGGAGTGAAGGTCCAGAGATTGCTGTGTGAACTTTATTTGCATGACCTTGTGCTAAATCAGGAGACTGAGTTGAACCCTGGCCCTTTCGTTGGAGACATCCAATTACAAGCATTCATTTCATTCGGGGTTAATCAGATTAAGTGGCTCAAAGCCTATGATACTTTCCAGAGTCAGGAAAATGGCCTAGATTTACGGGTAAGGGCTGAGCCTAGGAACCCAGTGCAGTTGTGGAAAGCTCATAGAAACCTCATAAAGACTCCGGGTGTCAATGAAACATTAGGACCCATGCATGAGGCACTCATTCGAGAGAGTTTAGAATATTTTCTTTCCATCAAAGACCTGGCCATTAATGCAGCCAAATTTCGGTACCGAATCTCTGAACCAAACATCCAGCTCAGGGAACCATTTAAGTATGAGAATTTTGAATTAGCTGCCAACCATTTGAACCTCTATGGCGAGAGCATTCTGAAAGCAGGGTCATCCTGGTTAGGATATAGATTTCGCACTCCAATTATTTGGCACCCTGCACCCGGATACCAGGCCCTGTATGAGATGCCTGAGGGGCAAACAGGTCAGTTCTTTGACTATCTAATCACTCATCATGGCTGTAGGCCTCCGCATGAGATTCCTTCTCTAGCATATTCTCTCACTGCCTTGCATGTCAACTACAATTTTTTCATGAGGACATGAAACAAGGTAAGCAGGGGGGTGTGTGGAGTACTAAAAAGGTATGCTTTTGATGATTATTTCAGTGGCTTTTTAGTAGAATTTGTAAACCTTTTTGCATCATGAATTTGGAAAATAATAAGGAACTATAACAAAACATGTGGAAATTGATATGCAAGACTTAACCACTGATAATGGTTATTTTCTGTACAGGAAAAGGAGAAAACGAGGAATTGCCGCTCCAAAGGAAGAGACAAAGTCGAGATAACTGCTGTCCCTCTGAAGGTGAATCGAATGCAAACAAGGCTAAACAGATTAAAGCAAGTCGGCTCGGAAAAGAAGGAGAAGACAGCAGCTCGGTGAAAAAGAAAGGAAAGGATGAAGAATTAACAGTTTGGCGAATCCCTCAGGATCTTCGATCCTGAGGGATCGCTGCTTTATTTATCTTGTTACTTGGACATCTCCGCCGTCACCTTTATATAAAGGGACAGCACTGTTAGCTTAATAATAGGAAGGATACGCTTTTATGTAATTTTCTGTGAAGCATCAGCTCTGATTATTAAGTCTCGTTGAGAACTGGTTCACTGTATCCTTGACCGATGCATTAATAAAAGCTTGGTGATTATTTCATCTCTGCGTCTGGATTAACTTAAAGCGGTGTATCCTTGGAGGCTAAGGGCCCGGCCCCGGAGGACACTTGCTTTTGTACCATTACGACTTGACTTCTGTGTGGTTTGTTTATCAGTGTTATTTGGTAATTTGATATGCTTTATAAGTTTATATTACATGCTCTGTTAAAGATTGAATCATTGAGGTTTTTACAGACAGAATCGTGTGTTGACTCCGCATCAAGTTTTTAATCCTTTTAAGAGTTAATTGCATGTTCTTACTGTTCTGTTACGGAGCTGTTATACTGAATATTCGTGTCATACATTTGTTGAGGTAGTGTTCTTCATAATCGTTGGATTCAGAAATAATAGTGTTCTATTTGGAAGCACAGTCGTATTCCTGTTGATTCAGGTTGATCAGATTGTTATTCCAGTGTGTTGTGCGCGTTTCTGATTTATCAGTGCTGTTCCATAATTCATTAATAGTTATTGCTGTTTCATTAGTGTGTTTTGCGTGAATTGTCTTTAGAGTGAAAGAATGTGATTTGATTGCAAAGAGTGCATTTGAGTTAATAGATTAAGCTTGGTTACAACTCGCGGGACTTAGTTATTCAATTGCTGTTCCATCCTAGATTTGCTGTTCTATTCCATAATTGATGTTCAATCCTTTGTTTGCTGTTCCATTTACTCACATTTGTTGTTTTGGCGTGAGAGATGATCTAAGGCTGTAGTGAGCATTGGCAGTCACTGTCTAGCTCCCAGGCTCGTGGTCTATGCTCTAATTTCCTTTCCATCAGTTTACAAAGGGATGGGTTATCACTGCCGAACCCTTGACTGATAAGCTGTTGAGTTTTCTGAGTGTGTGATTTATTCTTTGAAGTAATTTAGTTACAGAAAAGCATCCGTTTATTTTTGTATTTCTTAAGCACTGTACTACTAGCATTACTCTGACAAATGATAGCCTCAGATTGAGTCACTCTTTGTAATAACAAAACGCTCCCGGATTGACATATTAATGTGAGGTAATTAGAGGTGAAAGAGACCCTTTTTATAGCTCTACAGCTCCCTCGAAGTGGCATATTTCTAAGGCGTTGATATCTCTTTTCTTCTCTTTTTGGAGCTAGTTTCACAACACTCTTGAAGCCCAAAGCACAACAAGACCCATCAACGTATAAAAAATTCACACAATCAAATTAGCCAATTGTTCTCTCGGCACCGAAGAACGTCGAGAACAACTAATTTAAATAATGCCAATTTGTTCAATAATTGGTTCTGCACTACACAAATCTCATAACAATAAATATAAGCTTAAACTCCACACTATATTCCACACACTTGCAAATCACTTTACAAAACATGCTTTAGAAAAGTTTAACAGATGGATCAGGAGGTTCATCCTCACTTGAAGAATCTTCAAATATTGCATCAGGTGAATCTTCTGAAAATGTTGCATAGCCTGATTTTTTCAATTTTCCATTCAAAAGATCTTGAGCCTGAATTTTGCAATTGAATGTTGTATGTCCATATTTATGACAATAGAAACATTCAGTCTTATTTTTATTCACCCTTCCCTTGGAGTATAGTGCAAGTTCATTATGTGAACTAGCTTCTGTGCCACCTATCCTCTTTTCTTCTGCCATAAGAGCTGCTATCATTTCATCAAGTGATTGATGTGGCATTTGACTTAGAGTAAATATGACATTATCATATTTTGAAGACAAGCTATTTAATAAAATTTCCTTTGCATCATCATCATCTACTTTAGAATTAATTTCTGACAACTGTCTCATCAAAGCTCTTAACTCATTTATGTGTGTTGACAATGATGTCTCACTATCCATTTGGAGTTTAAACAACAGATTTTGCTCCAAATACCTTATTCATTTCTTCCCATATTGATGTAGAAGATTTCTTTAAGTCAATAAGATGTAGCTGGGAATCTGCAAGTGATAGTCCAAGGATAGACTTGGCTCTTTCCTCTCTTTTTTCCCATGCAATTAACTGTTGAGCATCTGTAGGTGCTTTTTCTGAGCCTTCTACAATATTCCATAAATTTATACTCATCATTTGCAACTGAAATTTTACCTTCCAAGTGTAGAAATTAAAGCCATTAAACTTTTCTAATACAATAGGCTCCATGTTGAAAAGAAAAGCTAAATTTAGAACTCTGCAAATCTAAAACAAATTGCAATTTAAACTTAATAAAAATGAGCTCACGCTGCTTCACACTGGCAGATTGTCTTCACACTGGCGGATTGTGTTCCAGAGTCTTTAACCAATTTAAAATGCATCTCGAATTACAAGGAATTTTGCGAAGGTGTTAGCCAGAATGCATCACAACAAAGTCCATAGCCCCGTCAACTTACGGTAAGTGGAACGCATCCAGAGTTGGACGAACAATTTACCATGAGTCCAAGTTTGGCAGAACGAGTTCTTGCAAAGCCGATATCATGGACAAAATTTGATCAACGGTGTCACATCGAAAGCTTCTGGTTAGTTAATTCAAACATACAATAGAGTCCAGGCGCAGATCGTAAAAACACTTATGCCTAGGTCTGTACAGCAGCCAAAGATTGCCATTTTAGATACAGACACATCGTCCAATTTTTCAGAGAGGGAAATTGAGAAGCCGCATTAGGTATTCAAAGAAGTCGACATTACAGGCCGCTCTGATACCAAATTGAGAACACTCTTTGCACAGGAATAACATAAAAATGATAATTGAAATTACTGTCCACACCAGATTACATACGTACATATAGATGAAGCTAATTTTAATCTTAGAGAGAGAAGTTGAGAAAATCTTTCAACTTCCTCAACAACCCAATCCAAACTAAGTAAGCATAATAATTGAGGCATTATATCAAACAGAGTGTTTGCGTGTCTCAGTCTCTAATCTAACCTCTGCTACTAGAGAAAATGAAACGAACAAGAAAAATCGGTTTGTGTAACTGTTCTACAGGTGTTAATATTTGGTAGTATACTTGATCAACAAATCTTCTCTGGCTATATACAATTTAGAGTGTTTACGTGTCTCCGGCTCTAATATAATCTCTTCTTGTAGAGAAAAAAAATGAAACGTAGAAAAGAGATGGAGGGGGCATGAATATGAATATGAATATAGGATGGATATTGACGCTATTGGTGTTATTTAATGTAGTTTCAATTTCAATTTTAGATGGATATTGACGTTATTGGTGTTATTTAATGTAGTTTAAATTTCAATTTTAGCTGTGGAAGAGGCTGAGCAATCCGATTTGTATATTTACGATCTGTGCAATGCGAACAAATACAGTAGTGGCAGTGAATATGAGAGGAATTTGAATTTGAAGAGGGTATTGCAATCCCTGGTGGATGGCACTGGCCTCAGTGGTGGATGTCAACACATAAATATGGTAGAATCCATGGGCTTGTGCAATGTCGGCCTGGCGTTTCTCACAATGACTGCCAAAGTTTTTTTGCTGCAGCGTCACAGAGCGCTTTTCAATGCTGCCCCAATGCCATAAGCCCTTGTGTTCCATTCCAATTCTGCTTCATTCGCTATGAAAATTACAGTTTCACCGTTACTCTCGATACCAGTATATGTTATTGAGGCTACCATAATATTCATGGTTTCAATCACACTCTCGAGAATCTCATGGCAAGTCTCACAAAAAATGCTCCCTTAAAGTTTACACGTCAATAAATTTGCCACCAGAGCAGGCGTGGTGAAACATTCTTCGACGGTCACTGTTTATGGATTAACAATGTGCTTGACAACACTTTCAGCGCCCGACTGCTGTGTCTGCCTGACATAAGCGATTGGAGTGTTGAATAAGTTTTGTTCTTCGTAGATGGGAGCTCAAGTTTATCTGGGTAGTTTCTCTGCGCCATTCGAGATCTATCCCTTTTTAGCCTACTCCATGCTCCGCATTGCCTTCGCTCATCCAAATAAATATTGTCTTTTCTTTATTATAGTTGCTCTGAGCGATTCGACATCTATCTTTTTTAGTCAACTCCATGCTCTTTTCAATTCACTGCCTTGCCTTTGCTCATAAAAATAAATATATTCTTTTCTTTATTATATTTCCCCATTCTCTACTTTTTCTCAAAATACACATGAACCTATGCCATGTCTTTTCTTTATTATGTTTTCTCCACTCTGTACTTTTTCTGGAAATAAAATATACATGAAAATATGCCATTTAATATATTTTATCCGCTTTGTATTTAAAAATAAAAATAAAATATACATGAAGATATGTCATTTTTGAGTGTTGGTTTCATTTTTGTTTTTCCGCAATAATAAAGAAATTTGAAATCTCATATTATCAGAGTTTGTTCATTTTGGACTCATTGTTTTAGACTTTGTTATTATGTTTGTTAACTTTTTACGCTGATAGATGTAGCCCCTTATCGAAAATAGCATTTTTTATGATTATGCTAATTAATCTTTTTGATTTGATGGGCTAGATTGAAAGATGTCGGTATATTCAGGTCGTTGCCACTAAATCAATGGATAAAATTCAAAAAAGTAACTTCCTTGCATGTCTAAATCACATGTTTAAACCATACTTAAATTAGTTTTTTACAAAACATGATTAAAAATTTACTGTGCCATTTGTTGACTGCCACCTATCAAGATTAACAAGTGATGGTTCAAACTTAAATGCCACCTATCAAAGTTTGCTTGTTTTGTACTCATTGTTTTAGACTTTGTTATTATGTTTGTTAACTTTTAGATATTATATCCAAAGATTGTGTTCAACTGTAGTTATATATATATATATATATATATATATATATATATATATATATATATATATATACCCGCTTACTGAACGCATAAGAAAAATGTAAAGCACAACTTATTTTCCAATAAATAATTTCCGTCTTCCATAATTTCTACCTTGCTTCCATGTGATATCCATATCAACTTGTCTTTACATATAGCAAAACCAAAACCGATAAAATCAAATACAATTTTTTAAAGATGGGTAGTTTTCCCAAAAAAGTAAAAAAAATTTAATTTTAAATTTTGATACACCTTTAGTATCTCCACTATAAAAGAAAAGTAGATCCGAATTAATAAACTAGATATTTTTTACAATAATAAGCATTACAGATTGTAATTAAATCCAAATTAATAAACTGTATATTTTTTATATTAAGCATTAAATATTTTACAAAATTCCTATTTTAGCATAATTGCTAAATTTTTAGTTTTATTGATTTGTTGAAATGCAGCTCTTGCTCCTAAAAGGAGTGGCCAAATCATCTATGCGGGTTCTTTGGATTATTATTCTCATAAACTCATTGAATATTTTGAGTTTTAAGTGAATTTTTATTCAGTGTTTTATAAGCTATTTAGTATTTGTCATTATCAATCCATGGTTGGAAAAAATGATCTTGTCTATGGTTGTAATTCTTCATTTGAGGAGTTTGTTCCTACATAATAGGAAGTAGCTAGAATATAGTTTAGTGTGTGGTTGAGAGAATCTCTCAACCACATTACTGTACATCTAAGATATAATTCCTATCTTGAGACTATTGCTTGTATAAATATGTGTGTAATTTCCTTGATTCATAATATAGAATTTGATTAGAGTTTGCAGTGTGATATTTTATCTTGGTATCAGAGCTTGGGCTTCGACCCCTCGTGGGATGAGGGAAATAGGAAATAAGAGAGTTTTTAAACTATGTTTTAGTTTTTAGTTTTTGGTTGTCTATTCATTTGAGTGAATATGAGGGCCGAAGCAGTAATATGGAACCAATTTCCAAGCTGGACTGACTGACACATTAAAGAGGAATGCAGGTGTCAACTGCAGGCTGAAACGAAACAAGGTGTATCAGTTGTTCGCAGCTCATCCAGAGGCATCCTTATTTTTCCATTTATCATTTTACAGAGAATTTATGCAAAGATTGAGGCGTGCAGGTGTTCGTGTGAAGAATTGAGTCAAGAAATGTTTTTTGAGCAGAGAGTGAGTAGAGTAAATCTTAAGATTGTCGATATTAAAGAAGTCTGCTATTATTTTTCAACTGTGGCCTAGAGATCATGAAATTTTTGGTGGATTTGGTTTAGCTTTTTTTTCTTACCTTTCAGAATGGAAATCAACGACGTGCACGAGCATGGAAATGGGAGCTCCTTTGTGGCACCATCTGTGGGAATCAAACCGACGACCACGTGGTGGATTTGACGAGATCTGTGTGGATCGGAGCATCGGATCGTGGATCTGCTGGTGGTCCAAAGTATTTTTTGGCTCTGTGGCTCGTTTGTTGACTTGGATTTGCGGCTTCCGACAGTGTAGTACTCAATGCTGGCAATGTAATTCCTGCACAGATTGATTGCTTGGTGCGTTGGTTGATGTATTGCACGATCATGATGTGGAGGCATTCTTAATTTAGAATATTTTATCTCCCCCACCCATCTCGTTCTCTATCTGCCGCCATTATTTGTGGTGGGGAAGGGCTTTGCGTTGGATCTGTGATCGAGGATCTAAATTTAGTCAACAGGCCTGGGTTACGAGTTCGGAAGCTTTAGTAAATGAAAATTTCCTTTTGGTGCAGTGCGGATTTTGGATTTCACGGGAATCACCTGAAAGCCCTCAGAGAATAAAGGGTGCGGATTTTGTGGATTATGCAGAAATCATAAAGTGACAGGTGGCAAGGTGTTGTGAGGCGAGACTTTGGTTCTGGTGCTATAGAATTCCAGAGAACCTTGATGAATGTTTCTGAACATTGTCAACGGCGATTATTGTAAATCAAGTACTAGTAATAAGAGGTCGAGTTCTTGCATAAATGGAACGGTCACTAGAAAACATCAGAAGGGAACTTCCTCATCTTGTGAATTTAACCAAGATTTCTTAATGGGTCGTTTTATGATTTAGAAACTAGAAGGAGCGGAGGACCGAATTCTGTCGAAATGCGAGGGATCGGGATGCATGTTGTGCACTTTTTCCTGCAGGAGAATTTTGTTAAGATCTTTATGAATATCTCACTGGAGATTTGTGAAGAAAGGGATGTAAAAGACGAGACTGCTGCTGCCTGTCCATGGAGCTGGGCAGTGCGAGTGAGGGTGGACCCTGGTTAAGGAGGCGTGAATCCCTGGATCTGTTGTCAAGTTTGCATTTTTTGGTGCCAGGCAACGAGGTTCATGGATTTCTCAATGCTGATGATGTTGTGTGTGCCTTGATGAGCCGAGTGGGAGTTGAGCGAATGTGTTACTGTTTTGGAGATTGGATGGTCAGCAATCCACTCCGCAGTAGATAGTGAAGGAAGATACTTGGCTGTGTCAAAGGCAGGGCAGTGATGGCAGTTACCTTGATGGCGAAGGAAGCTAGGCACAAATCTGGCATTTCGTAGAATGAGCAGTGATCCGAACTCTAAATAGTTGCTTTTATGGTTGGGAAATAATCATCTTTGGGCAGAGACAAAGAAATTAATGTGAAGAGTTTATGTTTTTTATTTAGTTTCTTGGAATCATGTTTAAAGATTATTGAGCCTTATTGAGCCTAGCTAACTCAATGTAGGTAAAGTTATTTTTTTAGAATTAGCTACTCTAACAAATGATAGGTGAAACATGGAGTTCCAAGAATTTACTTGATAACAACAAAGATGCCCAAGATGTCAATAATGAAAAGATGAGGTAAAGGAGCAGCAATAACGTTTATGGTGGACAACAAAGTAGATGTTTGTTTGATTTAGTGTGGTTTGTGGAATAGACTCCCTAGCATGTTATAATCAAGTCTATTTGGTTGTTGTAATGGTCATTATGTGTACCCAGAAACTCCAAAATGTTGAAGTATGGAATGTAAGCCTTGTGAAGGCATTTGAAAGTTCGTGGTGATCTTAAAACCACTTCGTAATGGTTTGTGGTGGTGAGCCAGAAACCACCTATAGAGAATTTTTGGTTGGATCGCCTTTGTGGCTAAAAGTGCCTTTGTGGCCGTGTGTACACGAGAGCTATGTGCTCACAGAGCTTTGTGCTCGATCGAGCAGGTGGAATGCAGTAACACCTAGCTCACGGTCTTAGATGATTCATTAATCTCCGAGTAGAAGGGAGTTGGCATTCTTTCTTCGTTGACAGTCGTGCTGAGAAGCGCAATTGGCGCAACTGTTCAGTACATACTTGCGCCAACGTGCCAAATCACGGGATTGGCATGGAAGCCCATGATAAACCTGCGTCAAGATTTTACCTTGCAAATTTTTTGTTCTGGGCACAAATTTTTTGTTTGGGAAGACGCCACCTCACCTTCAGTGGAAGATCCGAGGGAAGCCTCACCTTCATTGGAAGATCTGCGGGAGTTGCAGATCGGAAGTTGCAGATCTGTCCGGGAGAGGCAGATTGTGTTTCGGAGATTTTGCACATGCAATTCGCCCGATGGTGGTGGATTTGTAGGTACATATATGCAGTGATAATGGTCGACAGAATCATGTATGCGAAGGACATCCTACAGGACTAGCGGTTGCAATGGTTGGTACCCATGCATTCCGGTGGATGGTTGCTCTTTTATATGGACGTCGACATATTCTTTGTTATGTTTGACCACAACCAGACTTTGTGAATTAACATCATGACAAGTAGTCATTAAGGGGGGGAGTTAGAAATAATTAACTCCTACTTGTCTATGGTTGTAATTCTCCATTTGAGGAGTTTGTTCCTACATAATAGGAAGTAGCTAGAATATAGTTTCTCCTAGTTTAGTGTGTGGTTGAGAGAATCTCTCAACCACATTACTGTACGTCCAAAATAGAATTCCTATCTTAAGACTATTGCTTGTATAAATATGTGTGTAATTTCCTTGATTCATATATAGAATTTGATTAGAGTTTGCAGTGTGATATTTTATCTTAGCAGTCCCAGTTTCCATATATTTCTTTTCTGTGTCTGTAACCCTCTACTTGCATATCAAAGGAAAATCCAAGTTTCAACGTACAACATTCAAAAATTTATTTGAAGTAATATTTTCCGTTGTCCAAATGAGTTGGGCTTGAGAACTTTGGATCCATGGCCAAAGTACCCTATGCATTTGGCATGGATTAGAAAACCATATTCCCTGCTTTTGATTCAGCCATGAAGCCCTCACTATTTGCATGGGACGCAACAATTCTAAATCACCAAGGATCGATAAATGATAGTCGAACTGGACATCTTAGTAGGTTTGTCACCTATGATCCATGCTCAATTGTCTCATAAGCCTTACAATAAATCTCTTGAACTCTCTTTCCCTTTCACTGGAGGGTCACAAGAGTTCTCATTCTACTGTATTTTTTTACATGCAATATAATGGCTTGAGATGAATGACAGATATTTTAGGAGTAATAAATTCTAGGAGTAATTATATGTTTTAATGTTGGATGGAAGAACGATCTACTTATTATTGGATGCTATCACCAAGATTGTGTGAAGTTTGGTTTACGTCTCTGTTAGGATAATTTAATTTCCCAAAAGTAACTCCCATGTTCAATCTTTCCACCATAACATTTTAATTTTATAAATTTTTATTATACAAACCCAAGTTTTAGTCATGGAAAATAATTTCTAAATAAATATCCAATCACCTTTATTCAGTTCCCATCTCCAATTTTCTCATTGGTTTTTCTTCTTCCTAAATCATTCATTGTCAATTGTGTTCATCTCACTGGACTAAAGTACAAGAAAAATGGAATCAATGGGAAAATTAATAGATGTATAAAACCCCATTAACAAACAAGGTTGTTCAGCTACATTAAAACAAGATTTTGTTGTAGTGATTTGTTAAATGATATACGAGTTGTTTCTCCAAGATGGCTTCAATTCAAATCACTTTGATCATTACATATACTGCATTTAAACATATTTACATATAGTATATTTTACCACCTATTTTTTCAAAATAAACAAGGGAGGTTGTGAAGCATTAAGTCCCTGCCACTAATTAAAAAAACAAAACAATTATGTGTACCAGTCACTGGTCACTGCAACGGGTGCCGCACATAATATTTAAATATATGCATATTCACGATATCGAAAGTAGTTTAACTAAGCATTAGAATATAAACTCTTAGTCTTCAAAATGTCGAAAGTAGTTTAACTAAGCAATAGAATAGGAGCTCTTAGTCATTGAAGCCAGCTCGACATGCAGTAGAATAGGAGCTTTTAGTCATTGAAACCAGCTTGACATCTATCCACCAATTGGGTAGATCACTTAATGATTAAAATTAATAATTCCTTCCTTCCTTCCATGGATACTTTCAGCTCATCAAGGAGAGCTAATAGTGAACACTTAGTTGTTCCATGATGGAAAACCCATGCTCTGCTTATCAAGAATTTTAAGAATTGTGGTCATCGTGCCTTTGTGCAATTCTATATTTGGTGTTACTTCTATGCGATGTGGCTGTGGCAGTCTGGAGGAGGGCTCACTGGGTTCCCTGTCAAGCTCTCGTTCTCACCTCTCTAAAAATCCAAATGCTTAGCTGGGTATTCGCTGTGTCGGATATCAGCTATGTCGGCAGCAAAGATGAAAGAGAAGATCAAGTGAAGAAGTTAATGGAAAAGCATCAGTTGTCATTTGATTGCGGAAGGCTTATGATGTGTGTATTCATAGGCTATTTGCTTCTTGCCATAGTCCGTGCTAGTTGGACTAACGTGTGGAGTGATATTGGAGGCCTGATACTGACCATCTTGTCCCGTTTGGCCTTTCAGCTTTACTTCGTTTGGAGGATACGCAAACTCGGGGACCAATTTTTCTGGTTTGTGAGTTTAGTGTTGAGTCTTCTCTTGAGTTGCGCGGTCTGACATAGAGTTCGACGATCTGAGGAACATGTGGAAGAAACATTTCAGCAACCTGGAGAATCTTAAAAAGGCTGTCGAAGCACTTCATTGGCAGGGCACATCAGAGAAATGGCAAGGCGCTTTGGAATATTGGCACGGCTCCAAGGACTGGATGAGGTTGTCTCTGGATTGTAACTGGTACAAGAAACTGTACATGAAATCTCAGAAGGATCAGGTGCCCGAAAAATCTAAGGAGGACGAGGTGGCCGAATTACAAAGCAAATTGGCACATGTTATCCATGACTGTCTTTAAAACGAGTTACGCAAGGCGCTCATAGCAAAATGCAAGAAATGGGGTTATTGTTAGGAGCTAGGGGTTATTGTTTCCAGTATATGAAATCTTTGATCACCATTTCCTTATTGCACTAACCTTTCTTTCTTAAAACAAATGAACCTATAGCAACTATCTTTCACAAAATATGTTGAAGATTATTTTGCAATTTTTGTTTATCACTCATGTAAAGCTTATTGACATGGAGTTTTTATAAAGTCTATTTTATTTTTAGTTTTGTTCCACTGGATTTTTACCATATAGGAAGTCCAATACAAAACTCAGTGCGCATTGACATCAGATGGTAAAATCCCGTGGCAATAATACATCATAACAAATGGACATGCTTAACTCCTATCCAGTTTATGAATGTCTTAACTTCTCATCTGGAGTCTCTTCTTATATTTCGGAAATGTCCTCCATCCTGCATGAATGCAGTCTCCTCTGGAAAGGCAATTAGGTCTCTGTGATAATGGAATCGACAGAGATTGATATCCAAATCCGGTGCCAGTAGCAGTGTATCTCTATAGCGGACCCTTAAATTTAAATTTGATTTGCAGTGCTTTTTAAATCTACAGTGCACGCTACATTGATAGGCGATTTGTAGTCTTTTTCAATGTAATTTTAGAGATACAGTGGGTTAAAATGAATAGAGTATATTGAAAATTGTAGAGTTTTTAAAAGCTACCATGCACGCTTCCCCGATCCCCCGATTGGGGTGTGACCTTGTACAATATTGTCCTTGGGATTTGGCGGATGATTGATATGACAAGTGGCAAGACCGCTAGGCAGCAGCAAGGTCATTCCAACATGCGTGATCGGCTTGCCAAGTTTCATTGTCTGCTCCACCACAAGAATAGGCTTGCCAAGTTTTTTCATCTGCACTGCCACCTGGCTAGCATGCCTTCAAGCACTTCAAACTGTTAATAGAGATTAAAAAACTTAAAACAAACGAGCACAACAAAGCACAGAGAGAAACGTGAGACAAAGCTCACTCAAATCAATGAATTGAACTGCACGATTACATCACACTTATATATCAGATTGCACTCACCTAATCTTCCTGAAGAAGAGAAAACAAACCTAAATACGTGCAACCAATTTCTAAATAAACACTCTCGTTCAACCACTCAAAACTAAATCTATTTTTGCATGATCTAGATTATTCTCACATCCTCCCTTAATGGAGAAATGGATTTTCTACAATACCTAATTGACTTCTAAAAACTTCAAATTCGATTTTACCAAGGGGCTTAGTAAATATGTCAGCCATATTATCCTTGGTATTACAAAATATTAATTCAATTTCATTCGACTCAATTTTCTCATGTACAAAGTGGTACTGTAACTCAACGTGTTTTGTTCTAGCATGGTAAATTGGATTATGTGCTAATTTGATAGCACTCTGATTATCACAATTGATACATGTTGAACCACTTTGCGCCTCTTCAAGATCTGCAAGAATTCTCCGTAACCAAATAGCTTCACAGGTGGCATTGGTCAAAGCTTTGTACTCAGATTCTGTTGATGATAAAGAAACAGTTGGCTGTTTCTTACTACTCCAAGATACGACCCCTGATCCAATATGAAATGCATAGCCAGAGGTAGATCGTCTGTCATCTGGATTTCCTGCCCAATCTGAATCAGAAAAACCTGTCAATGCAACATCAGATTCATTAGTATACATAATACCTAAATTCACTGTTCCCTTTAAGTATCGAAGAACTTTCTTTGCATCATTCCAGTGATTTCCTGAAGGCTTAGCCATGAATTGAATAAGGATACTGACTGAGTATGCAATGTCTGGTCTGGTATTGGTGAGATAGTTCAAACTTCCCACCAACTGACGATATAATGTACCATCTGCCTCTTTAGTTCCATCTTCTTTGTACAACTTTGCATTCTGTTCTAAGGGAGTTGACATAGCTTTGCAATCACTCATATTGAAATTTTTAAGAATTTCCTTTGTATATTTGCTTTGAGTGATCAATGTTTTACCAGGCTCTCTCCATACCTCAATTCCTAAACAATAATGCAATTCACCCAAATCTTTCATTTCAAATTCCTGCGACAACTGAACTTTAATTTCTTGAATTAACTTGTGAGCACTGCCTGTGATAATGAGATCATCCACATACAAAGATATTAAAGCAACATTTCCTTTTTCATCTTTCTTAACATACAAGTTAGGATCATTTTTTCTTTTCACAAATCCATTCTGAAGAAAGAAGGTATCAATCTTTACATACCATGATATCGGCGCCTGTTTCAAACCATATAATGCCTTTCTTAACCTACAAACTAGATGCTCCTGTCCCTGTTTGACAAACCCTTCAGGTTGAACCAAATAAACTTCTTCCTTTAAATCACCATTTAGAAAAGCAGATTTGACATCCAATTGATGCATATTCCAATTATGTTTTGTGGCTAAGCCAATCAGTAATCTAATTGTATTCAATTTAGCTACTGGTGCAAAAGTATCTTCATAATCAATTCCCTCCTGTTGAGCATATCCTTTTGCAACTAATCTTGCCTTAAATTTATCAATGCTACCATCTGCTTTAAATTTTGATTTGTACAACCATTTGCTTCCAATTGGAACTTTATTTTCAGGAAGTTCCACTAATTTCCATGTTTGATTTTTCATAAGAGAAGCATATTCATCATTCATAGCATTTCTCCATTGTTCATGTTGTTTAGCTTGTTCATAATCAGCTGGTTCTACAACATTCATGATATTAGACATTAAGGCATAATCTCTATACCTTGCAGGAAGCTGGGTTTTTCGGGTTGACCTTCTTGGTGCTACAATACCTGTTGGAGTTCCATCCATGATTCTTCGGCTTTGAGGCGAATCTCCCTCTCGCGATGACTCACTGCTGCTGGATGTGCTCATACTACTCTCATCCTGATCTTGAACCTGTACCTGTACCTGTTCCTGTTCCTGTTTAACCAAAGTATCAAGTTTGACATGAGCATCATTAGATATATGCCATGCATCATTCTTTGTATCACTTTTATCAGCCTGCTCATGAAACAACACATCTCGAATTGCAAATAGTTTATGGGAACTTGGATCAAACAATTTATAGGCTTTCTGATCCGCACAATACCCAATAAAAACACACTTTATTGACTTGGCATCAAGCTTTCTTCTGTTAGCCTTAGGAATATGTGCAAAGGCAGTACATCCAAAGACTCTTAAATGACTCACATCAGGTTTATAACCATGAAGAACCTCAAAAGGAGTTTGAAAAACTAATTGCTTAGTGGGACATCGATTCTTCAAATAAACAACAGTATTAATGGCTTTTGCCCAGAAACCATTAGAGATGTTCTTACCTTGAAGCATACTACAAGCAAATTCCACCAAGGTTCTATTCCATCGCTCAGCAACACCATTTTGCTGAGGGGTATGTGGTACTGTGAACTATTGTTTAATCCCATTAGATTTACAATAGCTGTTAAATGCATTTGACTTATATTCACCCCCTTGATCAGATCTGAGTATTTTAATGTAATTACCTGTTTGTTTTTCAAACATAGTTCGGAACTCTTTAAAATACTCAAATATATCACTTTTCCTTCGAATGAAATAGACCTAGGTATACCTAGATCTATCATCAATAAAAATAACAAAGTATGAAGCACCACCAAGAGACCTAGTTTGCATAGGTCCACATACATCAGTGTGAATTAATTCAAGTATATCATACTGTCGTTTCTCGGTACGAACAGGAAACTCTTCTCTATGCTGCTTACCAAGTGCACAAGCTTCACATGGTAAATGTTCACACTTCATAATAGGAAGACCTTCAACCATTGATTTCCTTTGCAACAACGATAAATCATTGTAATTTAGGTGCCCATACCTATGATGCCATAACTCTGCTGTTGATGCCTCTTTGGATGTCAATGCAACATGACGCTTCACTGTCACATCCAATCTATATAATCCTCCAACCTTGGTACCTGTAGAAACAACCCTGTAGTGGTCCTGAACATCTTTCAAAATACACCCCAATTTACCAAATTCCACTTTTAAATGATTATCAGTGATAGTGGAAACATATATCAAATTATTTTTGAGAGCAGGTACATACATCGCATCATGAATCTGTCGCATTTGTCCATTAGGTAAGTACACATTTATTATGCCATAGCCTTGAACTTTAAGTGACCTGTCATCTCCTAGGTAAATGTGTGTGCCATCAGACTTCTCATAATATTTATCATACCATTCTTTATTACAAGTCATATGCGCTGATGCACCAGAATCTATGAACCAAGCATTCTCATCATCAGTTTCAGCAGATAATGCAGCATCAGAAAGAAACAACTTAAGATTTTTAAATCCATCAGTCACTGAGGTGTCTCTGTTTATGAAATTTCCATTATGCCTTCTATGTCTTTGATTTGAGTCATTATTCTTTCTTCTATAACAATCTTTAGCCAGATGTCTAGGTTTTCCACAATAATCACATTCAATGTTCCTCTTAACATAAGAATCAGGAGGTGACATACCTTTCTGCTTTGCTTGAAAACGACCTCTATTCCTGTCCCATGGTCTCCCTCGAAATGGTCTTTTGCCTCTTGCAGTCAAAGCCAAATAAGAACCATTTGACTCCAGTTCAAAATTTTTCATTCACTCTTCTTCTTGAAGAAGAATTCCAGCCAATTCTTCAAATGTAGGAGGTGTCGGTCTAGCTGAGAGTGCTGAAATAAAGACTTTATAGTCTGGGACTAACCCCTTCAACGCAACAGTTACCAAGTCGGTACTAGACACTTTTTCACCAATATCACCAAGCTTATCACTCAAGTCTTTAATTCGGGAAACAAAGTTGCTAATGCTTTCATTGGCTTCCATTTTGATAGATAGCATCTTTGTTTTTAAAAATAAAATACGGTTTGCATTAGTAGTTTCATACAAACCTTTGAGAGTGTCCCATGTCGCCTTGGAAGTTTCACAGTCCCGAATGTGAGGAATAATATTGTCCTTCACTGACATGCGTAGCAGCACCTTTGCTTTCATTTCATGCTTATCCTAATCTTGAGTTGCAGCAGGAGGTGTGGGCTTGGGCTCATCACCTTTGACAATCGTCCAGAGATTGTATGCCTCCAGAACTGTTATGAGCTTAAATTTCCAATTTACATAATTTTCACCATCAATTTTAGTGGATTCATTTAAATATGAATCGGCAAGAGGATTAGCCATTGTTGTGAGCAGTAATGACGAGATTCAAAGATCTAAATATTCAAAGGATCTAAGCTGCAATTTTTATTGAATGAAATGATGCACAATTGAATCCTCAAAGTGTCAATGACGTCCTAAAAAGATATATTGCGCCCTTTGTTTGGTTTGATTTTTTTTAATAAAAAAACTTCAAACAAAACTTGCTCCCTTTTTAAAAAAATGACAAGAACAAATATAAATTTGTTCAACGCACAAAAAAAAACGGCTTTAATAATTTGTTGCCACACGATCTTTCTGAAGGTGAAGTAATTTCACTTTTGAACTTCATGGCAAACCGTTTAAAAAAAAAACCGCACAGCCTTATCGTTATCCCAACAATAGGTCAACAAACACAGATTTCTGCTCTAAAAAAAACTCGATTTCAAAGCGGAAATCAGATGAAAAATCAGATATGAAAAACTCGATTTCTGAAATGAGAAATCTGTGTGCCCGAACCACCTGCACGCCGAGAAGGAGGGAGCAGCAATCATTTGCTGCACGTCGTTTGCTTGAACGCAGGTTTACTGCACGCTGAGAAGGAGGGAGCAGCAATCCGATGCCAAATTAAATCCGCTAGCAATTAAAAGCGATCACTTATACCACGCACCTGTCAACAGTGCAGCGTTCAACAGATCATCAACAATGCAGCGTTCAATCTTTACGCTGTCTGCAGAGCGAATGAGTGATTGCAGGCCAGGACCTACAGCAGATGTTACGCAACAAATTAACAATACGCTGTCTCAGCAGCGAAAAAGACCAATCCTGGGTTTCTAAAGTGGAGCTCTCACTCCAATACCCAAACAAAGCTATCCCTCTGATACCAATTTAAAACAAACGAGCACAACAAAGCACAGAGAGAAACGTGAGACAAAGCTCACTCAAATCAATGAATTGAACTGCACGATTACATCACACTTATATAGCAGATTTCACTCACCTAATCTTCCTGAAGAAGAGGAAACAAACCTAAATACGTGCAACCAATTTCTAAATAAACACTCTCGTTCAACCACTCAAAACTAAATCTATTTCTGCATGATCTAGATTATTCTCACAAAAAAATTATGACGAAAATCATATGATCCCTGAAATCTATACACTTATTCATATAAGGTGAAGATTGAAGATTTTATTAAGCAGATACAAAACTTATATTTTTCTGTTGAAATAAAAAGATAATCATGTTGCTGCCCATTAAGTCTTAAAATACCAAAAAGATAATCCTGTTGCTGCCCATTACGTATGAAAAACTCGAGCACCACAATTCAGCCATAGATTGGTGCTTCTAGAATTTTTTGCGAACCTTCGTGTATATTTACTAGTTAAGCTAAATTTAGTTGGATAACCTGCTCGCCATTGTTATTCCATATTAGCTATATGAATTTATAAATTTGTGGATAGTATTTTTCTCTGTTTGCCATTGTTATACCATATCAGGTAAAAAAAACTTGTGGGTGGAATGCTCACGGTATGGGACAACCATAGTATAATCGTTCGAAGGAAATACAGAGCACCATCCTGTATGTTTGATATTATGATTTGGAATTGTGTTTTCTTTGTCAGGTCAGCGAGCGCAAGGTGGTGGTGATTGCTTCTGATCGAGTCCTCGCTCAACAGTTTCATGGCACTGGACATTGGGTATGTATTCCCCTTAGTTTTAAAAAACGACTGATTCGAATCGGACCAGGCCTGGTCGACCGAGCCATTAGGCTTGCCGGTTCGACTAGGCACAAGAAACTGCCAGTTGGCCGGTTTGTTACCGAGCCGACCGGTTTTTGTACCGGCTCAGCCGGCTCGGTAGCAAACTGGCCGACCAGGCCTGGTCCGAGTTAACTCGGCCGAGCCAATTCTGCCGGCCGGTGGGCCCAAAAAATCGATTTTTATGGACTTGAAA
Source organism: Pinus albicaulis (assembly GCA_034641835.2). Classification (NCBI taxonomy): domain Eukaryota; kingdom Viridiplantae; phylum Streptophyta; class Pinopsida; order Pinales; family Pinaceae; genus Pinus; species Pinus albicaulis. The sequence continues at coordinate 1,046,435,821 of CM076578.1, read as the reverse complement.
CCGAATTTAATTCTGCTGTTAGGTTTGTTTGAGGTTTTCTGAAGAGTTGTGGAGTTGGTTTTTGGAGCAGCTTCATGGTAATGTTAAATTCTTAAAGTAAAAGTGACATTCTCCTTAATCTTCATTTTCATCCTTTTACTAAATTTTTAACATTACCATGAAATGACTCAGGATGTTTGAGAGTGGTTCCGACCTCATTGGATTTCATATGGAGAAAGTAGAATTTTAGATCTCATTCAAAATCCAACAGACTTATCAGTTTTTCAGGATTTTAGGATTGGGTTATTGCAATGTTTCCATCAAATTTTGTCATGTATTAGGGTATGGAACTCATATTTAATCAAGAGCACCAATCCCTCTATGTACCTTGATGACATGATGTTAATGACATTGGTTATGTTTTTTGTTTTGATCTCTATATCATCATCCTGTATTGGACAGTGCACTAGGTGCAATTTTGATATAATGGATATATTCATGAGCCTACTTTGATCATATGTTGTTTTTTGTGACTTATCTATATTGTAATGCTTTGTGTTTGGAAACATGAATAAAAATCTTTAAATTTATGTTTTTGTACAAAAAAATTAATATTTAATGTATTTTTTACAAAAACCGAGTCATTGAAACCAAGTCGACCAAGTCATTACCGATTCGGAGTCATTACCGAGTCATTACCTTGGCCTGGTAGCGGACCGATTCTGTGGCTTTCTGTTTTCTGGATTTTAGTTTTCTGGATTTCTCTGCATTTGAATGTGTCATCTTGACTCCTACCATACCCACATTATGTATTGGACAAAAAAAACAGCAGTTCTGTAAGAAGAAAAAAAGCAAGTATATCTATAAGAAGAAAAAAAGCAAGTATATCTGAATCACTGCTTGTGAAGAAAAATAATGTATACCCATCTAGAATTCATTAGACATGAATCCATGAAATCAAAAAAGAAAAATATGTGGATATCTATGTATAATAATTTGTGTGAAGAAGGGGGGGCTTATGGACATCTCGAGGTGTAGAGCTGGATAGTTATTAGGTGAGAATGTTCGCTTTTGCTTCTGCTTCGGCCATTGTAAACAGATCTACGCTTAGTTATAAAGTGAGAATGTTCTGCAAATTACCAGATACTTGATGAACAGGTGGCTGGAACCCTGCTTCGGACTGGTAATTCAAAAACCCATCATCGGAGGCGAGCCCTGAGTCCTCAAACCTGTGATCAGGCGTATGCAAAAAGTGCAGGTCATCCTCCATGCTCTGCTGGGATATGATGTTCTTGAGCATGGAAACTAGGTTGGGATGCATCGTGGGCGCGTTAAAGGACCCTACAGCAGCCGAGAATGTGCCATGGCCATGGCCATGACAGAGCCCTGCATTGTCCGTAGTCTTGGTGGGCAATCCTGGTGGCTCTGCATTGTCCACAGTCCTGGTGGGAGACGACGTAGGCAGACGTAGCTTGGGCATTGCAGAAGGTCATTGAGTTTGCCATAAGAATATGTCTACAAAGGTTCTGGAAAGCATGGTAGAAATAAACAAGTTTCACAGAAATAAACAAGTTTTCCTTTCATGACATAGACTACTGTTACCATCATTCGCATCACTCACCACTTGCATCTTCATGCAAACCATCTGCCTGATATACACTTGCCACTTGCATCTTTCATAAACCACCTGTCTTATCTATGATATAGTATCATAGATACCTATCCTATATGATATAGGTATCTTTGTTTGAAAATGAGATGATTGGTAACATTAAATGTTCCAGGATTAATGCTATCATTACCTATGTTTCATAACAGTGATACTGAATATATAATATAACATATGACATAACAATGTCGAATTTGCATAATATATGAGTATTGCCTCGATATGAGGCCAAATAATATGAAAAATATTTTAATTGGATGAAAAGGAATATTCGCTTCTAACTTTCTTTAAAATATAAAATGAGAAATCACTGACTTTGGCTAAAAACAGATATGAACTGATATGAATTGCTTTGGGCACCGGGAAGGGACTAATAAAAGTAAAAGATAAAGTTGCATTGATTTATTATTTGAATGAAATATAGTACACTTAGTTGGGTTATATGTATGTGTTGTAGCCACAATAAAAACACTCAAAGTTTTAGCCTAAGACTCAAAATTTTGGGTCTCCTTTTACTTTTCAAGTTTTCAATAGTTATGTCTATGTCTTAAGTTGATTAATTTTTCATTGACTAAGTTGCCATTAAACCATATGGGTGTTAGATGTTTTCATAAGGCATGTTGCCTATGTGCACCATTGCTTTATCTTGGTGGATATTCTTTATGAATGCATTAGATTTTGGTAGACCATTACTTTAATGATGCACTTTCAAAGCTTTATGTCTCCATGACATGAATTGCAATTCACAAATCATGAACTTATATTGCATGAGTGAAGATAACTTTTTTTCTTTAAATCTTGGGTCTCATTCTATTGAATACATTAGGGTTTGTAAATTTTCTGCTTTCATGATGCATTATCAAGCTTCATACTCCCCATGGTATCTTATGCAAATTATAAACATACATCTTGTGTTGCTGACCATGTTTCACCTTCAATTCCCATGCCCTAATTTACATCTTCTAGCCTCATCCTTCATGATATTTCCCTCGCATGATATGTCATGTTAGTTGCATCATCATTGTTGGAGGTTGGATTGTACACCAATTCCATTAAGCTAGTTTCATGGATTGGTTTCAAACCTGAGCTTCTTTTTCCAAACCAATGTGACTCCCAACACTTTATTTTTGACTATTGCATATCATTTTTCTTAAAGGAATGTGATGATGATGCAAGATCTAAATTCTCTTAAGTCTTTTGGTCATGAATAAGAAAGAGAGCATGTATATACATTGTCACATAAATTCAGGAGTAGACCTCCAATTTTCACATTGGTTTTTAGGTAAAGACATGTGAGGCATGTCAACTAGCTTACACTTGCAATCTTATCATCTATTTTTCATTAAATCTTCAACATTCAATGTTTGGAAATCCTATCTTATATCTCTTGCATAAAGCATTATAAGGCATATAATTTTATTAATTTAAATTGTGTTTGAACAAGTAGATGATCCAACTTCCTGGTGGTCCAGATAGAACGAGGTCTCCCATTGTAGCTATAAGTTTCTTGTTTGGCACATTCTACATGATTGGACTAACTAGTATGATTCTCCTAATGATATAAGGGGGTACATCCACAAAGGAAAATTAGAAAAACATACAAGAGACAATAACATTAGACCTAAAGGCCCTTAAGAGAAGTTTTAGGTCATATGTATATTTCACAAACATGGAAGGGTTTTGGTTTTCAAACAGGCACTAAAGAATCCAATTTATAACAAGGCACCTATTTATGTGAATCTCAGAGATAGAAAAGCTTTGATTTCAAGGTCACATAAAACACTAATAAGCATGGGAACTTTGTAAACACTATTTTCATGAGGGCATGGTAAAAAGGGCCTATAATGTACATGGAATAAGGGGCGCATGGATATTCCTCTCTATGATAGAACATAAATGTTCATTAAATTTCAAGGATGCAACAAGGTTATTAAAAGATGTCGTTCAAGGTATATTAATCATTTCCAAGAAGGGAGAGTAAGTTGAATTTCTAAAATATGCAATGGAGGTAATACCATAACACAAAGGAATTGGATGAAATATTAAAGATGTGTTTAAAAGGTTGTGTAAATGCATGTAAAAGTTCATATATTGACACATGAAAAGATAAATAGATTAAACATGCAAGAGTTTTATATCCAACACTGCAATAAGGAATACATCAAACACATGCAGGAGAAATACATCAAGGTTGCAAAAGTAATATTCAATTAATGCAAATGATACATTTTATTACTATGTGAAGGTTATATTGTGTTGTTATGGTGTGTATATATTAGTGGTGGTAGGACATAATGCATTGAAAACCATATATTACAATGGATTGTGATGGAAATTACAGTGCACTTAAAATAATATATTACAATGCATTGAAATAATATAAAATTGTTGTGTTGAATGATAACATAAACAAAACATTGAAATAAAGGAAAGAACAATGCATGGTAAAGTGATAACAAGCTGCATTGAGGGAGAATATATTACAAAGAAGTGCCATCAAAATATAATTTCAAGAGGGTTGTGTTTGAAAACCATCAAAATGCAATGTTAAAAACATACAAAGGAAGCATTTGAAAACCATCAAAGGGAGCATTGAGAAAGAATTTGAATAATTCTTTGAGAAACCATTGAAAGGGAGTGTTGAACAACTATTCAAAGGTTGCATTCAAAATAATATAACAAGCAATGTGATGGGATAATATAAAATCTTGCAATGCAATGGATATATTAGTACAGTGCAATGCAATGGATATTAAGGCGAAGGTTATAAACTAAGGCATGTAAATACCTCGCATAGGGATATCAAAATTGATATTACAAATATGTGATGGAGAATCTTTGATCCAGTTGGATGTTGGTGGACACCTAACTATTCCACCAAGACCTCCAGTTGGTTTCATCAGTTTCCTTAATTATAGTAGCATTTACAATTTTTTGTAGTTTTTTGGGTTTTGAACTTTTGGAGTTGTTTTTACCCACTAAATGACATTTTTATTTTTATTTATTTATTTTATTTTATTTTATTTTATTTTTATTTTATTTATTTATTTATTTTTATTTTTATTTTTTATTTTTATTTTTAAGGTTTGTAGTAGGCATGTGCCTAGAAATTCTTGTAGTACTCAGAGAGACCTTTCTAATGAGGTATTATATGCACCAAACAAAGATCATATTACCAAGTTACGACCTTGGGAAGTTCGCTACCCAACTAACCCCAATGGGGCCCACAAATTCTTGACGTTCCATTTCCTAGGGTTAGGATTTTGGTTGTTTTGGGTTTCCATTTGTTGTTCAATAATAAAAATTCCCTTGAGACTCCTTGTAAAAAATTTTAGAGGAATGTAGCTGCCACATATCTTCTCAGAGATAAGCTACCATCACCAACTAGTTCTTTGATATTAATGAAATGAAGATATATTTCTGTTGCATCTCTATGTTTGTGTTTAAATCTTCATTATGTTTCATTCATGCATAAGTTCAGATAATTTGTACCATGCCAATATTCTCTTTGTTTGTTTTTATTTTCTTGTCTCCAACAAGGTCAGAGTATAAGGAGTTAGGGCTTGAACTAGTTGAACCTTTGCAAGACCAACCCTACAAAACTCGACAACCTCCCATGGCGGAAGAAAATAAAGATGAGGAAGCAAAGAGATCATTTCAAATATTCCTTGAAGAATCCCTCAAGCAAAAAAGGAACAAGATGATGGATAACTTTTCCCAAATCATTTAGCAGATATCTAGAGGCGACACATCTTCATCTGATAGACACTTTGAAGGCGCCACACCCTTCAAGGTACTAGTCAACTTTGACATTCCAATATTTGAAGGGAAGATAAATTTAGACGTCATAGATATATGGTTAAATATGTTGGAAGGATACTTTTCGGTTCATGATTTTTCCAATAGGGAAAGTATTACTTTTGTGCTCCTCAAATTCATCCCCCATGTCATGGACTCATGGGAAACCTACTATGAACATAGGGGCAAAAGAGAACCCTCACTATTTTCAGCTACACCCACTTGGAATTCTTTCTGAGATTCCATCAAGTATCAATATTACCTCGTGGGGAGCTATGAGGACAAGTACATACAATGGAATATGTTGTGGCAAGAAATGGATCAAGATGTGCATGAGCTTATAAATATTTTCCATACCCTGCACACAAAGTTGGGTATCAGATATTATTATAAAAATATGGCGCTTAAGTACCATAGTTTTTGAAAAACTACACTCAGGAGGAAATAGAGTTCTTGTACATCTCCTCACTTGGTGCAACATACCGATATCCTTCCAAGACTGAGAAGAAATTTAAATAGAGAAAGTGAGAGTTTGGATCTGTGAATCTAAAGCAAGGGAAAGGTGCCCCCAAATGACAAAAAAAAGGACAAAGCCAAGGCAGGGTGACCCAGGACAACCTGCCGAAGCCAAAAGAAAAGAAAAGAACCATGAAGACAAATAATGACACAAGAAAATTGTGTGAGTTCCATAAGGTCCCCACTCACAACACTAGTGAGTGTCGAGATAAGCAGTCACTAGTGGCCAAGATGAAGGTTTCTGAGTGAGATGCATGTTTTGACTCTGAGTAAGAACCCAACAAGGGGAATAAAAAAGGGAGGCATATTAGTGATGCAGAACCCACTGCCACCGTGGCCACCACCAATATCTAGAGGGTTGAGCCCAAAGATATAGAGGAGGGGGATCATCTCTTCCACTCACAGATGTGGGTGAAGGGTTCTCAACTGTAGTTCATTTTCGACAGCAGGAGCTAAAAGAACCTCATATCAGTATAGGTCATGAAGCGGTTGGGCCTATTGTCTACACCACACCTACAGTCATACACCATCAGGTGGCCTCACTAAGGATGATATGTACATGTTAGCCAGCAGTGTCACCTTCCCTACAACATCAAGCCCTTCATGGATGAGGTACTATGCGATGTTTCTCCTCTTAAATTTTTTGATGTATTATTAGTCAAACCATACTTATGGAAGTGTCATGTTGTGTCTGAGTCCAGGCCTCGCACTTATATTATTACTTTGAGAAATAATTTATAAAGGATACAAGAGGTAGCATCACATACCTCCATCTATTTGACATCTACTAAGGAATGTAGTAAGATCAATTTCCAGACTGCGAAATTTGTCTCCCTTATGATTCACCCTCAAGGCAAGAAGAAGATTGTGACCATCTCCATAGCCTCCAGAGAGGGCTCTTCCACACGACAAAAAAATATGGACAAGGTCATGGAGGAATATAGGGAAATCTTCACCTCACCCATAGGGGTAACCCTACAATGTTAGGTCAAACACTTCATTGATCTGACTGTGAGCATGCCCCTTCCCAATGGACTAATCTACTGTCACTCGGTTTTGGAGAACGATGAAATCAAGAGGAAAATTTAGGAGTTGTTTCAGAAAGGGCACATCAGGTCAAGTTCATCACCCTGTGGGAGCCTGATTGTGTTGTTATAGAAGAAGGATAGAACCTAGAGGTGCTGTATGGATTATCAGGATCTGAATAAGATCACTTTCTGTAATAGATATCTAATCCAATAGATTAATGACCTTCTAAACCAGCTCAAGTGGCCAAATATTTCATGAATATTGACTTGAAGTTTGGTTGCCACCAGGTACCGATTGAACCCTCCAATGTATGGAAGACTGCCTTCAAATCCAAGGAGGGCCTTTTCGAATGGCTGGTGATGCCTTTCAGGTTGACAAAATCCCCCGCAACCTTGATGGGGATGATGGATGACATATTGCGGCCCTTCACCAACTTTCTCGTGGTAGTGTACCTCAATGACATCCTGATCTTCAACCAAATTTGGGAAGAGCACATGCACCATATTCAATAGGTCCTCCAAACCCCGCAACAATGCAAATTGTGTGCCAATTTGGAGAAAGTAACTTTTTCTATGACCCAGGGTCAATATCTCGGGTACATCATTGATGATCAGGGCATGCATGTGGACCCAACCAATATACATGTTATTTAGGATTGGCCAGCCCCAACGACTCTAACAGAGCTTTGTAGCTTCTTGGGTATTTCCAATTTCTATTGTAGGTTCGTGTTGGGATTCTCTCATATCACTTGGCCATTGAGTCAAGTCACCAAGGGCACATCGAAAGCAAAGTTATTTTGGTATGAATCCCAAGAGAAGGAATTTTCAAAATTGAAGCATCACCTATGATCTGCACGAGTGCTCACATTACCAGACCTACAACAACCATTTGAAATTGAGACAGTTGCCTTCGACTATGCCATTGGTGCAGTCCTTACATAGCAAGGGAATATGATGCCATATCATAGTGAGACACTTTTAGATACAGTCCAGAAGTATCCCACCTATGAAAAGGAGATGTATTTCAATTGTGTAGGCCTTCTAACGATGGAAGAATTACATTTTGGGGAAGGAAATGGTCATTCAAATAGAACACCAAACCTTGTAATTCATACAAGCACAAGGAAATTTGTAGAAAGATTACCATAAAAAATGGTCCACATATCTGTTAAAATTCCATTTGAAAATTAAGTACAAGAAGGGATTTTTTTTTTTTTTTGTTGCAGATTGCCTCAACTGACCGTTAGTTATGGTGCTGACCACTATGCTCGACTCTTTTGGACACAAGACTTCGGGATGGACGCATCTTTACAAGAGTGATCTAGAATTTAGCACCACATACAAAATGCTCCTAGAAGGGAAGAAAGTTATAGAATTTCACCTCCATGAAACACTATTATGCCACCTAGGACACATCTATGTTCCTTCAAGTGAGCGTGCCAAGATGATTTGGGAGGCGCAATACAGTTGAGTCACTAGAAATTTTGGTGTAGAGAAGACAGTGGTAGTGTTGTAGAAGTATTTTTATTGGCTGAAACCTCAACATGATGTTATTAAGTACATCGGATCCTGCATTGCTTGCACCATTGACAAAATTACAATCAATAAGTAAGGATTGTATAATCCTCCTCCTCCTCCTAGCTAGCCCTAGGAATCCATCTCCATGGATTACATGTTGGGCCTTCCTTCTACCAAGCATTGAAATGACTATATTTTCATGGTCGTCGATAGATTGTCTAAGATGGCCATTCTGTTGGTCTGCAAGAAGAGTATCACAATAGAAGCCACTGCCAAAATATTCTTTGAACGAGTATGGGTACACTTTGGGATCCCACAATCCGTTATCTCAGATTGGGACATTCATTTCCTAAGTGCATTATGGTAAATCCTCTGGTCATTGTTGGATACCAAGTTCACTAAGTCCTTGACCTTCCACCCACAAACTGATGGTCAAATAAAGGTCGTCAATAGGTTGATCGTGAAAATCCTATGCATTTACAACTTGAAGCACCCATGCACATGGGACGAGAGAATATCCTATGTCCAAAAAAACTATAATAGATATCTCTGTATCTTAACTGACCACAACCCATTTCAGGTGGGATTAGGATTCTAGCCACTATGCCCCATTGATGTTGTTATACCATTTGCATCTACTCAAAAATTTTAGGCTCATATCCAGTCTGAAGCTGACAAGGATAAAAACCTCATTTATTGCATTCATGACATCTTCCAACAATTCCATGACATATTGGATAGAGCAAATGTTAAGTACAAATAACGTCATGATCAACATCGAGTGCCACAGAAATTCCAAATAGGCGACGAAGTTTGTTTAAATTTTCAGAAGGAAAACCTTGATAGGGCCCACTTCAAGCTTCGCTCACTTTGATATGGGCCTTACACAATAAATAAGTCTATATGGGACAATGATTTCAAGCTCAAAATTCCATTGTTCCTTGGCTTGCACCTAGTATTCAATGTGGATCTCTGGCGACGATACTTTCCCCCATTGTTGAAAACATCCAATGTTGCTAAGAAGATGACACCAAAAAATATCAACCCAAGTTGTATAGAACAAGACACAAATGATATTATCATGGACACATAGATCAAGAAGACTCACCAGGAGAGGATCCATCTATATGAAGCTGTCAATGTAGGCCAACTCCTTCACCAGGGACCAGGTTCAAGAAAAATTTCCTCACCTCATGGAGGCTCTACACTCAATGGGGAAAACTGATTCATAAGGGGTGAGGATTGATCCAGGTGGATATTGGTTACCACCAACCTATTCCACCTAGACCTCCAATTGGTTTCATCATTTTTCCTAATTATGGCAACATTTACTATTTTTAGCAGTTTTTTGGGTCTTGAACTTCCAGAGTTGTTCTGACCCCATAAACAATTTTTTTTTGAGGTTTGTAATAAGCCTATGCCAAGAATATTCTATATTAATCAGAGAGACCTTTATAACAAGGAATTTTACATGCCAAAAAAGATCATGTGACCAAGTTACGACCCTAGGAAGTTAGTTACCCAACTAACCCCAACGTGGCCCAAAAACTCTTGGTGTTCCATCTCATAGGGTTAGAGTTTTAGTTTTTTTGGGTTTCCGTTTTTTTTTTCAATAATAAAAATTCCAATGAGCCTAATTGTAACACATTTCATAGGCATGTAGCCACCACATCTCTTCTCAAACAGAAGCTACCATCATCCGAGCTAGTTTATTTCCATTCTGTATGTAAGCATTTTTTAGTTCTTTGATATTAATGAAATCAAGATTTATTTCTATTGCATATCTATTTGTATGTTTATTTTTGCATTCTATTTCATTCTTGCATAATTCTGGATCAGTGGTATCATAGTGTTCTGCGCTTTATATGTTTTCCTTTACATGCCCCCAACAAGGTCAGATTATAAGGAGTTAAGGCTCACACTGGTTGAACCTTTGCAAGACCAGCATCGCAAACCCCGTCGGCCTCCCATGGTGTAAGAAAAAAAAAGGCGTGGGAGTAGGATATCCTTTCAAAATATTGCTCGAATAATCCCTCGAGTGAAAAAGGAATGCGATGTTGGATAACACGTAAATCCTTAAATAAATGCCCACAAGTGACACATCGTCATCCGATATCCACTTTAGAGGCACTACTCCCTTCAAGGTACAAGTCAACTTTGAAATTCCCATATTTACAGGCCAGATAGATGCATACACCATAGATAGATGGTTAAATATGCTGGAAGGATATTTTTTAGTTTATTATTTTTTCGATAGGGAAAAGATTACTTTTGCGCTCTTCAAAGTCACCTCACATGTCAAGGATTAGTGGGAAACTTATTGTGAACATAGGGATGAGAGAGAACCCTCACTATTTTCAGTTGTGCCCACTTGGAATTATTTCTAAGATGTCATCAAGGAACAATATTACATTTAAACAGAAGAAGCGATAATTTGGATCAACGAATCTGAAGTAATGGAAAGGCACCCCCAAACCACTTAACGAAGGACAAAGATAAGGTAGCGTGACCTAGGACAACCCGCTGAATCTAGAAGAAAATAACAACATCATGAAGATGAAGATGAAGGACACAGGAAAATGGTGTGTGTTCCATAAGAGCCCAACTCATAACCCAAGTGAGTATCAAGCCAACCAGTTAGAAGTGGCCGAGTTGAAGGCTTCCGAGTTAGATGCATGTTCTGAATCTGAGTCAGAACTTGAAAAGGAGAATGATAAAGGGAATAAGATTATTAATGCAGAGCCCAGTTCCACTGTGCCCACCACCAAGATCTAGAAGGTTGAGCCCAAAGATCTAGAGGAGGGGGAGCATCCCTTCCACTCACAGATGTTGGTGAAAATTTCTCTGCTACTGTTCATTATTGACAATGGGAGTCAAAAGGACCTAATTTCAATAGAGGTCATGTAGCGGTTGGGCCTACCGAATGCACCACACCCACAATCATACACCATAGAGTGGCTTCGCAAATAAATATATCTCCACTTTAGCGAGTAGTGTCTCCTTCCCTACAACATCAAGCCCTTCACGAATGAGGTAATGTGTGATGTTGATCGTCTTGAAGTTTGTGATGTATTATTAGGCCAACCAAACTTGTGGAAGCATCATGTTGTGTATGAGTCTAGGCCTCACACTGTTATTATTTCTTTGGGAAATGGGTTATACAGGATAATGGAGGTAACACTGCCTACTGCCATCTCTTTGATATTTGTGAAGCAATGTAGTAAGATCATTTCCCAGACCAGGAAATATGTCTTCCTTATGATTTTCCCTCAGGGAAATAATAATATTGTGACCACCTCCATAACCTCTAAACAAAGCTCCTCCATATGACAACAATATATGGACAAGGTTGTGGAGGAGTACAGGGACATCTTCGCCTCACCCACAAGGGAACCCATACACTATCAAGTCAAGCACCTCATCGATCTGACCTCGGGTGCGTCGCTGCCCAATGGACCGATTTACCAACACTCTATTTTGGAGAATGAGGAAATAAAGAGTCAGATTCAGGAGTTGTCATAGAAAGGGCACATCAGTCCAAGTTCATCAGCCCATGGGAGCCCGATTGTGTTGTTACATAGGAATAAAAAAACCTAGATGCTTAGTATTTATTACCTGGCTTTGAATAAGATCACTGTCTAGAATAGGTATCCAATCCCATGGATTGACAACCTTTTGGACTAGCTAGGGGGAGGAAAATATTTCAGCAAGATCGACTTCAAGTCTGATTATCACCAGGTACCAATTAAACCCTATGATGTGTGGAAGGCTGCCTTCAAATCCAAGGAAGTCCTTCTCGAATGACTGGTCATGCCTTTCGGGTTGAAAAATGACCCCACAACCTTCAAGCAGATTATGTAAGACATATTGTGACCCTTCACCAACTCGCTTGTGGTAGTGTACCTGGATGATTTCTCGATCTTCAACTAGATTTGGGAAGAGCACATACACCATATTCGATAGGTCCTCCAAACCCTGCAACAACACAAATTGTGTGCCAATTTGGATAAATAAACTTTTGGTATGACCTAGATTAAATATCTAGGGTACATCATTGATTAGAGGGACGTTCATGTGGACCCAACTAAGATACAAGTTATTCGGGATTTTCTAACTCCAATCACTCTAATAGAGCTCTACAGTTTTCTGGGTCTTTCCAATTTCTACCACAGGTTTGTGTTAGGATTCTCTCATATCACTTTGGCTTTGAGTTAAGTAACCAAGGGAAAAGAGAAATGTTACAGGTCAATTTGGGCATCACTCCCAAAACTCAGATCAGTAAAAATTAGTGTCTATCATATGCTAAATGAGTTGCTACTTGCCTTAAAAAAGTCATTTCATTGTTGGTTTTTATCCATGAAAGTTTCACTGCTTGAAATCCAGTTGAAATGCTCCATTGAGCCATCAAAGCACCCCTAGAATTTATTAAGTGATTTGCAGAGAATTTAATCCCATGCAATATAGCATTGCAGAGAATCTAGGCCCCCTTAACAGTGCGTTGGTCGATTGGGAGCGAATTTTTCAAACGATTTCGGGAATCTTCCCACATTCTAGTGACTTATAGAAGCTGTTCCAGCTATCATACTATCTGATAACGTCGAAAATGAACACCATGAAGCCGTTAAATTACTTATCCTCCTATTCCATTGAAAAAGGAAACTTCCTCATTCATTTATGGAAAACCCATTCAATGACCAATTAATGCCAGACTACCCTCATTTCTTATAAATTAGGCACTAATCATAGTGCACAATGGAGCAAGAGTTTGAATTAGTAGAGTTATGTTGGTGAGATTACAACTCTTTGAAGTATTGTTTTCATGTAATGATATGCTGCTGGAGTGATGTTGCTAATTTGATGAGGATAGGACTAACGCTGGAGCGAGTTGACATCAAATCGATCCAACTGGTTGTAACTTATCCTTCTACCTTATAATAAAGAGATTTGTTCCTTTCCTAATACATGTGTTCATGTTTTTATATATGTATTTTCAAATGAAATCTATTCAGTTTGATTAAGATGAATAGATCATATGCCTTTATGTCATTTTATTTCTTCTGTTAGCCATTGTTGGTACCAATCAAGCAAGTTCAGTTTGACTGAGAGCGATGGATGACAAAAGGGAGACGAAGAATAGCGAAGGATCACAAGTAGGTGTTCTTCTCTTATCTGTTTATCTTAAGGAAAAGGTAAAGTGTCTTTCATATTTTGTTCTAAGTGCGTCCACCACACTTAGGGAAAATTATCTATTTGTAGGTTTTATTTTCGTAAAAAAATTTGGCGACTCCGCTGGGGAATTGATTGATTGTCCCTGGTGGTTTGTCCTTATTTTTCAGCCTCTAGTAGACTTTACTTACTTCATTACATTCATTTGAATATGTTTTGGTAAAATAAGTGTGCTTTCTTGGCTATTTTTGAGATTCCTCTGGCACCAAAGCACTATTGGTCTTGACATAGTTCTCTACAAAGCACTATTAGCTTAGAGACAGTGCTTTGTAACACACTTTATCCCCTTAGGGGTGCATTTCTCCTGTGACCAACCAAAATTCATCATATTTTTGTCTTTTACCATCCATTTCAGTGTCTTGTTTGCTGAGTTTTAAAGTGTTTGATTGCCTCTAGAGTCCAGATTGCTTCTACTATACGTGCTCACCTCGGATGCCTATTTGTTCAATGTTTTTTCTTGTTTTCTTTATCATTTTTGAAATAGCTCAAAATTTTAATGTTTACATTGATCAGTTATTTATTTTAAAAAGAGGAATTGTCGTTCTAGTCTTCATTTCTCTACAAAGTATTGATTGATTGTTTATGCATCTTAGTTTCATTTTTGTACATTCACACTTAAAATAAACCAAAAAGAAAAACATGCATTTGAATATAGGGTTTGTGAGTGTTGGACAAGAATAGTTAGGGAATTTTCATTTATATGTGCTCATTTTCGATTGCTTACAATATGATTGCTCTATCCCTTGTAGCCAAGGCTTTCATTGTCTAAATTGAATCGAAACGAATTCTTATGATATTTGTTGCATTCTAGGAATGTCAAATACATGACACAGTAAACCTGAAAGGAAAATTTCTAAGCAAGATCAACTTAAAGTTTATCTCAATTAACCTAAGGGAGAATTCTCACTTAATGATAACATTTAGAGGGTTAGGCTAGAGACGTGTTCCAATGTCGTAAAACATAGTAGCTGTCGTTAATTTTCTATAATACATTTCGAGTGTGATACCCCATCCTACGTGTTGGGTTTCAGAATTGTCCTTAAAAAGACATCCACTTTAGCAATAATATCCATTATATCACCTCCATTTCACCACCATGTCACGACATTCATCTCACTTTCATCATAATTTGGGTTACCCTTGTATTTTCCAAACATTATTAATTTATAGTGTTTTTCAGTGAATTTGTGATCAAAAGTTAGGAAATAATATGCATATTCTTATACCTTGAAAGTGGAAAGAGTTTAATGACATGTGTAGGTTCATTGGAAGCTTCTAAGGTACCCTTATGTGGCCTCCCATGATCAAATTCGAATTCCCTCATGAATATTTGCAGATATGCCACATGGAGAAGATCATGGAAGATAAGGTGATGCATCTTATTGGTTGAGACACTTGTAGATCTATGGAGAAAATAGTGGATCTCCATTATTGAATTTTTTTCTCAAAGCTTGTATAAATGGGAGTACATTCTCCTATCAAAAAAAAGGAAAAGAGAAAGGGAATCATAGAATGTTTTTTAAACTAGGCTTGATATGGAAGGGGATGTAAAGTGAAGAGCTATTGATGTAATGAGATTAGGAGTGTAGATTTCCATTATGTAAAGTTGTGAGCTTATAAATAAAGAAGTTTATTTTCTATCATTTTGTTTTAGAATATGATTTTTGTGAGTTGGAATGCTATTGGACAATGGAAGGGCCCCCATCAACCATGTGCATCCCTTTGTAAATTTGTAAGTATAATTATTTTGTTTTACTTTGATTCATGCAAATAGTTTAGCTTTCCATTGCAAATGTTATTTTATTTTTCAAGTGTAGATTAGTTATTTTTCATAGCAAGTGATATTTCAATTATGAAAACATAGATTAATATTTCAATTATGAAAACATCGATTAAGATTTCAATTACGCAAAGTGTGTTCAGATTAGAATTCAATTATGCAAAGTGTGTTTAGATTAGATTTCAATTATGCAAAGTGTGCTTAGATTATATTTCAGTTATGAAAAGTGTGTTTCCCTTTACCAAAAGTATTTTAATCATTAGATTAGATTTATTTCACTAATCCCTAGTGCAGGTGCACCTCACAGTTTACGAACTTCCAGGTTGACAATTTATGTGGGAAATAAAAGATGACTATTTCACCCTACACCATGTACGTAAGTATATCGGAGCTCATCCACATATATTGAGTATATCGGGCGGTGTTTTAGTTCTAAAAGTATAAAGGGATGCTCTCACTGTGCGGTTTCACATTAGATAGTGCTAACACAGATTGGGCCTCCACGTACCATCGAGTATATTTGGGAGGAAAACATTAGGTTTCTTACCATCCATAGGTAACCGAGTCAACTTCCTCATAAAATGTGATACAATGAACACATCATTTGGGGACATTACCTACACATACGTAAGTCCTTGGTTTACTAGGGAAGTATATTGCATGCCACAGTTGCTTGGTAATCCTTTTGCCTAGCATTACCCATTTTTTGTTTATTTATCTTTTGTAATAAAATCAATCAGCAATCATGGAAGATGATTAACCCTTTTCCCATCATTCGCGTAGGACAGTGAATAAGCCAAATTTACTGCTACAAGCTACACCTAGTCAGCGAAGGTGAACTCGTCCTATTGAGTCCAGTACCTCTGGAACCTTTGGTGCTACATCTTCATCTCATTTACCAGATTCATCTGATCCTTTGACTACCGAGCCTCGAGTCATTTCTACAGATCCCATTTTATTTGCTATTATTGAGACGGAACCCTCACAGTGACCTGAGGGCACTGAGGGCAGTGACTATTGAGTCTTCCTCTTATCGCAGTTTTTATCACCTTAAATTTATCTCGGGTCTTACGATGAAGTACTTCCACCTAGTTTGATTTCAATTGAGGAAGAACCTCAGGAAGATACAACCCATACAAATCCAACTCATTTTAGGTCGGGGCTTCATCTTTATCCATATTTTCCTCATTTAACCCACTCTCCTCATGTTCATCCTGCTCAGTATCAAGTTTCCCTAGATTCTTTAGAGTATTTACTAGGTTATTTAACCATGGCAGAGACAACATCCCAGACTGTACCATCTGTTACAGTTGCGACAACTTCTATTGTTGCTACCTATTCAATGTTTTCTACGACACCTGAGTCTCATATTTATGGTGGTTCGTCTGTCCCACAGGGATACCAAGCTTTAAATGGAACCTAATATGGTGCCTCCTATACTCCATGGACTTCACCCATGTCATCATCTAGAATTTTATCTGGTTCATCTCTTACGAGTATGGAAAGGCCTGGTCCTTTATTGACATCATCAAATCAATATTAGGCTATTCCATCTAATTACCATCCATATTATCCAGTTTTTGCTATAATCCCATCATATGAAGGTCAGTATGTTCAATATCCTTATACTCCATATGTTGGGGGGCAATAGATGTTTACCACATATGGCAGTACTCCTTCGTTTTTAGGTCAATCTTATGTAGGAATTCCTGTTTGTCAATGGAAGCCTACCTTTCCTGTTCAACAAAAAATGGTTGTGTACCAATATCAACTAGTTCGACCTGTCGAATCCGTACCTACTACACCTGTTATTAATTCCTTGGTTGTAGCTCAGTCTGCTCAGGTGGGTCCTTCAACCGTTAACCCTCAAGTTTTGGTTCTACAGACTCCATCTTCCCAGGATAGTTTACAACAACTATCTATATCAGGAATTTCACAACCACATGCTAGTTTACCCTTGTCACAGGCTTCTATTGGCCTCGTCTATTCACAATCTAGTCCAACCTATCCTGGTGGGAAAAAACCATATTATCAAATCCCATGGCAGCCACAACAACCATTCCAACAGTATCAAGCTTATCCAGGTCTTGGTCAACAAGCCTATCAAGGGTTTGGTCAACAAACTTACCCCTATCAGGGTTACTAGCAACAAAATCCTTATGTTGGTGCACAATGACCTATTGCCCAGGAAATTCCATATTATCTTGGTTATGCTCAATCTAATATAAACCAACAATTATCGTTTGTTGCAACATTAGAGTTACTTGATTTAAACCAACTCACTGATGATTCCATTCATTATCTACCTTGGTGGCTGGTGATTTCTCATAAATTACCCTCTAATATTTCGAAATTCAATGGAAACTCTGGAGAGGATCCGTCTACGCACGTTATGAATAATCATTTATGGTTTTCATCAAAATCCTTGAATTATGATTCTGTTAGACTTTATATTTTCCAGCGAACACTCATTGGTTCGACTACAAAGTGGTATATTGAATTACCAAGAGCTTCTTTTGATAAATTCACGATTTTAGACACTACTTTTCTAACCCATTTCCAGTTACCCATAAGAAATGAACATGGAACGTAAATTTTGACCAACTTTAAACAGATGAATGCTACTCACAAATTAGATCACATTCATGAGTGGCGGCGCCATTGTCAAATGGTTAAAACCTTTGTTCTAGATCAACTTTTAGCTGAGTGGTTTATAAAGTCCTTGTTGCCATCTATCACCGAGGATGTGGCCAAAGGAAATGTTGTCACTGAAGAGCAAGTAATTTCTCATGCCTAGTATTTGGATTTGATTTATACTCAGTCTAGCATGCTCTATGAAAATATTCCGAATGAACCACGACTGAATTTTATTATTCCTCCTTCTCCATCTGGTAAGGACATTCATGCCAGTGACAGTTTTATTGGTTCTGCTAGCACTCAGCCAGCAATTCAACCATCCGTTTCCACACTTGTTGTGTCCAATCAAACCCATGTTGCATCTGATCTTGCGTCTTCTTACGAAATACATGCCGTGTCATATGAAAAGGGAAAAAGTGACAAGAAACCAGTAAGTAAGAAGAAACACAATTCACCCCAGCAGGAAAAATCATCTGATACATTTGGTACTTCTCAAAAACCTCGTTACCCTTGTTTGATATGTAATGAGGATCATCTTATGCGAGATTGTCCTCACCGCTCAGAAGTCTCAAATATTTTTAAGACTTCTGCTGCATCTGCAGTGTTGACAAACCCTTTTCCAAATACGGAAACACATATGGTTGCTACAGATCTCACTTCTAGTTCACAAGTGTTTAAGTTATCCACCACTAAGCCCAAAACTGATGTTTTGGTGTCCACTCGAAGTAAATATTACAGTAATCCTCTTTCGTCGTCGAATGGTTAGGCTACAGATCAAGCTAGTACTTCAATTTTGACTTTGTCTTATTCAATTCCACTTCTTATTATTCCTGAGTTAATAATAAAGCTGCCAAAGGGAGTTGTTCATAAGTCAAATTTCAACCCTTGAGCTCGTACAACTAAAAATTATAACATAGTTGAATATCTAGCTCAATCACCTTCTGTTATGTCAACGCTTGAGGTTCTTCAGAATTGTCCCTCCCAAAAGCACGCTTTGTTTTAGACAATTGATGGAATTGCTCCAACAGATTATAATCTCATAGTCTTTAACCATGCGGGCTATGTGCCACAATTTCTAGCAAAATTATCATTTTTTATCCAAGTAAATGTCCTGAATCACCTCATTCATCAGACTATTATTGATGAAGGTGAATCTACTTGTATCATGTCTATGAGTTTCTGGAAGTCACTTGGGTTGCCACATTTATCACAATCACCTACAACTTTGAAATCTTTTGACGATTGTACATATAAGCCTTGTGGAATTCTTAGTTTCGTGCAATTTGAACTAGCGAGAAAATATGTTAATCTTGAAGTTGAGGTCGTTGAAAGACACCTTGACTACAATATCTTACTTGGAAGACCGTGGGTTTATGGTATGGATGTGGTTGTATCTACTTACCTTTTCATGGTCGCCTTCCCCCATAAGGGTGACATCGTAGTCATCGATCAACTCGCCTTCTTTGCCTCTGGTTCCGAGGAAATTGGAAGCGTATCGTTTGTTCACGGACCCCCTCCATATCTTCAAAACATTGGTGTAGGAATATTTAAGGATTATTCCCTAATGGGAACCTTTTTGTTACTATTGCCTGCGATATCGGTGGAAATCGCAAAAATATAAATGTAAAATATTATATATTCCACTTCATCTGACTTATGGAAGGTTCCCAATGATTCTGAAATAGATAGGTTGGGTGTAACTATGCCGCTAAGTCTAATCGAGATCGCATATCAATCAATATTTTTGGTTTTTGCGTCCAATCCTGATTCTTTGTCTCCAATTGTTTGTATCGATTTTTCTTTGGATTATGTTACTTCTTTTGACCCCTTTTCACATATATTCTCAACTGATGAAAGAATTATGAAATCCATGGTGCCAGAAGAAGAACCTTGGGTAGATTCTCATCAACGATCCCATCTTCCAGATTACATTGAAGATAGTCCAACTGAACTATATCACCCTACAGTCGTTGATTTCTTGATGAATTCCATTCCTATCCATGTCATCGATTCTGAGCGAAACCCATCAAATATCAAAGATATGATTTCTATCGATATTTCGACCAAATATGGTGTATTATAAAGCATCCATGTTGGTGAATCTTGTTCTACATTTGAACATGACACTTACCTCTCTATTTTCTGTGAATTTTGAGATGTATTCGCTTGGTCATATGAGGAAATGTGAGGCATTGATTCTAGTATTGTTGAGCACGAGATTAAAACGTACCCTGATGTCAAACCGATATGATAGTGCCTCCATCATGTTCATCCTAAGAAGGTTGTTTCCATTAAAGCAGAGGTTGAAATTTTTTTGCCTGCTGGTTTTATTTACCCTATTCTGCTTACTGATTGGGTTTCTAACATTGTTCCTATCATGAAGAAACAAGGAACAATTAGAGTGTGCATTGATTATCAGGATGTTAATGATGCTTGTCCAAAAGGCAACTATCCCACTCCCTTAATCGACCAAATCATTGAAGAATGTGTTGGATGTGAAATATTTTCCTTTATGGATGGTTTTTACAGTTAAAATTAGATCAATATTTTCCCAGAGGACTAATATAAAATTTCTTTTATCTGTCCCAAGAAAACATTCACTTATCGAAAACTCCATTTTGGTTTAGAGAACGTCGAGGCAACATTTCAGAGGGAAATGAATTATGCTTTCGAAGACATCAAATGCATTGTTCAACCTTATTTGGATGACTTACCTGCCCATTCACGGACACGGGCTAAGCACCTACTACATTTGAGAGCCATCTTTTTACGATGATGTCACTACAAAATATAGCTAAATTCACATAAATGTGTGTTTTGTGTCGGTTTTGGTCGTTTAATTGGTTTCGGCATGTCGAAAGACGAAATTCGAATTGATCCCTTGAAGGTCCAGACCATTCTAGCTTTACCTGTGCCTTCCAACCTACTTTAGTTATAGAGAATTCAAAGGAAGGCTAACTTTCTAAGGAGATTCATTCCCAACTACGCTGAAATGGCTAAATGATTTACTCGAATCTTGAAAAATGGGACTCCCTTCCATTGGGATGTGTTTGTGTGGGCTTATTTTGTTGCTCTTAAATATACCCTTATCCAAGCATCATTAATGTATCCCCCAAGTTATCAGAATGATTATTTCTTGTCTCTCATCACTGCAAAGACAACCATTGCCATGGTTTTAGTCCACGAAGAAGATGGGATTGAAAATTCAATCTATTATTTGAGTCATAATATAAATGATATGAAAGTTAAGTACACTTATGTTGAGAATCTTGCTTTGACAGCCGTTCAAGTTGTACAAATATTTCGCCACTATATCCTGCTCTAGAAGACCACTGTCATTTAAGATTGCAACCCTATGACATACATTCTGTCACATCAATTGCTGGGGGGAAAATACTCAAAATGGATAGTAATTTTGCAGGAATTTTATTTGGAATTCATCAAATCCAAGTCAAAGAAGTCTTTAGTTTTCGTTGAGATTATCTGCAACCTTCCCTCGAGTAACACTAAGTCTATGATGAAACCATCCATTCTGGATGAGTTTTCGTTTCTAATCACGTCATCTGACACGTGCTATGGAGATTATCTGATCTATCTCTAGACCCAAACTTTCTGACCCAATACCTCTTGCTCACAAAAATGATGTATTCGATACCAAGCCAAATATTATCTGATTGTCAGTGATATACTTCAATTTATCATCATGGTTTTGATACAATTTTACATAGGTGCCTCACTGATGAGGAGGCTGAGAAAGTTTTAAATGATTGCCAAGCTGGTACGTTTGGTAGACCTTTGTTCAATTTTGATACCACGTAGAAGATTCTTTGTGCTGGTTACTTATGGCCTACCATATTTTGCGGCTGAATTCTCGCGGTCAGAAGTTGTCATGCTTGCTAGATATTTGATCGTAAAACCCGTGTGTCTCTAGCACCAATGCATCCTGTCATCTCTATGGGAAAATTTTCCAAATAGGCCATTGACTTCATGACATGTAACCATCGCTGGGTTGGGGGGCATGGGTATATTATTGTCTCCATTGAATATTTTACCAAGTGGGTCAAGACGATGCCTACATTTAACAACACTGGTGAGAGAACTGCATTATTTTTCTTTAACCATGTGGTTACTCGGTTTGGTGTGTCGCAAGCCATAGTTACAGATCATGGAAAGAATTTTTGCAATTACATGATGACTGATTTGACTGCCAAGTTAGGACTGTCAAATGATATTTCTACCCCTTATTATCCCCAATATAATGGACAATTTGAAGCCATCAAAAAAATTCTTAAGCATATGATTCAACAAATGATTGGGGTTCATAAATGAAACTGGAATTTAATCCTATACTCAGCTTTGTGGGAATACCAAACCTTGGTGAGAAACACAACCGGATTTACTTCCTTTCAGCTGGTTTACGGTCTGGAAGTTATATTATCGATTCAATGTGAAATTCCATCATTGAAACTCGTGATTGACCTACTACTTGAAATTTATGATGAAGAGGCATGTCTTTTAGATCTCATCCATCTAGATGAAACACATCATGAAGCCACATTGGACAACGAAGCACATAAGAGACGAATCAAGGTGAAATACAACTGCAATATCAAGCCTCACACCTTCTCAGAAGGAGACCTAATTGTTGGAGAGGTAAATCCCCTCTGCGGACAGAGGCGATCCCTACTAGCCCAGATCGAGTCTAGCAACAACCAAGTCACGCTAAGACACAGGTTCCTAGTTACAAAAGACCAAGATGCGACAAGAGGCCTACCTTAAGTCCCACGCTGCTGTTGTTTGTAGAGAAGATGGTGCTTCTGTCCCTCGCTTTGGCAGATCACAATTCTCCCGCCTAACACGTTCGAACACCTGCACGTGCACGAAGAAACAATAACACACAAGCGTAAAACCTAATACATGGAACTATGTATCATTTAGAGAAGATACAATTCATAACATAAAACATGAACACACGAATGGAACCATAATCGAAGTCGTTTATTATTAGTCAGAACAAAGAAAGATACAACCTGAGCTCTGATGCTGGATCTTCCTTCGGCGGGTCGACAGCGAAGTACATCTCGATAAAGCTCGTCGGGAATGGGACAAGTCTCTCTCTCTTTGGCTGTCTGACGATAATATCCTTACTACTGATTCAGCTCTATTGAGGCTAGCTTGCAAAGGGAAAATGACAAGCTTATATAGATGGTGGAAGGGGAGTTGGGATCCCTACAATGGTGGGATTTTCCCTATCCTCGAGGAAGCTTCCATGATAGGTGGAAAACCACTTCCCCTACATGGAGATCTGGAGCCAAACCTCCCAACTCATTTTAGAGACTCGTTCAGGAGTTGGTTGGAGTCAAAATTCCGCCATTTATTAAAAAAAAAATCCTTATTAAGCTTGGTGTGAGTAATACATTGGGACAGAGCGCCAATTGGCACACCCTCTTTGGTGGATTTCCCCCATTGGCGCGAGGGCTGAACGGGCTGGTCGCACCAAGGCCAAAAGGTCTATTTTTAGGGCTTTTTGCAGGAAACTGTCTTCAGGGGAATGATTTTCCTTGTCAAGGGGGATGCCATGAAAGTGATTTCAGGTCATGTCACTACTCACAGGTCACGGAATAGGCCCTCCAATGTGCGAGATGGGGGATTGCAGGGACGGTGACAAATTAGTGTGTAACATTGATCTTGCTTTATGATCAGGAAGCTGATAAGATAGGAATAGGAAAATTTGAACCATTATGGCATGGCCCCTATATTTTTAAGCGTGTTCTGGCAAAGGGCTCCTATGAGTTGGTAGAATAGGATGGGATTCCATTGTCGTAGCCTCAGAATGGATTATATCTTAAACATTACTATGATTGATTCTTTGTAGTAAACATTGTATGATACTGTATATATGCTTTGATTGTGTGTGTGTCACATTGTGTCTTTCAAGATTTTTCATATGGTTAGTAATTTGCTTTTCATTTTGTTGCAAATGTCAAACTCTTCATAACAATTTGTTGTTTATGCTGATGGTGCTGGTCATAGTACACAGAATCTATACTCTATAGGATGGGCCATATTTGCTCCAAGTGGCGAGTTAGTGAGTTTCCAAGGGATTTGTATCGATTGATCCACCAAAAATATTTCCGAGTATAACACATTGATCAAACTGCTCTCTGATTCCATTTCACTTGGAATTCACTGCATCATCATCAGGTTGGACTCACAGCTTGTCGTACTACAACTTACTAGTGTTTATATTGTTCGAAATCTAGCTATTCATCTTATGTTCCTTAGAGTTCGTCTTCTGGAAAGAAATTTTGTTTACATTAAATATCAACACATTTCTAGAAACTTTAACACTTTGATTGATTCTTTAGCGAATTACGTGTTAAATAGACATTTGCAACATATGTAAAAATTGATTTTCAATTCGCATCACACAATTGAATGGGTTTGCACATAACCATATGAAAACATTGGAAGTAAAATAGATAGATAATCGAGATTTAAAAAAAAAATTGTGTCCAAGACACATTGGTCATATGACCTCCAAATGTATGCAGACTTAGCATATCCTAAGTAGATCTAGTGGTGCTCATGATAGCTGGTCACTGCTTGAGCTATCATCGCAATAGCCTCATGCATCGGCTAGGCACACTAATAGTATGGCGCTGCAACCTCATCGGTAACTCCTTGATCTAGACATCTGGTATCTCGAGAGTCAGCCCCTCTACATGCTACTATAACTCAGCCAGAGTCTCAGCCAAATCCAAATCCTGAAGGAATTCTCTATCGACAATCGTCTCTGTTGGTTCACCCGCTTGCTGTGCACAACCCACTCGTCAATCAATACCCATATCTACATACATAAAACATATTTAGTTTAGTATTGGAAACATAAAGAGCACAAAATATGTAAAAAAAACCCAAAAAATCAAAAAACATGGTCAAAACATTTTACCTATAGCATCCCATTGAGTGTCTGCTAGTAAAATCAAATCTGGGTCTCCAGGGAAATCCATCCATGCGTATGGATGCTCCTATATGAAGATATGTTTTCATTAGAGACAAGTAAATAATGCAATGGAGAATGAGATCGATGAATGAACAACATGTCTAGCCATTAATTCTACCCACCACTGCATCCACAGTTCCCTAGGACCAACTACACCCAGTGTCACATGCTATGGCTGCATCAATGGAGCTTGGTCCAAAATGAAAGTGATCAGGATCGATCCATAGATAAAATTATTCTTCTTGCCACTTTTCACTTTGGCTAGTTATTATTTCATATGAGAGAGTACTGCTTTAGCCCAGTTGAGCACTGTTGGCTCAAGACACTCAAGCGCATACTTCATGTATGATCTGTTCACGAGATGAAGAGTCACGCTGCCAACTAGTTTTGTGATGGTGAATAGGAGCGTTCAAAAAATAATATCACACACATCCCTAATATTTATCTTTCCATCCTTTATAGGCTCTGTACCTAGCTAAAAAAACTATCAAATGTAATCCTTCACTATCTCACCTCCACAGATGAAACCCACAAGGGAAATGGGGGCACCACATCTTGACAAACCTGTCAGAAATTAAATATCATAGACCAATATTGGGAGAAGTTTGTCCCCAATTTGAAATGAATGTTGTGTTGGATCCCATGAGCGAATCAAGAACTGCAATAGTTCCAAATATTTCTTCATCCCTGATAGTCTAAAGTACTTGAGTAACCCACAGTCTTTGAGGGCTCTGATAGTGCCAGGATCATTTAGGGAAACCATATCATGTTCCTCATGTTCTCTTTCTCGCCATGTAACCGACATTCTAATCTGATCAAAGCTTGAAATCAGAACATAAACTTAGTTAGGATCCATTTCATATAAAAAACTGGAGATATTTTGGGCACAAAACACAACACAAATTTCTAAATTACCCCCAATGCACCCCTGTTCCCTAGATAGAGAATTACAGCACACTTGAGCTTAATTTCAGTCCCTCTGCAACTGTAATATCCCAAAATGGGGAAGACATGAATATAGAACATATGCACAATTCAAAATAAGAATAAAACATCCAAAACTGGAAAAATACTGGAATACATTAGAACATCGTACATATGAGTAGAAAAAACTAAGCCATATCATTATGTATCAACAAAAATGTAATAACACAGTGTTCCAAAAGGAATGCACTCAAGCCACAAGATGGCTGAAATACACTAATGAAACTTAGCACTGGAAAGTATAAACTGTTGTTGTTAGAAGCTACTGCTGCTGGGAAGAATATCTATGTGCGAGAGGCTACTGGAGTGCTAAAAAAGATTCGATATTTCAACCATGGACTCTACTCAAAGAACCCAGAAAAACCCATAAATGGTTTGTCCTTATTTTGAGTTTAGAATTTCAGCCCTTTTTGGGTTGCACACTGAACCCCTACTGGCTGAGTTACGCACTTCTCGGAGAAAAATTCTGATATGGGGATAAAATAATTATCTATCAGCTACAATATTACCCACTCATCTCACTAACTGAAGGGCTGGTCCCTTCTCCCGATTCCTAAGCTAAAAACTTGAGATCTAGCTCCTCCACTGAATATGCAGTTGCTGCATGCACAACTACTAGGAAATATTGCGCTGTCTAGGAGGGATGATAATGTAGCTTACCAATAGATAATACAATTATTTTCATAGGTTGTTGAAGTGATCCCCAGAGTGAAAGACTAATCCCTCGCAGGATTCCAAGATGAGTTGCTTGGAACTTCCTCTTCTCCTCAAACCCTCACTGCAGAATTACACAATTTCTATAGGAAATGTTTCTACATAGGAGAATAGATGGATGGCCTAATTTTGGATATCACAATGAAACTCTCAGAAGACTGGAATGGATCCACAGTGTGAAGGGCTGATCCCTCCACAGGTTTCTCAGTGTAAGTACTGAGAACAACCTTCGAACTCTCAAACCCAAGTTCAGGAATGCGTAATTCATGTATTTGGAAGTGCAGAAGAGAGTGTATGAAAGTGGCACTAATTTTAAAATGATGAATGTTGCCCAAGAAAACCTTCCCAGAGTAGGCACTTGAAATCCCCCGTGGGTAAGGGTGCGATTCTCGCTCGGGAACACTCGGTGCTAAACAACACAATAGACTTAGCTAAACAACTGAAGTGTGCAAAGAAATATCTTACGAAACTCAACAATAAAAATCCAGACTCCCCTTTCCTTTGCTTCCATCATATTCATTTTATGGTTTTGAGCCTTCCCTAACCTTGGCCCACCTCATAATTGCGTTTCACATGTCGCCACTAGCCTCCATAAATACTGCACAATCCTCCATGATCTCCATCACTGCTACAATTACTCTCCACTTCCTCCATCATGTGTGCATTTAATGCACCACTTCTTCCATCATCTCTGCAATTTCTTCTCCACTATCTCCATCATCTTTCATTTATTACTCCACCATCTCCATCATCTTCCTCATTAATGCTCTATGACCTCTACTCTTTCTTCATTATTATGCTGCTCCACTACTCCATAACGCTACTTCATTACTCAATTAACCCACATTCACACTATAAAAGTGGATTGTATTCATCTACTGGGTTTATGGGTCCCTCCACCCTTTTATTTACTTAACTAAATAAGAAAAGTAAGAACTCTAATATTCCAATTAGATGATGTCAAATTTGGAATATTACAGCAACACACTTTTCAACATTCAAGGGTTCGTTTGTCCTAGGGCGTTCAATATTTACCCTAGGAGCCCAAAAAACCTAACTTTATTTCATAAAACTAATATAAAGAGAAAGGTCAGATCTCCTACCTGGTCCTCACAACACGAGAAATAGTCCACATAATCTGTCACAATCAACTCTTGAAGTTCGAGGGTAAAATTAGCTCAGAGCACTAAAAAACTAAATAGTAAATTTGAAATGGTAAAATGACATGGTAAATTATTATTTAAATAGTCTTTTAGATTATTCTAAGCATATTTAATGAATCGACTATAGTTTGTACCGATTTTTACTATTTAAACATGTATTTTTAATCCGTTTGGTGGTTCTTTGAGCAGGTTTACAATTGGTATAGTGAATTCAATGTGCATGATATTAAAATGAATTTTGACCATAGAGCACACTTTTATCTCTTTTTGGAGCTCTGTTAAACATCGAAAAAGGAACCCCCCTGGAGTTCTCTTTCAGCTCTTTTCATACTCCCAAAATATGAAAAGATTACCGAGCACTTTTACTTTTGAGCTCATAAAGAGAATTGAAACATCATCTACTCAGCATAATTTCAACCCTTTTCCAAATTGGGATAGATTATTTATGAAAAAGGAATGCCCTAGTTGAACATGGCTAGGAGTTTCTCTCAAGTATTATCTATGCTTTTTTGGACATGAGAGACAAATTTATGAAAAAGAACTTATGGATTTTTCTTTTTGTCCCTTTTTCAAACTCTCTAAAAATGAAAAAGGACCAAGTTTTCATGGTCGTTAGACTCGTTAAAACATAAAATAGTGATGGAATTGTCCATCATGACAAGATCGAGTTTCACTTTCACTACAATCGTTAAAACATCACATAGTGATGGATTCACCCGAAGGGTGGAATTATACATCAAGCATATGTTATCCTCCTCAAGCTTGCTAAAAAATAAAGAGGTATTGGTCAGCGATGAATAGGGAAAATTGGAAAGGGATAAATCACTTTATGGTAGCAAGTCACTCTTGAATATGACACTCATTCATTCCATATTCGTGACTTTTGGGTTGGGTTATCTGCTCTATGGTTTATCATGCTGCCAACTCATTTAGTGTCACTGATATGTTCAAGAGAAGTCACTCAGTGATTCCTCATCCTTTGCAATACTCATAAACCTTCATTTCATAACCTCCATCCCTGAACATTGCTTCATTAGTTACATTCTGCCTTTGAAATCATTACTCTCGTTTCATGTCATTGATGGGGGATACATCAAGGCCCTCCTACGATGAGTTGCTTCCTGTCAACATCAACTCATAATCCAGGAATTTGACTTAGAAACTCCCTTCCAGTACCTTAGAGCTTGCATGCATCAATGGAAATTTTCTCACTTCCAGCGATAGCTTGACATCATTGGCCTTCGACCGAAAATCTTTGTATGGTGTTCGACATCAAATCATCTATTCACACCATGCAAACTGTATTGTAGTGCATTTAGAGCCATTATCATCTTATGTGGTTTCTCCCACATCAGTTAACGGATTACATCATTGGCTGTTAATTGGATGGTGTTTTCCCATGTTCAACTTCAAATCACATATTTGCATGGTTATAATCATACTTGAACGATCAAGTGAACGAGATATAAAACCCTAGATCTAGTTTCATCAATCCTGACTGCAATTTCAGGAGTAGTACCACATCATCTGTATGATGGCTTTGCACAGATGGTCATCCTATCATGTGTCTGTATCTGTAGACTAATTTTTGATGTTATGATATATTATGTGCTGAGTATGGGTTTGCCTCCCTCATCAATTCATGTACAAGATGAAAAATATATCATGATGTAATGTATTGTAATTGATGCAAGTCACCGTCCACTTCAGATCCTACTCATCACACCATAAATAATATCACTCAATATTATCATTTTTGACTTCATGCTTTAGGGGGAAGTTTTTATCGGTAAATTTGGGCATCACTCCCGAAAATAAAATCAATACAAATTAGGGTCTATCATACTCTAAATCAGTTGCTACTTGCCTTAAAAAAGCCATTTCATTGTTGGTTTTTATCCATGAAATTTTCACTACTTGAAGTCCAGTTGAAATGATCCATTGAGCCATCAACGCACCCCTATACTACAGTAAGTGCTTTGCAAATAATTTACTCCCATGCAATACAGTTTTTCAGAGCATCTAGGCCCACTTAACTATGCATTGGTTGATTGGGAGCTAATTTTTTAAAGGATTCCGAGAATCTTCCCACTTTCTAGTGACTTCTAGAAGTTGTTCCAACTATCATACTTTCTGATAACCTCAAATATGATCCACATGGAGAAATTAAATCACTTATCCTCATATTCCACTGAACAAGGTAACTTCCTCATCCATTTATAGAAAAACCGTTCAATGACCAATTAATGCCAAACTACCCTCATTTCTTATAAATTGAGCACTGATCATAGTGCACAAGGGAGAAAGAGTTTGAATTAGTAGAGTTATGCTGGTGAGATTACAACTCTTTGAGGTATTGTATGCTGCTGGAGTGATGTTGATGATGTGATGAGGATAGGACTGAAGCTGGAGTGACTTGACATCGAATCGATTCAACTGGTTGTAACTTCTCCTTCTACCTTATAATAAAGATATTTTTTCCTTCCCTAATACATGCGTTCATTTTTATATATATTTATTTTCAAATGCAATCGATTCATTTTGATTGAGATGAATATATCATATGCCTTTATTTCATTTTTCGTATTTTTTTATCCATTGCAGGTACCAATCAAGTGAGTTCAGTTTGATTGAGAGCGATGGAAGTGGAAAAAGGGAGAAAAGAATAGTGAAGGATCACAAGTAGGTTTTCTTCTCTTATCTGTTTATATTAAGGAAAAGGTCAAGCGTCTTTCATATGTTGTTCTAAGTGCATCCACCACACTTAGGGAAACTTATCTATTTGTAGGTTTTATTTCCATAAAACAAGAAAGAAAAATTATTATGGTATGAATTCCAACAGAAGGATTTTTCTGAGTTGAATCATCACCCCTTCTCTACAATAGTGCTCATATTACCATACCTATGAAAACCATTTAAAATTGAGACAAATGCCTCTGGCTATGCCATTGGTTCAGTCCTTACCCAATAGGGGCATTAAGTGGCATATCTCAGTGAGACACTTTTAGATACGGTATGTAAGTATCCCGCATATGACAAGGAGATCTATTCCATTGTGTAGGTCTGACAACAATTAACACATTACATTCCAGGGAAGGAAACAATCATCCACACAAACCATATACACTAGTGCTCACATTACCATACCTACAAAAACCATTTAAAATTGAGACAAATGCCTCGGCCTATACCATTGGTTCAGTCCTTACCCAGCAGGGGCATTCAGTGGCATATCACAGTGAGACACTTTCAGATATGATCTGTAAGTATCCCGCATATTAAAATGAGATGTATTCCATTGTGTAGGTCTGAAAACCATTGAAGCATTACATTCTGTGGAAGGAAACAATCATCCACAGAAACCATCGACCCTTGTAGTTCATACAAACACAAGGAAAGTTGTAGAATGATTTCCCTCATAAATGGTTCACATGTCTACAAAAATTTCATTTCACATTAAGTACAAGAAGGATATCTCCAATAATGTTGCAGACTACCTCAACCAACCACCAATTATGGTGCTTGTTAGTGTCCAATATTCATTGATCAAGAATACTCTTTTTAGATTTACTTGGTAGTGGTCCTAGGTCAAAATTTTATATTTACAAGTCAGTTTTCAAATAAAATTTTGTTCACTAGATATGTATAGGTCTTCAAAAGCTACTCCCTCCAGTATATTCATGGTCATTGTCATTTCATGGGTCAGGTCCTCTGTTGTGGCTCATTTTCATCTACCTTTGAAATATTTTTCAAAACACCAAAAAATCATATATGTTAGAAAAGGTAAAATTTTGTATGTCAAAGAAGAAGTTTGATTTATATGTTGGTACATTAACATTACATGATGAGATTTGAAGGTGGGTCGATTCAGGCTCATTCACATGCAGAACAATTCAAATTACGCCCAAATCCAATGGCAACCCGAGAGCAAAAATTGCACGTGATTTATACCAATGAGTCCCCCTGCAAGCGGTCTCGTTCAATCCGCTCACCTGCAAATCAACGACTGACATCAACTGCGGGAACACTCTCTTAAAATTCCAAAAACTTCTTAAGTGCCCCTGCAAGTGGTTTCAAGTTTCAATGAAGACATTACATGGTGATAGCTGGAGCCCATGCCCTTTACTTTAAAATCAGAGAAAGAAGAGATATGGAGTATTTCCTTAGACACTTAAGAGTTTCGGAGTAGGCGCAAAGTGAAAAACAGACAGTCAGGATCAAAGTACAAAATTGAAGCGAAGAGATGGAGGGTGGAGATTAAATCGCAGATCACAAATCGCGAGTTTTAAAGAATAAGTGCGGAGGTAAATGTTGAATTCAATGAAGTGTGACATGAAATGATGTGGCCCTGGCTTGCATACCGCACATCGCAAGTTTTAAAAGTTAAGTGCAAAGGGTTTGATTTATAATCGTCGAAGTGCGATATGCGATGCGGTGGGGCTCGATTGTAAATCGTAAACAACAAGTTTTAATAAACAGGTGCAGAGGGAAGAGTTAAATTCACTGAAGTGCGATATGCGATGACGGTGGGACTCGATCACATTCACAAATCACAAGTTTTAAAATATAGTGCAAAGGGTTCATGTTAAATTTGTTGAAGTACGATGTGCGATGCCAAGTGGGACCCGATCACATAGCGCACATTGTAAGACTTAGAAGATAAGTCCTAAAGACAAGTTAAAAACATCAAAATGCGATGTTCCATGTGTGGGTGGATGCGATGTGGTTTCAAAAGTGAACTCCAAAGGTTTTCAAATCCGGAGGTAAGGCATTTCTTGTGTTAAACCACATCAGAGGAGGAAAAGAGGATTATAACGTAAATATGGTGAAACGCAAAAATGTGAGAGAAGGTGGAAGGTTGCAGGCATGAACAGAAGGGGACAAGATAACATTGTTTGAAGCACAGCGGCATAGGTAGAGTCGGGCAGAAGAACTCATAGTGGCATTGTTGGAAGAATGTAATATTCCTTTTTCGAGATTTTTTGCAATATGGTCCAAGGGGATGTTGTATAAGGAAGGAAGGGGGCTTGTATCCCCTTTTTAACTCATTAAAAACTTCTCTTCCAGAATTTGAGCCCAAATAAATGACTCTAAATGGGTTATTCATATCTCCCCAAACTAGGTCCCTTAGAGAATGCTCAAATAGAGAGCTTATAGCAATATATGAACAAAATCAAGAAAATCTGCAAATATGAATACATCATAAGAGGGAAAATTTATGCAGCGAACATTATATCATTATATCAGCAATAATACACAATAAAGTCATGAGGGACAAGCCACTCAAGCTCTTGGAACCAATCTCCAATGATCAAAGTATGAAATACATGAGTTGCTGTAACTGCACAAAATGTCAGAAAGCAGTGACTGCGCAATATCGATGAGAGTAGAAGCTGTTGAATACATACAAAATGGTAATGTGGCTGAAGGATACAAAGAAATTCCCAAAAATGGAAAGATGGGCTCCAATACAAAATCTTTAGCCAATCCAGGAGGGATTGCTAGGGATGCCGGATAAAAATATAATGTGACAATTAATTGCTAGGGTTAATATGTCACTGTGACATTGAATACATATGATGAGGCTATGGTAGATCTGAAATATGGATTTCCCTCCTCCAATGGTGCTCTTTAGTAGAAGGCTGATCCCTCTACTCAAGAACAATTGTCACGATGAGCTCTATGAACTCTCCCAACACTGCCTGCATGAAAATAATGCAGTTCCCACCCTAGACTGCACTGTGAGAGATGGTGAATGGTTGGCCTGGAGCCAAATATCTAAAAATAAGCCCGGGAGTCTCCTCTTCTACTCCTCCAATGAATAGACAAGCTCTCCATCGAAGAACAAGCCAAAGAATGACTCTATGAGTTCCTCTATTGCTGCACCCAGCACCACAACGTTTTCTACCCAATTGTAAAACGTTGTAGCTGTAGGAGGAAGCTTGGCCAAATGCTGGAATGAGGAAATGGAGCTCAAAACCCTCTCCTTCCTTGAGGATGAGGTAGGGATTCCCGACCAGGAACACCCTTGTGCTTAAGAACACTACAACCCTGCTAAACAACTCAGTATGCAATTCTAAGCATACCATATGAAAATGATAAACCAATAGCATAATGAAAATTGGCTGCCATATCCTCCTCATAAAGCAAATGAACTTCTCTCACCATGGGTCCCATCCACACTTGCCACCTAGCTCATGCAAGTGGAGCCTCCTCTAAAACTGCGCTGCCTTGTTATGGAGATTCCTCCTCTTGGACAGCGCTGTTGACTTAGTCAAAGATGACTAAATCAAGGTGATCCTGATCATATTCACACCCTTAGGTGCTTAATTCAGCTGCTTATTCACCCTCCTTTCACACAAGGACTGTTATTGCTCTATCTAAGGGAGTTAAGGGGTCTCCTTACCCATTTTATTCAACAAAATGAAAATATGAAAACTATAATGTTCTTTTTAGCTTGAGGCTAAAATTTGGGAACATTATAGTCCTCCCCTCCCACATGTTGCTTGTCCTCAAGAAACTGCATAGAGAGAAAAAAATTTCTCCCCCTTTTGTTTTTTGGCCTCCTCATCAACAATCTCCACCACTGCTCAAGATATCCTACAACAATTCTGTCCTCCAATGCTTCCTCCCAAGTATCCAAACCGGAATGGTGCGCATCATGGACAGATAGAAGGTGTAGGTGAAAACCTTCTTGCTGTCCTATGGCCTCCTCAAGGTAGGAGTGATGAAATGCATGGGAAATTTTTTTCCCAAATGATGATCCTCTCATCCATGCTATCATCCAAATAGAAATCTCAACCCCTAGTTTATGCAATGTGTTGGGGCTGAATGGAGAGTTGGGCTTCAAATTCCCAAGATGTTTCTCCCTCTATTTGTGGTACATATGGGGCTACCTCAGTCCTTGGGATGAAATGGTATGGCCTCCAAGAATGGCCCAAGCTTCCCCATCAAGAAAATTAGCCATGAGATGCCCCCTCAAATTCTCCAAGTGGTTTTTCCCATAAGAAGAGAAAAGTAGCAATGTGGCAATCATGGTTTGCCCATGGTGTCTCCTACAATTTAGAACATGTACAATGGGGAGAATCTTGCTCCCAATGGGCTGTTCCAATACCTCCAATACTCTCTAAGTAGTGCTCCCTATAAATGTATAAACATCAGAAATACAAGGAGGAAATATGTAATGAAAACATGTCATAAGATAACTAGAGAGTGGGTCACCGCTCCACTCATGGGACCAACGTAGTGCACCTCTTACTTGCATCAAAACTAAAAAAAACCAGTGCTTTCCAAGCCACTTTTTTGCTGCCACAAACATCTCATAAGATGGAAACATTAAAATACAAATCAATGCCAAAGGTACACACCAAGAAGTATGTGGCTTCCCCCACAAACCACCATGAAAATAGCCACTCCCATTGCTGCAATGGGCCACAAGTACATCATAATAATTAGAATAAGGAGATGTGATCATCCTTATCTCATCAAGCTGCCCATATGAAGTAAATAAAGGTAAATAAAAATGAGAGTATATACCTTCTTTATCATGTACTCTGGTCCTTGAGCTGAAATGGCTCATTTGAATGCTCTCCCTCACCTCCAATGAGTAGGGAAATGGTTGTGCAAACCTCTCTAAAATAATCTGGGCTATGCATCTCTCCATATGCCGATATAGATCATGCTGTATGCCCTCCCAAGTGAACTCTTCTAGCAAAGCTGAGTATGCATCAAAATGCATAGTTAGGAAGTCCTCATGTGCTGCATGCAATAGTTTCTCCTTGAGAGTAGAAGATCTAGTCAAGAAGATCCTGCCTACGGTATAGATGACCATATCATCAATCATGTACCTATCATCTCCATCTGGTTCATCCAAAATTATGCATGCACCTAGATCCTTGGTGTACTCTACCAAGAGTTGAGACCTCCAACCCGGATCTATCCTCCTCAGAGACATCGCTGGTGATCTGCAATGTGGTGCTCTCCTCATGATGATGCCTGCTACTTTGACATCCCTCATGCCAAATTCATCCTATAACACATTCACCTCCCTTGAATCCAAGAGTGGTGATCCCAAAAATAGTATGCCTCTCATCAATTCTAGGTCCGGTGGCCTCCTAGGGGGATGCCTCCCTGTAGTGAGACATCTATATAGGAAATGGACTGTATAAATGAGAGGAGTGAATGGTCCCTCTCTTCACTGCGCAATGCAGTCCCTCTCCCTTGTGTAGAAACTTTCCTAAAAATATGAGGGTGAATGCTCATTCCCTTGGAATGATGATCCCTTCCTTCTCCTCCATCCTCCATTTCACAATCCTTCAATACCACTACATGCTGCTTAGGAATTGTGACTAGGTCCCCACATGTGGTACATCTTGGAATCCCTTGCATAGATACAAGGATTCCTCCAATGGAAGTAGTGAATCCCTTCTCACCTCCATGTGGTGATGGATCTCCCTCCAATGATACAGTGTTTTGGGTCCTTCTACCCTCTTCACCAACATATGAGTATGCCTCCTCTCCAATGAGAGACCTTGGATTTCGGTCTTCCTTTGAAAAAAAGATCTCCATACCATTACAACTGGAAGAATTCCCTTCATACAATGGGGGTCTTGCCTCTAGCAAGTCATCATCCCGGTTTCCTTCCCCTCTAGAAATATGGAGTGGAGTTTGTTTCATGATTTCCTCCAACTCATGCAAGTTGTTTGATCTCTCAATTTTTACACATGATGATTCACATTGATGTTTATCAAATATTTTCACCAATGCCTTAGAGAATTAATCATAGGTTTTTACATTTGCATGATAACATGAAACAGAAATTTTAAACCACCAATCATGGGCCATAGCTTTGAGATGCAGCGCTGCTATAGTGATGGCCTCCTTGGCTGCAACTTCATGTAGCTGAAAATATGCATCAAGCTCCTCCACCCAAGTTGTGCCCTTGCACCTTGCTGATCCATCGAAAGTAGATAGAAAGAATATATCTTTCTTTCTCCCTTTGTGGCTGCTGGATCTTGCTCCCTTGAGTCTGCAAAACTCTTGGAAGTCCAAGTGCACTTTGAATCTCCATGATTGAGATTCATACCCCCAAATAAAATCACTCAAGGTCTCCTCCCTTGGTGACTCATCTTCTTCCATTCTCCCTGCAGTAGATATGGGAAATGTACTGTGCTGTGGATCTACATGTGTGGCTGAATGCTCACACCCACAATGGTCACAACTAGGGCTTGCTTCATCCACAAACCCTCTCAGAAAATTTCTCCAGTTTCCCCTTTCTATCTCCTCAAGGTCTTCAATGATACCTTCCATGGTCTGGAAAAGAAGAAGGGAGACCTCCTCTTCCGTCATTCCTCTTTTCTTATTTCCTCTATAAATATGATCTTCCTGGAGGGAAGCTCCTCGTTCTGATAGCATTAAATATTGTGCATAGGCTGAGCCAAGATTGATGCTTTGATACCACTGTAATATTCCTTTTTCGGGATTTTCTAAAATATGGTCCAAGGGGACGCTATATAAGGAAGGAAATGAAAAAATAAGCTGAAAGGGGGGCTTGGATCCCCTTGTTAACTCATTAAAAACTTCCCTTCCATAATTTTATCCCAAAGAAATGACTCTAAATGGGTTATTCAGATATCCTCGAACTAGGTCCCTTAGAGAATGCTCAAAGAGAGAGTCTACAACAATATATGAACACAATCATGAAACTCTGAAAATATGAATACATCATAAGAGGGAAACATTATGTAGCCAACATTATATCATTATATCAGCAATAATACATAGTAAATTCATGAGGGACAAGCCACTCAAGCTATTGGAACTAATCTCCAATGATCAAACTATGAAATACATGAGTTGCTGCAACTACACAAAATGATGAAAAGCAGTGACTGTGAAATATATATGAGAGTAGCAGCTGTTGAATACATAAAAAATGGTAATGTGGCTGAAGGATACAAATAAATTCCCAAAAATGGAAAGATGGGCTCCTATACAAAATCTCTAGCCAATACAGGAGGTATTTCTAGGATGCTGGATAAAAATACAATGTGACAATTAACTGCTAGGGTTAATATGTCACTGCAACACTAAATACATATGATGAGGCTATGGAAGATCTGAAATATGGATTACCCTCCAATGGTGCACTTTAGTAGAAGGGTGATCCCTCTACTCAAGAACAATCCTCCCAATGAGCTCTATGATCTCTCCCACCACTACCTGCATGCAAGTAACATAGTTCCAACCCTATAATGCGCTATGAGAGATGGTGAATGTTTGGCCTGGAGCCAAAGAACTGAAAATAAGCCCGGGAGTCTCCTTTGTTGCTCCTCCAATGAATAGACAAGATCTCCACCAAAGAAGAAGCCAAAGAATGACTCTATGAGTTCTTCTGTTGCTGCACCCAACAACACAACGTTTTCTACCCAACAGGAAAATGTTGCAGCTACAGGAGGAAGCTTGTCAAAATGCTGGAATGAGGAAATGGAGCTCAAAACCCTCTCGTTTCTTGAGGATGAGGTAGGGACTCCTGACCAGGAACACCCTTGTGCTCAAGAACACTACAACCCTGCTAAACAACCCATGTATGAAAATCTAAGCATACCATACAAAAATGATAAACCAATAGCATAATGAAAATGGGCTGCCATCTCCTCCTTACAAAGCAAATGAACTCCTATCACCATGGGTCCCATCCACACTTGCCACCTAGCTCATGCAAGTGGAGCCTCCTCTAAAACTGTGCTGCCTTGTTAGGGAGTTTCCTCCTCTTGGACAACGCTGTTGACTTAGTCAAAGATGAGTAAATCAAGGTGATCCCGATCATATTCACACCCTTAGGTTATTAATTCAACTACTTATTCACCCTCCTTTCACATAAAGAGTGTTATTTCTCAATCTAAGGGAGTTAAGGGGTCTCCTTACCCATTTTATTCAACAAAATGAAAATATGCAAACTATAATGTTCCTTTTAGCTTGAGGCTAAAATTTGGGAACATTACAAAGCACGACAGCTAGGTCAAGTTGGGCACTAAGGCGTCGTTATAGAACTATGCAACTGTTGCATCATAACCATAAAGGACACCTCAACACATCAGAAGGATGCATCAACAACATTAGATTCAGCAAAATGAACAATATTTCCAGTTTTAATTTATTTTCTCAGTATGATTGCATAAGTAATCTTAACAATTTAGGTAGTGGAGTAGTTTCAAGAAGTTAAGAAGTTACGAACTACTTTGATGTATTTAAGTAGATAGAAATAAAGAAAAGGGTTCCACATTTTGGTCCTCTGGATGACTGTTATATTAGTATTGAATTTTCTGAGAATTAAATGAAAGAAGATCAAGTTTCCTACACCTGTTGATGTTGATATGTCTTTCCATTTTCACTATGTGTTTATTCCTCTTTGAATGAAGTGAAGTAATGTAGCATCTAGTCTCTTAATTACATATGTGA
Source organism: Pinus albicaulis (assembly GCA_034641835.2). Lineage (NCBI taxonomy): Eukaryota > Viridiplantae > Streptophyta > Pinopsida > Pinales > Pinaceae > Pinus > Pinus albicaulis. Next base: position 1,046,396,343 of record CM076578.1, on the reverse strand, counting down.
GTAAGAGTTAAATAGCCTTAATTTTCACTCCTTAACTTCATCTCTTCTGTCTTCACAAACTCCTGATGAAACTTTAAAGTAATAGATTCTGTGTTTAGAACATATTATTTCAAGTTTTCTCTCTCTCTCCATGAATTTCCTCTAAAACTTAAAAGTGATAGATTCTATTTCTCAGCATATCATTTTGAGTTTCCCTTATAGTTCTTCTTTTCATTTCATTCAAATATCAACAGTTTATGGCATCGTGAAGTCTTTCATTATATCAGATTATTGAGGGTATTAAGTAGTTAAATTTCAAAGGTTTTAAACATAGGCAATTTGATATTTTAATTGTGACATACATTTATAAAATGTCTTAAGCACTCATTCCTTACTATAGCCATTCTTGAGATACAACATTTTCTGGCGCTGTTTCTAGGGAAGAAGAAATGAAGTTTATTTTCCCTGGGGTTTTTCACATTATTTCCTCTGGTTCTTCAGTGAGGAGGAAATATTTGGGCTGTGTTTTTTATTTTCAAAATTATGGCTTTCAGAAGGCCTCACACGAGGTCAGATACCTCGCAACATATAGTCCCTGCTTTTCTAGATCCAGAAATATTGGTTTCTAAAAAGGCTCAGAAACATGAAACTTCAACACCTAATCCTACATTGTTTTCTCCTGGAAGAAATTCTCATAACCCTTTGTTTGAAGATATTTCCAAGGAACTCTCTTTCTTGGAACCAAATTCTCCTTCCACATCCATTCATTTTCAAGAACCTAATTGAGAAGAACATTCTTTTGAATCTGTTTCTTTTACCTTCACTCAAGCTCAACCAAATATAGTTGTTGTTTCTTCTTCCATTGTTCGTCAACCCACTCCCATATCATTTTTTCCTCCATGTTAATTCACTTTCACAATAGGTTCATCAACCTAAACTACCCAAGGAATAGTTAACCAAGGTGTAAATATGGCTGCACCAGCGCTTTTGTTAAACAGAGATTCTCCACTAAATCTTGCGCAACCAATGAATTCCATGCCTCAAGAATACCTCAAATTAATTCCTTGTTTCACTGGAGAAGATGAAGTAACTGCAAAAAAACAATTACCATTGTTTTCACTTTTGCTGAGAATTTAAATGTAGAACATCTTGATGTTGTGATGAGACTATTTGTGAAGTCTCTTGATCGAGAGGATAGAAAATGGTTCAAAGGTTTACCAAATGGTTCAATAAATAACTGGGAAGAGTTAGAAACTAAATTCACTCAGAGATGTGGAGAAAAGAGAGATTATGTTTACTCATTGATATATTTTAATGAAATTAAAATAATTCCTAATGAAAACATTTCTAATTTTGTAAAAAGATTCAACAAATTGTACAATAGTTTACCTATAAAGATGACCCCCCCCCCCCCCCCTGTAGGAGCAAAGGTAGTTTTTGTTGGGGGTTTTGAAGCTGATTTTTGCTTTACATTGAGGGAGAGAAGAGCCCCTACTCTTGAGAAGATACAAATAGATGCTTTAGAGATCTAAGCTAATATGGCTGCAGCCGGAAAGGCGAAAGGGAAACTGCCAGTCCAAGAGAAGGGGAAAGAAAAAGAAGAATCATCACAAGATATAATAATTGAAGATATGACAAAGGTGATGAAAAATTTGAAAAATAAGCTAGCTAAGATGGAGTTGGAAAATAAAAACTCCAAAAGACAAGTACAAAAAAACTAAGGGGGGTTCATCCCTCAATTCAGAAGACATCCACTGCAAATTTTGCAGAGGGAAAGAAGAGATCAAGACCAGGTTCAGGCACAGTTGTATACAGAATCAGAAACCACATAACCAATAGAAGATGAAAAAAGGGAGGTTGAGGATCAGGTATCTGCTATGTATACAATAGAAGAGGACAAAGAGGAATATTGTGAGGGAGAATATGCTGAAGCTAGAGTATCTTTTGATCAAAATGAAATGGATGAATACTGTAGGAAATTCATAGATTTCATGCAAGCTGAGTTGCATAAAAAGTATGATTTGAGGTCTAGAAAGAGATCTATAGTGAAGGATAATGAAGGTGAACAAAAATTTTCCATTCCTCCTCCAATGGCGAATCCACAACAAAAGGACCCTGCGAAATAGGTCAGTAATGGGAAAAAACCTGTAAAATAACTTAATAGAACAAATGTGCAGCAGGGAGAGTCTTCCTAGAACAAATCAATTGACACTAATATTTTGGAGAGAGTTGTTCCTTTACCCGAAAAAGTGACAAATTCTAGAAAGAGTGAATAAGAATCTGAAAAGAATGTTAAGCAAACTCACGCTTTCAGTTTGAAAAAAGAGTTAGAGAAGGTTAAAATTCAGGTACCTCTTCTAGAATTAGTTAAAATACCAACTTACAAGAAAGAAATTTCAGAATTTATTAATCTCACACAGGTGGAAGATATAAGTCACATAGTGAACTTACAAGAAGAAAATCCAGTGGTCACCTTTGGTCTTCATGTAGAATACGTAGACACTTCTGTTCCACCCTTTTATATTTCTCTTTTGCTTCATTATTTTACTCTACATAACTACATGCTGGACTCAGGAGCATCCCATAACCTCATTCCATTGTCTGTTATGAAGGAACTAAACTTGCAGATTACCAAAACTTATAGGGATCTGTATTCATTTGATTCTAAAAGGGTGAAATGTGTTGGGTTAATTAAATATGTGGCATTTTCATTGGCACAAATCCAAACAAAGAGCATAGTCATGGATGTAGTGGTTGTTGACATCCCATCTAGGTTTGGAATTCTCCTGTCAAGATCTTGGGGATCAAAGTTTGGAGGTGTTCTAAAATTAGATTTCACTTATTCTATAATTACAATTTTTAATGAGGAAGAAAGGAGATTGTACAGGTAAAAAAGGTTTGTGAAGACCACCTCCAAGAAATATGGAGGAAATTCCCCCATTTATAATCAAGAAACATAAGATCTTTCTTGTTTCAGGCTGCATGAAGATACAGAATTTGCTGAAGACACAGGGAAGCAACTCTCTTCAACAATTGTAAATAATGAGCTGCACTCAAGGATGATTTGGAAGTGCAACTTTGATGGTGCCTACTCCAAGGAAGGCATAGGTGCTAGTTTATTGTTGATATCACGAAAAGGCAACCTCATGCCTTTCTCTTTTAAACTAGAATTTGATTCAACAAAGAATGTGGCTAAGTATGGGGCCTTAATCTCAATTCTTCAAGTTGCTAAACATATGGGAGTTCAATGTATTTCAATTTTTGTTGACTCTGAATTCATAATAAGGAAGATTAAAAATGAATTCCAAACCAAGCATCTGAGGTTAAGATCATATAGGAATGAAGTTTGGGATCTGATAGAAAACTATTTTGAAGCATTCAATATTTACTTTATTCCAAGGGAGGAGAATAGATTGGCAGATTCTTTAGCAGTTGTAGCCAGCACCTTCAAACCTCCAATAAATCCAAGGCTAAGGTATGAAATTGAAATTAGACATAGGCCTTCTATCCCTAACAATGTGAAACATTGGCAGGTGTTTGATGATGATGAAAAGATAAATCTATTCCTTACAATTATTGGAAACTTTGAAAATGTTGAGATAGACCAAGAGGAAGAACAAATAGAGTGGAAAGAAGAAATAAGAAACATTAACCAGTCAATAGGTGAATAGAAGATTATCCAATTGAAAGATAATGTGCTCCATAAATGGTTGGTTCCCCTTGAAAGATTATTCTATGCTAATGATGTTGTTGTTGATTCAAAGAAAACACATCAAGAAGAAGAGATGGAAGATTGTAATTTGGGAACTCAACAGGAACCCAAAATAGTGAATTTTTTCAAAGGTGTTCCCAAAAACTACAAATAAAGATACATTGATCCTTTTAATAAATATATGTATGTGTTTTCCTGGTCATATGAAGACTTAAAAAAATATGACAAAAGCATAATTCAGCATAATATTCCATTGAAGGAAGGACTCAAACCACATAAACAAAAGCTCAAACAGATCAATCCATTGTTTCTAGCTCCAATCGAAAAAGAAGTGAAGAAATTGTCGTAGGAGAAAATTATAGTCCCTCTCAGATATTCAGATTGGGTTTCTAATCTGGTCATTGTAAGAAAGAAGAATGGAGAGATTAGATTGTGTGTAGACTTCAGGAATTTGAACCAATCATCTCTAAAAGACAATTATCCTTTTCCGAAAATGGATTATGTCTTACAAAAGGTGACAGGAGCTCATAGGTTGTCTTGGTTGATGGAATTTCTGGGTATAATTAGGTAGTAGTAGAAAAAGAAGATAATAAGAATACTGATTTCACGATGCCCTGGGGCACCTTCATGTATGCAAGGATGCCATTTGGCCTGATGAACAGAGGTGAAAAATTTTAGAGGGCCATGGGCATAGCCTTCGTTGGTGATAGGTTTATAGTTATATATCTAGATGGTGTAACTGTTTTATCAGGGTCAGATGATGAAAACTTGGAGAATTTGCAAAAATAATTTCAAAAGTGCAAAAATTTTGGTCTGTCATTAAATCCCAAGAAATCTTTATTTTCCTTAGAGAAGGTAAATTATTGGGTCACATAGTTTCTAAACAAGGAGTAAATATTGACCCAGCAAGGGTGGAATCCATTTAGATGATTCCTTTACCCATAAGAAAGAAATATATCCAGAGATTCCTAGGAAAAATAAACTTTCTGAGATTTGTGCCAAATTATGTTGATATCGTGAGAAGTATAACAGATATGTTGAATAAAATGAAGAAGTGAAATGGGATAAGGAAGCAAGAGATGCATTTTATATAATAAAGGAAGCACTACAGGAAGCTTTAGTTATGATTAGTCTAGACTATCAAAAATCCTTTCAGGTATTCTCATTTGCATCCCCCACTACTATTGATGTTGTGTTGTTGCAGAAAAATGAAGATAGTAAGGAGCAACCAGTTGCATTTTTTAGTAAAGTTCTTAGATATTTTGAGCTCAAATACAATATTCTGGAAGAAAAAGTATATTCTTTGGTCAAAGCACTGAAATCCTTCAGTACTTATGTGTTACAGTCCCAAATAACTACTTATGTTCCTAATTATGTTGTGAAAGATGTGCTGGTCCAAAGTGATGTTGAAGGGAAAAGGGGGAAGTGGATAGAAAAAATACAAGAGTATGATTTGGACATCAAAACAACCAAGCTGGTCAAGGGACATGGGTTAGCGAAGTTGTTGATAAAGACAAATTTTCAAGCCTTGGGAATTAATCTGTTGGCACCAGTGGATGGAGATGTTAATGAAGAAGGTCAAAGAAAGTCCAAAAGAGGTATTCAATAAAAAAATTTGTGCTCTGATTGGTATAAATATATTGTGCATTACCTGTGTTTCTTTTCCTGTCCAACTTCACTAAATAGAACAAAATACAGAGCTCTCAAGCACAAGTCTCAACTATAATTTATCGTAGAATCAAAGTTATACTAGAAAGATCCTGCTGGTATTTTGTTGTTATGTTTGACCAAAGGAGAATCTATTGAAGTCACCAAACAATATCATGAAATTTTGTGTGGAGGACATTATAGTTGGAAGGTCACTACTTATATAATTATCAAGTCAGTCTTCTATTGGCCAACCCTGTTTGCAGATGTTTATAGACTGGTCAGAAGTTGTCAAAAGTGTCAGTTGTTCGCTGAAAATGAAAAACTCGCTCCATTACCTCTCATCCCAGTATTTATTGAAGAACCTTTCAGGTAATGGTGATTGGGTTTTATTGGAGAGATAAATCCACCATCAAGTGGATTATGACTGCCAATGATTATTTTACAAAATGGGTTGAAGAAATACCGATGAAGAAGGCAAATGACCAAGTAGTGATGAAGTTTCTGGAGGAAAATATCTTCAGCAGATTTGGATGTCCTGTCAAAATTGTGATATGCTCATTTCATTAATTTCTATCAAACATATAATGTAATTTTATCACATTCCACAACATATCATCCCCAAGGGAATGTATTGGTAGAGTCTTCAAATAAGACATTGGTCAAAATATTGAAGAAGACAATCACCAATAATCAAAAGGATTAGGATATGAAGTTGAAGTTTTCCCTCTGGGCAGTTCAAGTCACTACGAGGAAATCTACTGGAAAGTCTCCCTATGAACTAGTTTATGGAACTCAAGCACTATTTCCTACTCAGTTGGCCAAACCAGTGATTTATTTCCTTCAATAAGCTCAGGAAGAACCTAATGCTCTGTTAAGGAGATTGAAAAAAGTAATTGAATCAAGTGAAAAAAAGCAAAGTCAGGGATAGCTTGATTAATTATCAGGAAAAGATGAAGTCTATATTTGAAAAAAAAGCAAAAGAAGTTCTCTTTCAAGTAGGAGATTTGGTACTAAGATGGGACACTAGACAAGAAGAAAAGGGGAAGCATGGTAAATTTTACCATCTCTGGTATGGTCCATACAAAATATCTGAGGCAAGTTGAAATAACACATTCAATTTGGAATATATAGATGGAGAGTTAGTACAATTTCCTGTGAACGGGTAGTATCTGAAGCATTATTTCCAGCATTAAAAGCCAACATTCCACCATTATAAATACCAGATTTCTCATTTTTCATATGTCACCAAGAAATATTTGAATCGATGCCCAATGGATAAGGCACTAATCTATGGTTCTTAATTCTTCCGTGGAAAAAAGAACTATCCTCAGGTGGAGCCACATGGTGTGGCTCATTTGCATTTACCTTTGAAATATTTTTCAAAAAAAAAAAAAAAGCATATATGTTGGAAAGGGTAAATTTTTGTATGTCAAAGAAGAATTTTGATTTATATGTTGGTACATTAACATTACATGATGAGATGTGAAGGTGAGTCGAGTTGGGCTCTTTCATGTGCATAACAATTTAAATAGCGCCCAGATCCAATGGCAACTCGGGAGCACAAATTGAACGATATTTATACCAAGGAGTGCCCCCGCAAGAGGTCTCGTTCAATCTGCTCATCTGCAAATCGATGAATGACATCAACTGCGGGAACACTCTCTTCAAATTCCAAAAACTGCTTAAGTGCCCCCACAAGTGGTTTCAGATTTCAAAGAATACATTACATGGTGATATCTGGAGCCCACACCCTTTACTTTCAAATTCGAGAAGGCAGAGAAATGGCATATTCCCCTCAGACACTTAAGAGTTTTGGATGAGGCGCAAAAGGAAAAATAGACGGTCATGATCAAAGCGCAGAATTGAAGTGGAGAGATGGATGGCGAAGATTAAGTCGCAGATCGCAAATCACGAGTTTTAAAGAATAAGTGTGGAGGTAAATGTCAAATTCATCGAAGTGCAATATGCGATGACGTGGCCGTAGCTTGCATACCACACATTGCAAGTTTTAAAAGTTGAGTGAAAAAGGTTTGAGTTATAATTGCTGAAGTGCAATATGCGATGTTGTGGGGCCTGATCGCAAATCACAAACCACAAGTTTTAACGAATAAGTGAAGAGGTAAGAGTTTAATTTGCCGAAGTACGATATGTAATGATGGCGGGACCAGATCACATTCACAAATCACAAGTTTTAAAAGATAGTGCAAAGGGTTCATGTTAAAGTCACCGAAGTCCAATGTGTGATTCCAGGTGGGATCCAATTGCATAGCGCACATCGCAAGGCTTAGAAGATAGGTGCTAAAGACAAGTTAAAAACAACGAAATGCGAAGTGTGATGTGTGGGCGACTGTGATTTGGTTTCAAAAGTGAACTCCAAAGGTTTTCAAATCCGGAGGTAAGGAATTTCTTATGTAAAACGCATCAGAGGAAGAAAAGAGGATTATAACATAAAACTGGTGAAACGCCAAAATGCAAGAGAAGGTGGAACACTGCAGGCACGAACAGAAGGGGACAAGATAACATGATTTGAAGCACAGAGGCATAGGAAAATTCGGGCAGAATAACGTATAGTGGCACTGTTGGAAGCACGATAGCTGGGTCAAGTCGGGCACTGAGACATTGTTATAGAACTATGCAGTTTCCGCATCATAACCAGAAAGGACACCTCAGCACATTGGAAGGACACATCAACAACATAAGATTTAGGAAAACGAACAAGATTTTCAGTTTTAATTTATTTTGTCAGTATGATTTCATAAGTAATCTTAACAATTTAGGTAGTTATCGAGTAGTTTCAAGAAGTTCAACAGCTACGAACTACTTTGATGTATTTAAGTAGATAGAAATAAATAAAAGGGTTCCTATTTTTGGACCTCTGGATGAATGCTAGTTTAGTACTGAATTTTCTGAGAAGTTAATGAAATAAGATCAAGATTCCTACACCTCTTGATGTTGATATGTCTTTCCAGTTTCTCTCTGTTTTTATTCCTCTTTGAATGAAGTGAATTAATGTAGTTTTCAGTCTCTTAATTACACCCATGAGTAAGATTTAAATAACCTTAATTTGTGCTCCTTCACTTCATCTCTTCTCTCTTCACAAACTCCTGATGAAACTTTAAATTAATAGATTATGTGTTTACAACATATTATTTTGAGTTTCCTCTCTCTCTCCACGAATTTCCTCTGAAACTTAAAAGTGATAGATTCTGTTTCTCAGCATATCATTTTGAGTTTCCCTTATAGTTATTCTTTTCATTTCATTCAAATATCATCAGTTTATGGCATTGTGAAGGCTTTCATTATATCATATTATTGAGGGTATTAAGTAATTAAATTCCAAAGGTCTTAAACAGAGGCCATACGATATTGTAATTGTGACATACATTTATAAAATGTTTTAAACACTAATTCCTTACCACAACCAAGGGATTGTTTCTTGAGATACAACATCCTCTATTATCATCTAGAGTTTTAGGTCAGTCACCATGCTTTCACCTAGATCAGTATCTAGGTTTTTTTTTATTTTTCCACCATTAATGTCCAAATTATGTCATAAAGGACGCGGAAAACGAGTCATTTCCATCATACAAGTTATCTTTAAAAGGGAGTTACCATAGGTAGGAAAATAAAGTGATACAATTTGTCTTCTTTCAAAATCTTGTTACATTGTCAAAATTTTCAAAAAAGCCAAAGTTTTTCTCAAAAGATCATGAATTCACTAAAGGACAAACAAGGGGTGTTTTATAATGTTATAAAGGGAAACAATGATTTCTTTCACTCATTTTATCCTCTCTTGATCGATAGAGCTCCTCTCCTTCATACTTGCAATTGGATGATTTAAAGTGGGTTAAAATCACCTTTGAACAGGCATGATGCTTGTTCCAGACAGGTGTGCCACTTCTGCTAATGATGCTACGTTTCTGCACTGGATTCCCTTCAAACAACTGTCAATTCAAGAAAACTTCAGAATTATATGCTAATCTATACCATGAGGTGTCAGTTGAGTATTTGAGTTTTCTTTCCTCTTATTATGAGGAAACATGTAATTTAATGAAGGAAACACAAACTCCTAATCTGGAGCTACATTTTAGGGAATATTTTCTAACTTCCCTAGATTATAGGAATTGACTCATATGATGTAATTATGGTTCTTTTTGGATAGGATTTCGACCCTATGAGGTGTCATGAACTCTATTTTATATAATTTGTCCACCTCAAGTAATTTTAGAGTTTGGATAGTTGTTATTTGCAGTGGAGCTATTGTACACGTTTTTTTTTTTTCTAAATGAAATCAAAGTCAATGTTGCAGAAATAGTGTTGAGACTCCAGTGCTATGCCTTTGAGCATTTTTTTCTTTGTAAAATTATCATGTTTAATGTTATTTTATCCATATTTAATATATGTGCTTCTTTATGATAGGTCTTATCAGTTTATAGACAGAAATAATTCTTTACGTGCTTTGTTTTATAAGATTTACATGAACATGTCTCTGCTCTTCTGATGAATGAATTCATTTTAATGCTCATTGTGACTCTCTATCTGTTTCACCCTATACACAATGACAAATTAAGCATGCTTCTAATCTTACCTACTTGGCCTCATCCTTACCTCTTCAATCTAGCCTTTTGAAATATGACCTAAAACCTAAACCTAGTTCCCTAACTGTCATTCCTATCTAGCAAAACTTCAAAAAAACAAAAACCATAATCTAATAAGCATCATAACTAGCCTAAAATAATTATATCTAGTCATATCTTTGACTGAAAAGTGACATTGAGAGAGCCCTCTCTGGTTTTGGTAGGGCTAGCTACCTGATCTAAAGGTTGGTTTGTGGTTACCTTCCTTCATCTCCATTCTCAGCCTTGGGAAGTGGGGGGGAGCGATAACAACGCTGACCACTATGATTGAATCTAGTAGACATGATACTTTGGGATGGATGCATATTTACAAGAGTGATCCAGAATTCAACACCACTTACTAGATTCTCCTGCAAGGTAAGAAAGTTCTGGAATTTCTCCTCCATGGCACACTGTTATGCCACATGAGACACCATTATGTTCCTTCAAGAAATTATGCCAAGAAGAATTGGGAGGCACATTAAAACCATGTCACTGGAAATTTTGGGGTAGAGAAGATAGTGTAAATGTTGCAAAAGTATTTTTCTTAGCCGAATCTTCGATGGGATATTGGGAATTACATCAGATATTCCATTGCTTGCACCATTACCAAACCTGCAATCAAGAAGAAAGGCTTGTATACTCCTGTGCCTACTCCTAGCCTACCCTGGGAATCCATATCCATGGATTACATGTTAGGCCTTCATTCCACCAAGCATGGAAATGACTGTGTTTTTGTGGTCCTCATAGATTCTCTAAGATGACCATTATGGCGGCTTACAAGAAGAGTATCATAGCATAAGCCAATTTTCAAACTCTTCTTTGAACAAGTATGGGTATACTTTGGGATTCCATAGTCCATTATCTCATATTAGGATAGTTAGTTCCTAAGTGAATTATGGTCAAGCCTCTGGTCGTTTTTGGATATCAAGCTCACTACGTCCATGACCTTCAACCCCCAAACTGATGGCCAAACAGTGGTTGTCAACAAGATGATCGTGCACATCCTACCCATGTACAAATCGAAGCACCCATGTACATGGGACAAGATCCTCCCTTACGTCCAACACAGTTGCAATAGAGCTCCCCATATCTCAAATGGTCACAACCCATTTTAGGTGGGATTTCGATTCTAACCACTATGTCCCATTGATGTTGACATACCATTTGCAGCTACTCAGGAAGATTCAAATCATGTCTAGTTGAAATTTGTCAGTGCTAACAACTTCATTGAGCACATTTTTCACATATTCCAGTAGGTCCATGACATATTCGATATAGAAAATGCTAAGTATAAACAATGTCATGATCAACTTCGAGTGCCACACAAGTTCTAGGTGGGTGACAAAGTTTGGTTACGATTGCAGAAAGAGCGCCTCGCTAGGGCCCACCGCAAGCTTTGACTGCTCTGATATAGGCCTTACACCATCATTAAGGCTATAGGGAAAAAATATTTCAAGCTTATCATTACGTTATTTCATGGCCTGGACCCACCCAGTATTAAATGTGGATTGGATGTGGCTATACTTTCCCCCAATGTTGGACAAATCTGACGTTGTTGAGAAACTCACACCAACAGATATCAACCCAAGATATATAAAACATGCCAAAACTGATAGGATCATGGAAACATAGATCAAGAACAATCACCAATAGAGAATAAAACTATATTGAGTTGTGAAATCGAGCCAACTCCTTCACCAAGGAAAGTGGCTCACTAGGGACCAGGTTCAACAAAAATTTCCTCACGCAATGGAGACTCTTCATGAAATGGGGACAATTAATTCCTAAGGGGGGTGGATTGATCCAGGTGGATATTGGTTGTCACCCACCTATTACACCTAAACCTCTAGTTGATTTCATCAATTTCCTTGATTATAGTATAATTTACTTTGTTTAGCAGATTTTTGGGTCCTGAACTGCTAGAGGTGTTTTGACCCCCTAAACAACATTTTTTTTGAGGTTCTCAATAGAATCATGTATATAAAATCTTGTAGTAATTGGAAATAAATTTCTAGTGATGTATCATACATCTCAAAGGAAGATCATATGGCCAAGCTATGACCCCGGGAAGCTGGTTTCCCAAATAACCCCAACAGGGCCCACAAACTCTTGGTGTTCCATCTCTTAGGGTTATGGTTTTTGTTTCTTAGGGTTTTCCTTTGTTGTTAAATAATAAATATTCCCTTGATACTCATTTTAAGACAATTCATAGGCATGTAGCTTCCACATCTCTTCTCACAGATAAGCTACCATCGTCGAAGCTAGTTTATTTCAATTTCGATATGTAAGCATTTTTCAGTTCTTTGATATTAATGAAATGAAGAGTTATTTCTAATACATCTCTGTATTTATGTTTATATCTACATTATTTTTCATTCACACATAATCCCAGAACAATTGTGTTGAAAGGGTTGCGATAAAGAACTATGAGAGGCCATGTTCAAAGCATTGTGTTGGAAGGTTGCGACCATTGTAAATAATATAGTAAAAGGGTGTTACAAAGAATGTGATGAAAGGCCTCAATAACATATAATATGACAATAATGCATGTGATAGGGTTATATAATGCAAATAGGTGACATGTAAATGTATTCAAAGGCTTGATTAAAACATTTCCATGAGGTATTATAATAAAATGTTGTTAAAAGTCCCAAGGGTTAGCTCAGTTGGTCAAGTTCCCATTGCTTAAGTACCTTGCCAATTGGGAGGTCACATGGTCAAATATTCTCAATGCCCTTGGGGTTAGGCCATTCTTGTTTCATCAATAGGTAGATCCTTTGGGTTGATCTTCTTGGATTTTTCGAGTGAAAAAAAATAAAATGTTGTTAAAGGTGATAAATAGCGTTGCAAAGGTTTATTAAATGTATTGAAATGATGATATGGTATAAAAATACATGTGATTCTAATATATATTAGTGCATAGTTGTATATTAATTGAGGAAAAAATTATTAACTATGGCATTATATGCAATGGGATGTAATGGCACTATGGAAAGGGCCGCAATAATAGAATGTGCATAAAGTTATATCAAAACATATATTAGTTTATACCAAAACGTTGTGGTAATACTATGACAAAACACTACAAGAAAACTATTATGAAAAATGAGATAATACCTTGTTGAAGCTTGTTACATCAAAGCACAAGATTATGTGATAAAGGATTTAGTTACAGTGCACATGTTGCGAATATTATATTGAAAAATTGCAACTATTTCATGTCAAAGGGTGAAATGATAATATATCAAAGGACCACAATAAAAGAACAAAGGATATATTTTATCACTGAAAACAAGGAAATAATTATACAAATGAAGATGTTAAATACCATTATATGTAAAGAAGGGCCCAACATATACAATGAACACATAACTATGGTAATGATATCAAAAGGAGGTGTTTTTTTTAGGCAATGACAAAATGCAAATCATTAATAACCCTGATCAGAGCGATGGTTCTTTACAAAAGTCATTTCTTTTGTTTGGCAGGAAGAAATTATTGTTTTGGGTAATGCCAGATACCTAACCCTAAATCATGTTGAACAATTTTGACAATATGGAAGACAGTACAATGTGCAACCCAAAATAAAAATTCAAAAAATTCATGATCTATAATAACTCTTCTCATTTATATTGAATACATGAGGATGTATCCTCTCTTTCTCAGTACACAACCTCATAGTAAAGAAATGTGCTTCTAGCTATAGTGGTGGGATGAAGTCCTGGTTAAATATACAAGAGTGATTTGATTGATAAATATTGGAAATAATGAATCAATTTTCAATATTGATCATATTCCTTGATTATCAATGAGTTTTCAAGATTCTTTACTTTACTCTTCTGGTTATTTTGTGTGAGATTGAAATTATGGAATATATATAGAGACCAACCTTATATATGGTGACTTGGTAATTCAAATCACCTTCATACGTATGCTTATGCTATACGTATTGAATCTTAAAAAAACTCACTTGTTTTATGGCACAATATATTAGGTTATATTATCTTTTTTAAACCTAGGTATATGCTCTCACAAGAAAGGAGAAACTTGGGAGAGATGATTGCTGCGAGATCCCTAAATATTATTGATTATTTCATGAACACATTAATTTTGTGTGCTATCATCTCAAATATATTTAGATACATCTAGGATGTCTTTCACTATCTCAACAAAATACTAACATGTGGTACATTAGGGTTCCTATTTGAATCTGTACCTTGAGATATGATATGTGTGTTATGCAACCAGTGAAGGAAAAGGAATGAAAATGGATTTAAAGCATGCAATAAGGAAGGTTATTATGATCAAGCTTTGCTAAATACTAAGTTGCAAAGAAATAATTGAATTAAAAATGGAGCATCCTCCAGGGTCTAATGGTGAACAACCTCATGAATCCAAAGCCACAAAAGGAAGCCAATAAAATTTATTCTTACCAAATCAATGAAAAGGCTAATCAACTTTGGTATCAAAAGGGATAATTATTTTGGCATTTCATGGATATAAATTATATTTAATTCCTAAAGAAAATTATATTTATTATGCAACTCAATGTGGTAAGTAAAGGAATACATTTAATTGTTTTATATATTACAACCTAATACTCTGATTGTGGTTGCATGCATGAAAAAATGAAACTATTTTAAGGTTTTTGCGCCTAAAGACACTAAATCATATTTTTACCATTTCTCGTACTATAAATAATACTGTTATTTTAATGATAAATGTGAGCACTTATGTAAATTCTTATTTGGGCATAAATATGTCACTATTTTGAATAGTCATAGTCACGGAAAGGAATAAATAAATATGCAGTGGTTTAAGAAACCTAATATTCCTTTTAAATTGTGAAGGACAGTGATGTGATGACAATGCGAGTTACTCCAGCTTCCAATAACCGAGGACAAGTCAACGTACATCATTGTATCCAATTCAATTATATCTCATGAAACATTTTATGTATGTGGTCAAAAATAAAACATGGTTTTATCTTTGTTGAACTCCAATAGGGATTATTCATATAACCTTCTAGCTTCCCCACCTCATTCAATTACATATGTTTCCTTTTAATGATGGTAGCAATGGAGAAGCCTGTTGATCATTTCAACATTCTGTTAAATTCTGACAAGAAATCCCCTTTAAACCCCCTCTGTTTGGCCTAAAAAATCATTTTTCCGCCTATCGTTCCCCTCCTCTAAACTAAAAATTGCATTAAAAAGGGCCAAAAACCCACATTTGAAAATATATAAGGTTTTTCACCTTTCGGCTCTAGCTCCTCAGTCTTTTTCTCCACGTAACCTGGGTGCTAGACCAAGCTGTAGCCCGGAGAGCGCTTATCGCAGGGGGATATCAGGCGCAGTATTATCCGTCGATCTGTACAGATCAGACAACCTTCATTGATCAGCATCACGCCCGTGGCCCAACCCGTTTACTTCTCTGATCACTTTTCCACCGTCTAATCAAACCATAAATCAACGGTCCACAGCTCACCAACATTTGTGGTCCCCGCGCGCAAAAACACTGTTCAAAAACCAGTGGTATCCATCACACCTCTTTTGGAGGGCGGGCGGTATTTTCCATTTCGGAGCGATTCCACTCAGCGTATGACACGTGGCTCCATCACTATTTCAAAACCGCCCCCCCCCATCGCGCCTTATTGTTCGGCATTTGACTTGGCGCGATATTCATATCAACCGTCCAATCTAGGGCTCTCCATCCAACGGTCATCGCACCCCGAAGATGCGTGGATTTTAACTCAAGGTATCCGTACACCTGGCCTGCCATCTATTGCCCTCCGACACGTCCTCAGCCGTCGATCTCCTCCTGAGATCAGACGGTCTAGATTTATTCAACTGCCTGCCATCGACACGTGTCCTCCGCCAAGTCACCATTCCACGTGTGTTCTTCACACGCCCATCCCTTATATATATTCCATGCTAAGGCCGATTTCTAAGGTTTTTCATTTAATTTTCTGCATTCCGCCAACCTTCACCAGAGAATTTCTCTGCCATTCTGCTGCATTTTTTTTCCATCACCATACACTAATCCTCCTTTTCACCATGCTACGCTGTCATCCTCGATATCCTTGCTGCATCCACCTTCCCGTGCATTTTTTTTCTTGACAATTTTGTGTGTTTTGCAGGGTACGAGCGGCAGTAAACCGCCATGATTCACAGTCTCAATTACAGAAACAGAAGAACACCAGAAAGGACCATTTTTTAGAGGCTACAATTATGGAGAAAGGCCTGGGAAGCTGTTACGACATGACCTCCATTAAAGAAGCAGAGTTAAACTCTGTCAAACCCTCCAGAGTCATTCAAAGCACAGATTTCGCGATTGGAGACATTAATATTGCAGACAAAGAGTATCAGTGAAAGGAAAAGAGTTAAAGGCGTGTAATTGAAGATTTTTGAGCCTTAACCTAACCATTTGAAGGCAGATTACCAGATCGAAGACCACATATATCACTCAGAAGGTCTATGCACAAAAAAAAATACCCTCAAGGTTTCATTTCAGCAGAATTTTCTTTCCAGGGAAGGACGGACTGCCCATGTGGTTTTTATTTCTATACCGTGCTCCTGAAGAGACTTCCACCCAGTGCATTTATTTCAGAAAGCAGACCACAGAGTACATGCAGCACTACAAAGTCATCAAGCAGTATGGGCATGCACGTTTTCGCCATCCTGTCTTAAATGAGGCAAATTAAATGTTCGTCATCCATTTTCCTTTACTAGGTTTTCTTTTTCTTCTATAAAACGCCCGAAGAGAAGATTATTGAGGGTTCCAGATTTTATCAGAGAATGATGCAGTAAGAGGATTTTTGTATACATTTTGTAAAATCTCTCATATGAATGTACAGAGCCCGTTGGGTTTCAGCGAGGAGGAGTTTCGTCTTTAAAGAGGATTTTGATCTTTAGTGTCTCACAGTGTGTAACTTTCTCTTATATGTGTTAATTTAATGGTTCATTTTGTTTCATCTGCCTTTCTTGTATCATGTTTCTGGAATGCGAGTGGCTCACTAATTTTTGGTATGGATTTATCCTATTTGATACCCATGCTCGAATTAGTCAAGTGCTTTAAATATGGATCAGGCATGATATATTGTTTCACCATTCACTTCAACCATATTTCTGCTATATTAGTTTCTTTGGGAGGTTATTTTTAAAATGCTATTGTCATGTATGGATTCTTAAATTGATAGGCCCATCACATGGTGATATTGTGTATCTGGATATCATCTCAATGAAAACTAGTATTCTCTTAATATTTCATACGCAGTAAACACCTTCTGATTATCTATTTCTGTGCTCGGTATTTTTTGAATTGGCCCTCTTTATCGTAAGCTACCTCTGAATTGTCTGATGATTTTATATTGGGGGTTTCACCTTGCCTCTGCAGTGTTACTCTCCCTGTATTTAGTTTCTAAAGATTTTGGTCCCATTCAAATTAATATTTCTTGTTTTCAGGAGATAGCATGAGAGCCTTTTATTGATAACTTCCCCTGTTATACCATATGCTCCTTGCTATATAAGATGTCCTAGGCACTGGTCTTTCACAACTCAACGCTATCTCTAGGAACCAAAAAATATTTTTGGTGCCATTGCTGGGGAACGAAGTTGAGAAAATTTAAATCCCTGGGCCTCGACAAAATCTAATTCACTCTTCAAGTAGGTGAGTATGGAGAGTTGAGAATTGTATATCCCTCACCTCGGTGACTCCAAATTCTTGGTTTTCAAGTTGCTGTGGTTATTGTTTACTGAAGAGTTAGCCGGATTATCCACAGTCTTATGAAACACTTGTCGACGTTTCGAAATGTCGACAAGTGTTTCGTAAGACTGTGGATAATCCGGCTGACTCCACATTCGTTTATTAGATAAATTCACTTGCAGTCCTGGCTCCTCGTAAGCCACACCTAAGGTCAGATACATCACAGCCAAATAAACCTTCAGTGTCTGACCCAGAGAAGATCATACGTAGGAGGAATTGGAGGGATAGACAATCAATCCACATTTCATCCTCCTCCTATCAAGTTGCTCAATTGAAAGGTCCTGACTCCACTGTGGGAGATACTGATTACTATTCAAATAGTTCACCCTGGGGAGGTGTTAGAATTAAAGACAACTTTCACCCTACTCCTGAGGTCCAAGAGGTCAAGGAAGTCACCGAAGTATCTACTATTAACAGACCGTTGTTCCCTTCAACACCTCAAGCTGCAGTTCATTATATTCCTATTGTCATTCATACTCCACTTCCACCTCCGCCTCCTCCTTTTACGCATCAAACTATTGCACTACCTCCACCCCCTCTAATGGCCAATTTTCTAGGCTTCTTGTTAAATAAATATGCCCCCCTGGCATTACCTCAAGTGTTGAACGATATGCCACAGGATTATCTGAAGATTTTACCTCGATTCAATGGGGAAAATGAGAACGATGCTCAAAAAAATCTTGAGGTCTTCTGCTCTTTTGCAGAGAACTTTAATGTGGAACATTTAGATGTATACTTAAGGTTGTTTTTCCAATCTCTTGATGGTGGAGCTCGAAAATGGTTTAAGACATTGGTAGATCGTTCTGTTACCACTTGGGAAATAATGGAAGATACTTTTCTCAGGAAATGGGGAGAGAAGAAAGATCATGGACATTGTCTTACTGAGTTTAATACACTCAAGAAAAGACATAATGAAGGGGTGTCAGAATTTATCAAGAGATTTAATAAATTGTATTTGAGTCTTCCAGATGATATGAAACCTCATCAAACTGCTGCTAAAGTTGTTTTCGTAGTAGCCTTTGATCTAGAATTCGGTTTCTCTTTGAGAGAAAGAAAGCCTGCCACTCTAGATGATGCTCACATAGATGCACTAGAGTTGGAGGCAAATTTCGCCTCCACTGGCAAATCAAAGGGAAAATCTAAACAAGATACTAGAAGAAGGGGCAAAGAGGAGGTATCTACCTCTAACCAAGATAGAGACTGAACTAATGACAGAATTGAAGAAATGAAAAAAATGATTAAGAACCTTTCTGGTAAGCTGGTCAAGCTTGAATTGGAGGCCAAGAATTCAGCCTCCAAGAATTTCTATAATGCTCCAAATAGAGGTTACAATCCTCAGTATAGGAAATCACCTCCGCAAATACTTCAAAGGGAACTAAGGGAACAACAAGATCAGGTACCACACCCATTTTACTTGGAAGGTCTAGTAGATGATCCTACTGAAGACACTGCCTATGGACTGGAGGATGCAATCTTGCTTTCTCGAATAGTGATGGAGAAGAATTCCCTTTGCAAGGAAATGATGGAATCGAGTGCTCATTGCAAGGAGAAGAAAAGGCTAGAGACACAAAAGACTCAGAAATTGATCACTATTGCAAGAAATTTGTTGATTTCATGCAAGCACAATTCAGTAGAAGATATGATCTCAGATCTTCTAGGAAGAGGACTCGTACTCAGGATTAAGAAGAAGAGCCACCCCAGAAAGAAGCACCTGCTCAGAAGGAGTCAAAAATGCAGAAAGTCACAAACAAAGGTAAGGGGCCTCTAAACAAACCTTTGCAGTCTAATGATCAAATTCCCTCCTCTTCAAAAGTATTCATTCCCCCTAATACCAAGTCTATGTCAAATGACGTCAAACCCTCAGCTGAAAATAAAGAATCAAAAGAGGTTGTAATAGATAAGTCCTCTCCTACTTTCAGTCTGCAAAAAGAACTTGAGAAGGTCAAAATCCCAGTTCCCTTCATTGAACTGTTGAAGCAACCTACATATCAATCCCAAGTCACCTCTTTTATGATCCCTCCAGAAGCAGCACTCATCCCAGATAGTCTCAACCTTCAAGAAGAAAGACCCATGGTTGTATTTGGCCCACATGTTGAGGAATTAGATGCTTCTACTCCTCCCTTCTATGTGTATCTAGTGATCCATGACCTGTTATTACATAACTCTATGTTAGATTCTGGAGCTTCCCATAATCTTCTACCTCTGTCAGACATGGAACAACTAGGATTACAAATCACACGTCTGTTTGGTCTCAATCTAGTCTCCTAAACTGAGCTCATTTAATTGTCAACCAGGATTTGTAAACTACTGAAGTGAAGTGTACCATATGTACCTAGGTGCTTGTTTCCTAATGCGTTGTGTGTAGTGCTTTGTGATGTTTTTGGTCTTTTGTGATGATTTATGATGTTTTTGGTCTTTTGGTGATTTTTATGTTCACAATGAAAATGCCTAGAAAACTAATGGAAAGAAGCTGGTGATTAAAAACAGAGTTAAGCCTAATTGATGGAATGACAAATGGCAAATGCAATTGGAAACACTGAAGCAGAATCTAAACTATGACTAAATAAAAGAAAAGCTTGATAATGACTTTCAGACAAATGATTCAAAACACAAACTAAACTTGAGAAATGATCACTAAATATGCAAATCCTCTAACTAAACAGTTAAACACTAATCTTACCATGATGCAGCATTTTGTCCTAAGCTCTTCTATTCTATGACTAATTCCTAGTTCTATTTTTCAATTTAATTGAATGTCACAGAACCTTTACTCAAAGATTTATTGGTTTCTTTTTCAAAGTAGTCCTTTTGAGGAAGAGTTCTGTTTATAAAATGATGAGGAAATTGCAGAGGTACTTCAGGCCTTTAGAATGATGTTGTCTTCTGTTCATATGGTTATAGATCAATTAGGGATTTTAGAACAAGAAGAGATTTGTGAATAATGAAGGTTGTCTTGTTAATCCTAACAACTGAAGTAATCTATTGTGCAATGGATGACAATTTGAATATGAAGTGCAAGTGCAATGAGTTAATCTAACAATGAACCTAAGATGCCACTAATCTAGAACAATGCTGAACTTATAAGTCATCATCAAACTTGAAACAAAGTAACTGAACATGAGTTAAATGCAATGAAACTCCGGAGCACTCTAACTATGCTAACATGCATTAGTCTATGAAGTTACACAATCTGTTTGTTCATCATTAGTGATATTTTGGAAGAGTTCCTTCTTTTGGAAGAGGTAGAACAATTCTGACTGTGTAATTGAGTGCAATTGTAAGCAAATAGACTGAAAGCAAATGAAAAACTAAGATATCATATTCATATCCTACTCGTCATTATGATGTCTTGGGCAAGCGTTTAAGAGCAAGAACAGAGATGATACTTAGTGCAAACACACAACTAAATCATTCATTATCACGGTCATGTCTTGAACTTCTTAAAAATTTCTTGGAAGAGTTTCTTCTTGTGGAAGAGTGATTAGAACAAGTGTAACTATGATAGTGAACAGCAAAAACTACAACTAAATCCTACAGTACCATAGCTATTCATCATTCATCATTATAATCTGTTGGAAGAGTGTCTTCTTGTGGAAGAGCTGGAATGAATATAACTACAGTAGCTAGTTAAAACAACTATAAATTCAACTCCTAATCCTACAATACTATAGTCATTCAACATTCATCATTATAATCTTTTGGAAGAGTGTCTTCTTGTGGAAGAGTTAGAATGAGTACGACTACAGTAGCTAGTTAAAACAACTACAAATTTAAATGCAAAACGTAAAGGCAGCTAGGAAACTTATCTAATTTACGCAAAATAAATCCGTGCAAGAGGCAGGGGCCCTCTACCACTTGACGGCATTCAACTCCAAATTAAATCAGGCCTTCAAAATAACTTTGTCTGCTCCATTAAAGATGAAATAGTTTGAACATAACACTCTGCGTCTTCAGGAATGTAACACAGAGTCTAAACAAAATCTAGCATCAAATCTAACATAAAATCTCTAACATAGCTCTCGGTCTCCCAAGAGTTTATAAAGAAAATACACATAACAATACTTGCAACAATTCAGGAACGTTGTCTTTCCTTATTGGAATCACGTTAGGACTCTTTGAAGTGGCTGCGTGAAGAGGAAAAGACATCTGGACTAAGACAGTCCTAATAGAAGTCTTCCTTCCTAAATGTGTTCCCCACGTTCAAAACCATACCCAGAATTCGTTTCTTCCTCCATGATGAGCAACGAACCATGTAGACATGACGTGGATCATGCCCATATGCAGTTTTTCTCAAGAGGCCACCTGGAACATACTCAAACGTGAAGGCAACTGCAGAATCGCCGGTTAGCTACGGAATGTCTGCATTCTGCAGCTAGTTCCGGTCAAAATTCTTTACAATGGAAAAAATCACAAAATTTAGCAAGTCAGTCATGTAAATCATTCTAGAAGTAATTTTAACTATATTCATTGATCAATTGGGTCTAAGATAGCAATGGACAAGGGAAAATGAGGTAAAATGAGGTGAAGGAAAGCACAATTTTGAGGCTCAACATACTCCCACTGCTGTCTCTTTGCATGTCCTCATGCAAATTATCCTATGAATTCAGAGGCTTCTGCAAGGACATCTAATCCCCTTCTTCTCCTTTGTCTGGAAGCTAGAGGTCTTCTGGGTTTCCTGAAAATAAGTTTGAACCTGAGGTTGGTGAGTGCCCTGATTAGCTTTTTGTTCCTTGTATTCAACTTCTCATTGGTCTTCTCCACTTTGTTTATATGCAGGGATAAGGTTGAGTTCATATCAGTTTTGAGCTTGATTTGATCCTTGAGAATTTCATTCTTGTTTTTGATGTGTCTATTCAGCACTTCCAACTCATATCTATCCCTCCTTAATATATCTATTTCAGACAGTGGAGGACTGGGGGTTCTCTCTCTGCTTTCTGAAGCTCTCCTCTCCAAAGTTTCCACATAGTCATAAATTTCTTGTTGAGCCAGGTCAACTTCAGGGATTCCCTCATAAAAATCTTCTTCAACATCCTCTTCAATGGATGTTTCTTCATCTTCTATATTGATTACCCCTGTTTGCTTGATTAGTGTTTTCTTCAGTTTCCCCTTTAATCTGTGGCTTCTTCTAGGCTGAGAAGATCCCTCTCCTTTCTCCATGGCAGATTTCTTGATTACCTTTTCTTCCTTAAGTTGCCTCTTGATTTGAGTCAACTTTTCTAAAATGATTTCCTCACTGCTTTCTTGGACTGTTTTATCAATTTCAACTTCTGAAGCCCTCCATTTCCTACTTCTTCTTGTAGGCTGTGGTTCAGGTGATGGTTCTTTTGCTTCTTCAAAATGATTTCTTATTAAGAAATCATCCCATGTATCATTTGTTTTAGCTAGATGATGTTCAATCAAGATTTTGACCAAACCATGATGATACAGGGTTGTCTCTAAAAATTGAATCCTTCTTTGAACACAGGCATCCATCTTTTTCAGACTTTGAAGTAAGAAATATGGTAGGTTTAAGTCTTCTCCCAGAAAATGCATCATTAGTCTAATGTGGTAGACATAAAATGTCCCATATCTACCCTCACATGTAATAATTTTTTGCAAAAGAAGTAGTATGTTTCTCCATTTTTTTTTCAACGCAGAACTGGGAAATCCTTTCTTAAATACACTGACATCCATACCTGGTGATTTTAAAATTTGTTTCCAGGAGTCATTGTGGAATTCTCTATTTTTGAACCATCTCTCTCCAGTTCTGAGCAACCCTGTAGCCTCTGCAATAAAAACTTCAGTGACAGTAAACTTGACATCCCCTACTTCAACTTCGGTTCCTTGAAATGATCTTGCAAATGTTTTAGTGACTTCCTTATGGAAGCCATTAAATTTTTTCCAAAAATTGAAGCCATCCTATTTGTTGTAACATTTCTTTGCATTGTGGGTAGCCTTCTAAATATTTTGAACCCACTGGTTCAGTTCTTACAATTAAACCCATTATTGATTCTTCAATGTTCAAATAAACACTCTTCTACCCACAAAAACAATGACTTTCACCTTCGAATTGAAATGGCTTCAAGTTCTAAATGAAAATGGCTTTCAGACTTCAAAATGACATACCTCTGATTGGTAATGACAACAGCTTCAAAACCTCGGACTGGTATGCCTCTGTTGACAATTGAACTTTGGAGTGATATGCCTCTGTTTGATAATGAAAGCGGTTTCAAATTTCGAGCTGATATGTCTCTGATAGACAATGGCAAATGGCTTCAAA
Source organism: Pinus albicaulis (assembly GCA_034641835.2). NCBI lineage: Eukaryota > Viridiplantae > Streptophyta > Pinopsida > Pinales > Pinaceae > Pinus > Pinus albicaulis. The sequence goes on along the minus strand of CM076578.1, from coordinate 1,046,372,360 downwards.
TTTCTTTTGTGCAATACCTCTGGCTCTTGGTAGAAAATGGTTTCGATTTCAACTCTGCAACACCTCTGTCTCTTGGTAATAAAAGACTTCAAACTCCACACTGTTACACTTCTGTGTTTATAGTGAAAATGCTTTAAACTCTGTCCACAGTGATATTTTATCTGCCCACGGGATCAAGTGGCTTCAAGTCCTCACACTGTTATACTTCCAAATTTACCCTTCTGCTCTGCTCTGCGTTTACAATGCTCAATGCTATTCAAACTGATATCCTTTGGCTCTGCTCTCGGTGTTAATAATATCTCCGTCTTCGGAATGGAATGCCGGCTACAGAATGAAGTTATGGCAGTGGTCACGGAATGGAGTAGTGGAGTGAGGTGGAGGGAATGTATTAATGATTGAAGAGACGACGGAGGATTTTACGACGGCAGAGGGAATCATCATTGAATGATTTGGTTAAGAGACGTGGAGAATTCAAACTCCTCGGCCATTTTAACCGCTTAAATGCTATCGGATATGAAATTTGAAATGGAAGATTTTAATCCAAAGTCTGTGGAGGGTTTATTGGTATTGATCAACAAAAATAATTAAAACAACCTTTTCGAACAATCCATAACTAAAATATGCTAAAATTTAATGAAATGCCATTATAATTTGAGCTTGTTACCTCTGCCTTTCATTTGATTTTTGTAGTCTTTGTCTTCTCTGCTCATCTTTGGAAGAGTCTTCATAATCTTCTTGATGCTTTTGATTCATGGATACACTGGGTCACTTTGTTGCAATTCTAATGTCTTCTGATTGATGCCTTCAGGGTTTGTAGCTGCAGAAATATTGTCTGGCTGCAGAAAGGTTGATCAGCTGCAGAATGTCCACTGAGCTGCAGAATGTTCCTGTAGAGCACTTTAATCATGAAAATGGAGTGTTTTTGGAATATGGGTGAAATGTTATATGTTATGAATGAAGATGGATGATGGATTATGATATGTATGAAGTGGATGATGAAATGGAATGGATTTAGTTTATGAAATGGAGTGAAAGAACATAAGAACTGTACTGCAATTCATGACATGTTTTATTCACTTACAGCAAGACATCAAATTTTGTATTTTGTCATGAAAATGAGATGGATGGAGGATGAAATGAGATGAATGAAATGTGGAATGGAGTGAAATATGAATGGTGGAATGAAATGGAGTATGGATGAATAAGTGAATAGAGTGAAATGAAATGAAATGAATCATAAGCACTATGGAACTGAACTCATGATTTTTGTAACAGCTGCTTATAAAAACAAAAATGGGAAAAGTTAGAGTGTCAGAGAGACTCTGATTTTCACCCTATCTTTTCTGTATAAACATGCCAATCAATGATTGGTTTTCATGTTTATACCTTTATTTATTTATTTATTTTTCAAAATAGAAATGCTTCAGAAAATTTAATCAAGTTGATGAAGAAGAGAGACTCTTCTTCATTAACTTCACATCGTTGTCTTCTTGGAACTTCTTGACAAACTCTTCTCTTGAGAGTGGCTTGTGGTATAGCTTCAGTCTATGACCATTCACAAGAAAAGTGACCTCCTCTTCATCTATAGTTCTGATTTTTACTGCCCCATTATCAAAAATTCGAACAATTTCATATGGCCTAAGCCAATGTGTCTGAAATTTCCCTTGAAAATCCTTGAATTTTGAATCAAACAAGAGAGACCAGTCACCCTCTTTAAATTTCTTCTCCTTGATGTACTTGTCATGCCATCTAGCCCTTTGTTGTTGGACTAGACTTGTTTTCTGAACTGCATCTTGTCTAATCTCATCCAATTCATTAATTTGCTCCAGTCTATGCTTTTGTGCCTCCGTTAGATCAAGTCCTAGCTAAACTGCCATCTTGAAGGTTTGAATTTGGAACTCTATGGGAAACAAAACTTGCTTTCCATAAACAAGCTCATAAGGAGTATGGCCTGTTGTGTTTCTCCATGCAGTTCTATAGGCCCACAAGGCTTCAGGAAGCCTATCTACCCAATCTCTTCTATGTAGATGAACAGTCTTTGTTAGGATTCCTTCAATGACTTTATTAGTGGATTCCACTTGACCATTTGCTTGTGGATGATAAGGAGTAGATGTTCTATGTCTGATTTTGTACTTATCCATCATTTGCTCCACTAGCCTTGATGTAAATTGAGCTCCTTGATCTGTAACAATTTCCCTTGGGACACCAAAACGAGTAAAAATATCCTCAAAAAGAAAAGTAACTACAGATGATTCATTAGCAACAAGTAATGGTTTAGCTTCTACTCACTTAGTAACATAATCAGTGCAAACTAATATATATTTCTTTTGTCTTGATGGAGGACTAATAGGTCCTACAAAATCCAAAGCCCATTTTTCAAAAGGTTCAATGTGTACCTGAGGTTGTAATGGCATCTCACCGAAGGAGAAGGTTTCCCTACCCTTTGGCAACTGTCACACCTTTTGACATATTCCCTTGCATCTTTAAACAAAGATGGCCAATAATATCCTAAGTTAAGGATCTTATAGGTTGTCCTCTTATCTGCAAAGTGTCCGCCACAAGGTTCATCATGACATGCCTTGAGAATTTCAGGCATCTCATATTCACGAACACACCTTCTAATAATCAAATCTGGACCTGTCTTGTACAACTCATTAGCGACCCATGAATATCTTGCACTATCATTAATGATTTTTCTTTTATCCTTTGCATTCATAATTGAAGGAAATTTTCCTGAAACTAAATAATTAGCAATATCAGCAAACCATGGAGTTTGAGTAGAGATTGCAAAAAGATATTCATCAGGAAATTGATCTTCAACCGGAGTGTCATCTTTGATGTTTTGGATTCTAGACAGGAAATCAGCCACAGTGTTTTGTTTTCCAGGCCTATCTAGAATAGTGATGTTGAATTCTTGCAATAGTAACAACCATCTTATAACTCTGCCATTAGTGATTGATTTGTTCATTAAGTATCTAATTGCAGAATGATCAGTGTGAACAAAAATTTCATAGCCTGTTATATAGTGTCTAAATTTGTTTATGGCATGAACAACAGCTAAAAACTCTTTTTCAGTTACAGTATAGTTTAACTCTGCAGGAGTCAAATTTTTACTGATATAATAGATGGTATAGGGAATTAAATCTTTTTGTCCCAATACTGCTCCTAGAGTTGTATCGGAAGCATCTGTCGAGATATGAAAAGGTAACTTCCAGTTAGGTCCCCTTAATATAGGTGCTTCAGAAATTTTGGTTTTCAGGGTTTCAAAAGCTAACTGGCAATCAGAAGTCCACTTAAATTCACAATCTTTGGTGAGTAATTTGAAAAGAGGAGATGCTATTTTGGTGAATTTTTCTATAAATCTCCGATAGTACCCCGTAAATCCTAGAAAACTTCTTACATCTCTTTGACAACTTGGAATGGATAGGTTAGAAATAACTTCAACTTTCGCTTCATCAACTCTAATCCCATCCCCCGAAATGTGGTGCCCTAAAACAATACCTTCAGTGAACATCATAAAACATTTTTCATGACTAAGAGAAAGGTTTGCTTCTTGACATATTTTTAAGACTTTTTCCAAGTTTTCTAAAGCCTCTTCAAATGTATCCCCATAAACTGTGAAATCATCCATGTACACCTCTACACAGTCATGTATTAGATCAGAAAAAATTCCTAATACTGCCCTTTGGAATGTTGCGGGTGCATTGCATAATCCAAATGGAAATACTCGGTAGGCATAGGTACCCCAGGGACAAGTAAATGTGGTTTTATCTTGGTCGTCAAGTGCTACTTGGATTTGATTGTAACCACTAAACCCATCTAGGAATGAAAAGTACTTTTTGCCAGCTAATGTATCTAATACTTGATCTATGAAAGGTAAGGGAAAATGGTCTTTAAGAGTAGCTTTATTCAGCTCTCGGTAGTCAACACACACCCTCCATTTTCCATTTTTCTTAGGTACAATTACTAAAGGAGAAACCCACTGACTGTCTGAAATAGGATAGATGAAATTAACATTTAATAATTTTTGCAGTTCTTCCTTGACAATTTCCCTAAGATTTGGATTCATCCGTCTTTGAGGCTGTCTGATTGGTTTTCAATTTGCCTCTATATAGATATGATGAGTACAAGTCTTGGGACTTATCCCTTTCATGTCAGTGTATTCCCATGCATATGCAGAAGAATGTCTCTGTAATACTTTGACTAACTCTTCTTGTTGAGATTTTTCTAGGTTCTTGTTTATGTTCAAAGTTTTGCCTGGAAAAATCTCATTTGTAGAGCTGCCAAATTTGTCCATAGAATGAAGAGACATCTGCCTTGATGAAAAAAACTCAATGTTGGATCCCTCTTGAAATGATTCATGTTTATGTTCTGGAGAGGATTCAAAGTTTTCTAGAGTATTCAGAATTTGATTATCTTCACTAATTTCTGAAATTGTGAAGAGTGGTTGTAAATTTTCTTCATCCTCTATTCATTGAGTGTCATCTAGATCTGTAATTGTCCTAGCTGGAGGATATAAAGTGAATTTCTTTGTTGAACTACCATCAGAAATATACATATCACCGGACCTACAACTAATAAAAGCATCAACTGTAGCCAACCAAGGTCTTCCTAGTATAACATGATGGCCTCCTAGATTATTCTTGGGCGTTAGGATCATGAAATCCACAGGGTATTCCCAAGAGTCTAGGGACACTGGAATGTCTTCTATTACCCCATCTGGTCTGATCACAGATCTATCTGCTAATTGTAATAGTGTGGGTGTAAAGAGAAGATTAGGAAGTTTCAGTTTTTCCATGATTTGTCTACTCATGATATTTATTGCTGCTCCTAAGTCAATGAGTGTGTTTTGAATTTCAATTCCATTGATGTGAATTTTGACAACTGGATTTCCTGGGTCAAGGTACTTTGGAATAGCTATCTTGCCCATCATAATGTCTGCTATTTGTCCTACCAGTTGAATTTTCTTGATTTCTCTTATTCTTTTTCTTGTTGTCTTCATACTCAACTCCTTTATTGTTTTGGCTAAAATTGGGATTTCCTTGATGGCTTGCAATAATGGAATTCTAATGCAAACATTTTTCAATTCATCTAAGAAATCATAATTAGGCACCATGATTTGTTTCTCTACACCTCTATCAATTTTGTAATCTTTCCGGAAAGGGAGGTATAGAAGTAGATGTGGATGGTTGCTCTAATACAGGAGTTGGATTTATTGGATCTTTTTGTTTTAGTTTTTCAATGTTTTGGTCTTGAAAGGAGGTATCTTCCTCAAGACTTTTATTCACCCGTAGGGAGTCTTCCTCAGAATTGTCTTGTTCTTGTATGATCACAGAAGGTTTCCTCTTTTCAAGTATCTTTCCAGACCTAAGTTGCACATCACTAAGGTCTAGAGGAGTAATTAAATAAGTTGGAAACTGTTGACCTTCTATCATGTATGTATTCTGAGGGTTCTTATTATTGGGGTTTGGTATGGGCTGAGCTGGAAATTGATTGGATTTTTGAGGGAATGGTAATGGAAGTGGTTGATTTTGATTTGGTTGGTTCGGATGATGTTGTTGAGGATTTTGTTGAAAATTTTGTTGAAGATTTTGAGGAAAATTTTGTTGGGAATTTTGAGGATAAAAATGTGGATATGGTGGATAGGATGGTGGATACTGATAGTATGGAGAGTATCTTCCATAGGGACTTTGTGTGCCTTGTGCCCAAGATTGAGATTGATTTTGAAATTGGGGCCAAGGTTGCTGCCAAGAATTCCAAGGTGGAGGTTGATTATACATTTGATCATGGAATCCTTGTGTCTGAGATCCCTGCCAAGGTCTTATAGATACAAAGTTAAGAGATTCTGTGGAGTCTGTAGGAGTTTCTTCCTGAAAAACAGCCTTGAGACCAGGAAGAGAAGGACAATTCTTGGTCTCATGTTTCTCAGAACAAATGACACAGGTTTCTATAAATTTTACATCCAAAGGACACTCTCTTAGGGCATGTTTCTTTCTACATTTGGGACAAAAGATTGCCAAAGCATCAGATTCAGCCTTTTGCTTGTTTTGTATCTTAAGGGTGTCTATTTGTTCACTAAGACTCCCTAAGATGTCAAATTTAAAATCATCAAGCATGTGTCCTATTTCTGATCTACTTACTGTCCCAGAAGCAGATTTACTTGCCCTTGCAAGAGCGGGATCTCTTGGACCTTTGACAGTTTTAGATTTCCCTCTTGAAAGGTTAATACATAACTTCGATATTTCAGGTAATGTGAGTTGTGATATATCTCCTTATCCCATCATGTTAAGGATATCCAACCATTCATCTCTAATTGTTTTCAACAAAAGAGCTTTTAAGGTGTCTTGATCTAGATTTTCCATTTTTGCCCTTTTGATGTTGTATTTAAATCTTTCCAACAAATCTTCTAAGTTTTCATCTTCTTTTTGTAACATCTTGAACACTTCTTCCTTATGATTAACTGGCATACAATAATCCAAGTATCTCTCTAGAAATGCTTGTTTCATATCTCCCCATGTTCTAATAGAACTACTGTTTAGACTCATAAACCATTTCAATGCTGCTCCCTTCAAAGTTGAAGGAAATAATTTCAATTTTTGAGCATCTTGTAAGTAGTCATAAGTCCTACACAGCACTTCAAATTCGAATAAGAAAGTTTCAGGATCTTCAGTTTTAAGCCCATAGAAGTTTGGAAGGATAGAGGGTGAAATGTTTTTCATGGTTGTATTGGTTTCTTCATTTACTATAGGAAACCCAAAAGAGCTTCCTATTTCTCTTCCATCTCTTCCTCCATCTGCACCTCTACCTCCTTCTCCTCTACCTCTACCCCTACCTCCAAATAGTGTGTTTTCTCCATTAAAAACTCCTCCTCCTCCTTCTTCTGCCATGGTTGACTCTCCTGTGAAAGTGGAAAGGTTTGTGTCCCCAACAAGAGTTTTTAGATTTTCTTCTATGGTACGTTCAGTGGATGAAGTGGAAGGTTTCTCTAATGGAATAGTTGACCTTAAATCTTCTAGGAGTCCAGGATCAAGGGAGGATGGAATATGGGTATGAGTTGAAGGTATACTAGCTCTAGATCTGGATGAAACAAGTGGTGTTCTAGAAATCAAACTTCTGCCTCTGCTGCTTATAAATCTTCCCCTTGAATCTCTCTCTCTACGCATAAAATTGTTTTTGGATGCTAAGAAACAAACGTTACCTAGTTTTCACTTCCCCGGCAACGGCGCCAAAATGTTTGGTCTCAATCTAGTCTCCTAAACTGAGCTCATTTAATTGTCAACCAGGATTTGTAAATTGTTGAAGTGAAGTGTACTGTATGTACCTAGGTGCTTGTTTCCTAATGGGTTTGTGTAGTGCTTTGTGATGTTTGGTATTTTGTGATGATTCATAGTGTTTGGTCTTTTTGGTGATTTATGTCACAATGGAAATGCCTAGAAAACTAATGGAAATGAGTTGGTGGTCAAAACAGAGTTAAGCCTAATGTGTGGAATGGCAAATGCAATTGGAAACACTGAAGCAGAATCTAAGCTATGACTAAATAAAAGCAAAAGCTTGACAATGACTTTTTAAGCAAATGACACAAAATACAAACTAGACTTGGGAAATGATCACTAAATATGAAAATCCTCTAACTAAACAGTTAAACACTAATCTTACCATGATGCAGCATTTTGTTCTAGGCTCTTCTATGCTATGACTAATTCCTAGTTCTATTCTGCAATTTAATTGAATGTCACAGGACTTTTACTCAAAGAGTTATTGGTTTCTTTTTCAAAGTAGTTCTTTTGAGGAAGAGCTCTGCTTATAAAATGATGAGGAAATTGCAGAGAGATTTCAGACCTTATAGTGATGTTGTCTTCTGTTCCTATGGCTATGGATCATTTGTGGATTTTAGAACAAGAAGATGTTTGAAAATAATGAAGGCCGTTTTATTACTCCTAACAACTGAAATAATCTATTGTGCAATGGATGACAATTTGAATATGAAGTGCAAGTGCAATAAGTTAATCTAAGAATGAACCCAAGATGCCACTAATCTAGAACAATGTTGAACTATAAGTCATCATCAAACTTGGAACAAAGTAACTGAACATGAGTTAAATGCAATGAAACTCCGGAGCATTCTAATTATGCTAACATGCATTATTCTATGAAGTTACACAATCTGTTTGTTCATCATTAGTGATATTTTGGAAAATTCCCTTCTTTTGGAAGAGGTATTAGAACAACTCTGGTGTGTAATTAAATGAAAATGCAAGCAAGGACTGAAAGCAATGAAAAACTAAAGATATCATATCCATATCCTACTCGTCATTATGATGTCTTGGGCGAGCGTTTAAGAGCAAGAGCAGAGATGATACTTAGTGTAAACACACAACTAAATCATTCATTATCACGGTCGTGTCTTGAACTTCTTAAGAATTTATTGGAAGAGTTTCTTCTTGTGGAAGAGTGATTAGAACAAGTGTAACTGTGATAGTGAACAGCAAAAACTACAACTAAATCCTACAGTACTATAGCTATTCATCATTCATCATTGTAATCTTTTGGAAGAGTGTCTTCTTGTGGAAGAGTTAGAATGAATATAACTACAGTAGCTAATTAAAAACAACTATGAATTCAACTACTAATCCTACAATACTATAGTCATTTTCCCATTCATCATTATAGTCTTTTGGAAGAGTGTCTTCTTGTGGAAGAGTTAGAATGAGTACGACTACAGTAGCCAATTAAAACAACTATTAATTCAAATGCAAAACGTAAAGGCAGCTAGAAAACTTATCTAATTTACACAAACTAAATCCGTGCAAGAGGCAGGGGCCCTCTACCACCTGACGGAATTCAACTCCAAATTAAATCACGCTTTCAAAACAACACTGTCTGCTTCATTAAAGATGGAATAACTTGAACAGAGCACTCTGCGTCTTCAGAAATGTAGCACAGAATCTAAGCAAAATCTAGAATAAAATCTAGCATAAAATCTAGCCTAGCTCTCGGTTTCCCAAGTGTTTATATAACAAATGTAAATAACAATACTTGCAACAATTTCAGGAACACTGTCTTTCCTTATCGGAATCACATTAGGACTCTTGAAGTGGCTGCGTGAAAAGGAAAAAGACATCTGGACTGAGACAGTCCTAATAGAAGTCTTCCTTCCTAAATGTGTTCCCACGTTCCAAAACCATACCCAGAATTCGTTTCTTTCTCCATGATGAGCAACGAACCATGTAGACATGACGTGGATTATGCCCATATGCGGTTTTTCTCGAAAGAGGCCACGGAACATGTACTCAAACGTGAGCGAAATTTTGCGGGGCCCGCGGTTAATGCAAATGTACGTGCAACGGCTAGTTCCGTCAAAATGATTTACAATGGAAAAAATCACAAAATTCAACAAGTCAGTCATGTAAATCATTCTAGAAGTAATTTTAACTATATTCATTGATCAATTGGGTCTAAGATAGCAATGGACAAGGGAAAATGAGGTAAAATGAGGTGAAGGAAAGCACAATTTTGAGGCTCAACAACGTCCATACAAGGACCTCTATTCATTTGATTCCAAGAGAGTTAAATGCCCGGGGATGATCAAGAATTTGGTGGTCAATTTGGCCCAAATCCCAGCAAAAAGTGTGGTAATGGACATCGTGGTGGCTGACATCCCATCTCGCTTTGGCATGTTCCTGTCAAGGTCCTGGGGGACAAAAATTGGTGGGTCAATCAAGTTGGACTTAACATATGCCACTATCCCAGTTTTTGGTGGCTAGGAGAGGATATTTTATAGAGAAACTAGATTTGTCAAGATGGTTACTAAGGCTGAAAACTCTATTAATTCATGAGTCTACAGTAAATAAGGAGATTTCTCATGCTTGATGCTGGAAGAAGATCAAGATTATGCTCATGAACCATCCTTCTGCCAGATCAAGACTGAGCAGCCCTTAGAGAGCCATGAAGCATAAATATAGACACTTCATTTTGACGGAGAAAATTCAAGAGAAGGTAATGGAGCTGGAATACTATTGAATTCTCCTACAGGAAAATGGGTACCATTGTCTTTCAAGCTAGAATATGAAGCCACTAATAATGTGGCTGAATATGAAGCACTTCTGTTAGGGTTGCGGATATCTAGGAGCATGAATATACAAAGTTTAAAAGTTCTGGGAGATTCAGAACTGGTGGTTAGACAAGTCAGGAATTGGTGTCAAACCAAACATCCTCGGCTGAGGGCTTATAGGAATGAAGTTTGGGATATGGTGGAATTTTTTTCCTTGGCATTTAATATCCAGTTCATGCCCCGGGAACAGAATAGGATGGTTGATTCCGTTGCTATGGCTGCTATTACATTTCGTCCACCTCAAAACCCTCTCTTAAGGTATGAAATTGAGGTATGCTATCGACCATCAATCCCAGATAACATCAAGCACTGGCTGGTATTTGAGGATGAAGAACAGGTGAAGAGATTCCTGGAAACAGTAGGAGAATTCTCCAACATGGATATTGATGCTAATGAAGAAGAAGGGACTGAAGACACTTTAGAAAGAAATTGGGAGAAGAAAATGGTAGGTAATAAAGTGTTGCAATTGAAGGGAAACGTTATAACTAGAGGGTTGGTGCCTCTAGAAAGATTGTTTGACAAGAATGATGTCCCACTGTAGCCAAACAGAGTCACAGAAGAAAATTAGGTAGAAGACCTGAATCTTGGTACTGATGCTGACCCCAAAATTGTGAAACTATCAAAGAAGATCCCAGAAGAACATAAAAAGCTATACCAGAAGTTATTTCAGTCTTACAAAGATGTGTTTTCATGGTCTTATCAGGACCTAAAAAATTTTGACATCAGTATAATGCAACATAAGATTCCACTAAAGGGAGATGTGAAACCTCATAAGCAGAAGCTTAGACAGATAAATCCTTTGCTGCTTACCTCCATTGAGAAAGAAATTAAGAAGCTGTTAAAGGCCAAGATAATTGTGCCACTGAGGTACTCTGAATGGGTGGAAAACCTAGTCCCTGTTCAGAAGAGGAATGGGGAAATAAGGCTATGTGTTGATTTCCGAAATTTAAATCGAGCATCCTTAAAAGATAATTATCCACTGCCCAAGATGGATCATATCCTGCAGAAGGTGGTTGGAGCTTCTAGGATGTCAATGATGGATGGATTCTCTGATTATAATCAGGTGGCTATGCTTCCAGAAGACCAAAAGAAGATTGATTTCACCACACCATGGGGCACATTTATGTATGCCAGGATGCCTTTTGGACTGATAAATGCAGGGGCCACTTTCCAAAGGGCCATGGACATTGCTTTTGTTGGGGAGCAAGATAAGGTTTTTGTAGTCTACCTCGATGATATCACTGTATTTTCGAAGGATGATACTGAGCACATTGAGCATTTGCGTAGAACTTTTGAGAAATGCAGAAGGTATGGTCTTTATCTTAATCCACAAAAATATTTATTTGCATTAGAAGAAGGCAGGCTTTTGGGGCATATTGTGACTAAATATGGGGTAAAAATAGACCCTAAGAGGGTAGAGGTTATAAATGGTATTTCTCTTCCCAGAAATAAGAAGGAGGTGCAGGTATTCCTAGGGCGCATTAATTTTCTGAGAAGGTTTATTCCTAACTATGCTGAAGAAAGATAATGAGGTTAAGTGGTCCCAGGAATCACGAGAGGCATTTTCCAGGATAAAAAATGCTTTTGCAGAAGCCCCTGTGCTAGCTGGACTGGATTATGCTAAACCGTTCATGATATTTTATTTTGCATCACCTCATACAATAACAGGAGTTTTATTGCAGAAAAACAAAGAAGGGTACGAGCAGCCCATCGCCTTCTTCAGTCAGGTACTCCGTGATGCAGAATTATAATATAATATATTAGAAAAGCAAGCATACGCCCTAGTGAAATCCCTTAAAGCATTCCGCATGTATGTCCTACAATCTTACATCACTGCATTTGTGCCTACAACTGCTGTAAAAGATATTCTTATCCGAGGGGATAGTGAAGGAAAAAGGGGGAAGTGGATTGCCAAAATACAGGAGTATGAGCTAGACATCCGCCCTACCAAGCTGATCAAAGGAAAAGGGCTTGCCAAAATATTATCTGAATCAAAATATCAGGCTCTAGGTGTAAATTTGTTCATAATAGCAAGTGAGGAATCTGAGGAGAAAGAAGAGCGACAGGAAGTAGAGATAACTACTCCGGAAACACATATAAAGTACCTCACCATTCAGTGGTACAAAGAGATAGTAGAATATCTCCTCACACTCAGCTGCCCTCCAAGCTATGATAAAGCTAAATACAGAACGTTAAGATTGAAATCACAAAAGTACATAGTCGCCAATGGCCGGCTATACTGGCGAGATCCCTCAGGCATCCTACTCCTGTGTCTCACAGAGGATGAGGTGGAGAGTATTATAGCCGAATTTCATGAAGGAATCTGTGGGGGTCATTGCAGCTGGAGGGCCACTGCTCACAAAATCCTGAAGGCTGGTTTCTATTGGCCCAAGATCTTTGGAGATGTTTTTGCCCGGGTTAGAGCTTGTGAGAAATGTCAGAAATTTTCTGAAAGACAGAAGTTGGCACCTCTACCCATGATTCCCGTTCATGTGGATGAACCATTCGGGCAATGGGGAATTGTCTTTATAGGTGAAATACATCCTCCATCGAGTGGTCAACATAAGTGGATATTAATTGCCACTGATTATTTCACAAAATGGGTGGAAGCCATACCTGCGAGGAACGCAATAGTTACTGTGATAATAAAGTTCATGGGAGAAAACATCATATCCAGGTTTGGCTGCCCTGCCAGAATAGTAACTGATAACGCCCAAGCCTTCAAGTCTGCAAAGTTTGTGATTTTCTGCCAGCAGTATAATATTACACTTAGTCACTCTACAACCTATTACCCACAAGGAAATGATTTAGCAGAGTCTTCAAATAAAACCCTAGTGAGGGCACTGAAGAAGGCTATCAATGAAAATCAAAAAAACTGGGATTCCCAGTTGAAATTCGCTTTGTGGGCAAATAGAATTACTAGCAAGAGAGCAACTGGGAAATCCCCATATGAATTAGTATTGGGGGGCAAAAAATATTCCCTATGCAGTTAGCCCTACCAGTAGCCCGATTCATGCAAGAAAGTCAAGAAGAGCCTGATGATGTGACCAGGAGAATAAATCAACTGTTGGAGTTGGAGGAAACACAAAAGCAAGTAAGTCAAAAACTGACTGAATATCAAGAGAAGATGAAGTACCTTTTTGATCAACATGCCTAGACAAGAAGTTGCAGATTGGTGATTTAGTGCTCATATGGGATGTCAGAAGAGCTGAAAAAGGGAAACATGGTAAATTCGACCCACTCTGGTTCAGTCCTTTCAAAATCGTGGAACAAGGAGGTAACAACACTTTCAAGTTGGAAAATTTACAGGGAGACTTGCTTGATGCCCCTGTAAATGGTCAGTTCCTCAAACCCTACTTCCAGTTCTGATTCAGGCATAGATAGCCTGGTGTATCATACTGTACATTAGTTTCCTGTTTTCATCCTTGTTTGAATAATGTGGGTGTCGTGATGAATTATGAAAGGAAAAGTAGAAGTGCTGAAGAGCAGGGTCCGCATAGAAGATTAACCCGTGGTCTGCAAAGTTCTCGACATGCCCAGGGATGAACGTGCCGTCCCCAGGTGGAGCCAATGTTGATCATGTCAGCATTCTGTTAAATTCTGACAAGCAATCCCCTTTAAACCCCTCTGTTTGGCCTAAAAAATCGTTTTTCCGCCTATCGTTCCCCTCCTCTAAACTCAAAATTGCATTAAAAAGGGCCAAAAATCCACATTTGAAAATATATAAGGTTTGGCACCTTTCGGCCGTAGCCCCTTAGTCTTTTTCTCCACGTAACCTGGGCGCTAGACCAAGCTGTAGCCTGGAGAGCGCTTATCGCAGGGGGATATCGGGCGCAGTATTATCCGTCGATCGGTATAGATCGGACGACCTTCATTGATCAGCGTCGCGCACGTGGCCCAACCCATTTACCACTCCGATCGCTTCTTCGCCGTCCAATCAAACCATAAATCAACGATCCGCAGCTCACCCGCCTTTATGGTCCCCGCGCCCAAAAACACTGTTCAAAAACCGGTGGTATCCATCACACCGCTTTTGGAGGGCAGGTGGTATTTTCCATTTCGGAGCGATTCCACTCAGCGTATGACACGTGGCTCCATCACTATTTCAAAACCGCCCCCCCCATCGTGTGTTATTGTTCGGCAATTGACCCAGCGCGATATTCATATCAACCGTCCGATCTGGGGCTCTCCATCCAACGGTCATCGCACCCCGAAGATGCGCAAATTTTAACTCAAGGTATCTGTACCCCTGGCTTGCCATCCGTCGCCCTCCGATGCGTCCTCAGCCGTCGATCTCCTCCTGAGATCGGACGGTCCATATTTATTCACCTGCCCGCCATCGACACGTGTCCTCCGCCAAGTTACCATTCCACGTGTGTTCGTCACACGCCCATCCCTTATATATATTCCATGCTAAGGCCGATTTCTAAGGTTTTGCATTTAATTTTCTGCATTCCACCAACCTTCACCAGAGCATTTCTCTGCCATTTCGCTGTGTTTTTTGTGCCATCACCATGCACTACTCCACCTTTTCACCATGCTACGCTATCATCCTCGCTATCCCCGTTGCATCCACCTTCTCGTGCATTTTTTTTCTTGACGATTTTGTGTGTTTTGCAGGGTATGAGCGGCGGTAAACCGCCATGATTCACAGTCTCAATTACAGAAATAGAAGAACACCGAAAAGGACCATTTTTCAGAGGCTACAATTATGGAGAAAGGCTTGGGAAGCTGTTACGACATGACCTCCATTAAAGAATCAGGGTTAAACTCTGTCAAACCCTCCAAAGTCATTCAAAGCACAGATTTTGCGATTGGAGACATTAATATTGCAGACAAAGAGTATCAGTGAAAGGCAGAGAGTTAAAGGCGTGTAATTGAAGATTTTCGAGCCTTAACCTAACCATTTGAAGGTAGAGTACCAGATTGAAGACCCCGTAGATCACTCAGAAGGTATATGCACAGAAAACAATACCCTCAAGGTTTCATTTCAGTAGAATTTTCTTTCCAGGGAAGGACAGACTGCCCATGTGGTTTTTATTTCTATACCGTGCTCCTGAAGAGACTTCCACCCAGTGCATTTATTTCAGAAAGCAGACCATAGAGTACATGCAGCACTACAAAGTCATCAAGCAGTATGGGTGTGCACATTTTCTCCATTCTATCTTAAATGAGGAAAATTAAATGTTCATCATCCATTTTCCTTTACAAGGTTTTATTTTTCTTCTATAAAACGCCCGAAGAGCATATTATTGAGGGTTCCAGATTTTATCAGAAAATGATGCAGTAAGAGGATTTTTGTATGCATTTTGTAAAATCTCTCATATGAATGTATAGAGCCCATTGGGTTTCAGTGAGGAGGAGTTCCATATTTAAAGAGGATTCTGGTCTTTAGTGTCTCACAGTGTGTAACTTTCTCTTATATGTGTTAATTTAATGGTTCATTTCATTTCATCTGCCTTTCTTGTATCATGTTTCTGAAATGCGAGTGGCTCACTGATTTTTGGTATGGATTTATCCTATTTGATACCCATGCTTGAATTAGTCAAGCGCTTTAAATATGGCTTAGGCATGATATACTGTTTCACCATTCACTTCAACCATATTTCTGCTATATTAGTTTCTTTGGGAGGTTATTTTTAAAACGCTATTGTCATGTATGGATTCTTAAATTGATAAGCCATCACATGGTGATATTGTGTATTTGGTTATCATCTCAATGACAACTAGTATTCTCTTAATATTTCATACACAGTAAACACCTTCTGATTATCTATTTCTGTGAGGTATTTTTTGAATTGGCCCTCTTTATAGTAAGTTGCCTCTGAATTGTCTGATGCTTTTATATTGGGGGTTTTCACCTTGCCTCTGCAGTGTTACTCTCCCTGTATCTAGTTTCTGAAGATTTTGCTCCCATTCAAATTAATATTTCTTGTTTTCAGGAGATAGCATGAGAGCCTTTTATTGATAACTTCCCCTGTTATACCATATGCTCCTTGCTATATAAGATGTCCTAGGCACTGGTCTTTCACAACTCAAGGTTGTCTCTAAGAACCAAAACAAAGCCAAAATGAGATTTTAAAGACCAAATATGTAGCCCTAAATTTTTGTTCCTGTAGGTGCCACAAAATAATTTCACAGCACAATTGAAAATCCTATAGGCGCTATGAAATGCTTTCGTAGTGCCCCAAAAACTCATTTTTAAAATATTTGGAAGGTGAAATGACTCGTCATTTCTACCAATTGATTATACACAAATTTAAGACACTCCTTAACACTACCAACGACTTATTTTACCTTTGTTCATTGGGATTTACAATTCACAAATCCAAAGGAGTTTTGATAGCATTCAAAAAAGGGTACTTTGGTTTTCTGTTGTAACATCACATCGATAACTAACATAAAATCACACAACCAATATTATCGGGTGCGGCCACACAATATTCTATAGAATATATAGCAGAAAACACAAAATACATTCGGGAAATCTCACACATTCACCTACTAGAACATAGAAGACACTCCTTTGTGGGGTATTGGAACCATTTAACAAGAATTCATAAATGCATGACCAAGCCACAACGATTTATGGCTTCACCATTCATATTATTAATATAATTGAATGGAATAAATGCAGGCTTTTAAAGATAAACAACACACGTGATTCAAATTACACTTAAACACAATTCACAAGTAGAGAACAATTTGGTTTAAACAAAGGGATTTCGATTCATTAAAACAACAACAACTTACAGTCCCCTTTGTCATCCAATTATGTCATTCACACAGAAAACACTTTCCTATTTACAAATATTGAAATCTCATCGATTTGAAACCTCAAGACTGTAGTTGCATAGAGGCATGAGTTCCTCTCTTCTCCTTTCTTGGGAGGTTCTCATCTCTTCTCCACTACTGCCGCTCCTTTCCAAACACCCTTTCTCTTTAAAAATAAATCTAACATGGGACAACCAAGAGTCACAAGAGATGAATTGTTTCCCCTTATGCACAAAATAAATTAAATTGAAACAATATTTACATTAGGAAATAATTCCTCCAATTTATTTTAAAAACAAAACTCACTTCCTAATGTAAATATTTACAATTTATTACAAAAACATTTAAATTTCTCCCATCATCATCATGTGGCCATCCCATCACATTGGCATGATTTTTTCCATTCTTCATTGAATTTTTTGCTCCATATATGCACCTGCATCAAAGATAAAACGATTTATGACCTACTAGTCATATGCATCTGGTCTTCTCATAATAACTTCAACTTGTGAGTTGCAACATGCCCCTACAGTAATAAGTCTCCACCTTGCTACACAACACCTCACCAAACCTTCTCCTAAGTTTGGGCTTTTGGCATCTTTTGGTCCTCTTCTATGGAACCCTTCAAACACACCTTGCTCTAGGCTGATGCAAATCTTCTCACCTTTCTCTAATTTCACCTGCATAGTTAAATTTAAAAATATTACTAGATATTTAATCAACTTGTACCTTCTTTTATTGCTACTGTCATGAACTCTAAACTTTACTTGTTGCCGAATTGTTCAAACTTTCCAATACATTTATCAAATATTTCCTCATAATCATAGATTGTCTCTTCAAACAACCAAATATACCTTCATGTTTTCCTTTTGTCAATTTCATCTTCAAATTCAGTCCTTGGCTGAATTTTTTTTTCTTCAAGTTGTTTCATACCTTCTCTTGTCATGAAATTTAAACAATCTTCATTTAATTGTGTTTTATTCCTTTCCTTTACAATGTATTTTTTGTAGGTTGTAGTTTCATCTTCATTGTCTTCCAAGAGAATATTATCCTTTTATAATTCAAATTTTTCATTTTGAATATGCAGTCCTTGGTTCATCATCCTCTCTTCCAAGAATTCTAACTTCCCATATAATTCAGAAAAAATATTCTTGAATTTTTTTATAACCTCTATGAAAATATATATCACATGGATCTTCCACTAACCATTCCTCCAAAAACTCTACCTATTCATCAAAGAACAATCCTTGCTGAAATTTACATACAAAAACATCCATTTCACACTAAGATGCTCCAAGTTCTCTTCCAATACCTCAACTTTCTTTGCAAGGAATTCCATCTCACTTTCTTATTACTCATTATCCAACCATAACTCTGTTCATCTTGAATTTCTTGTAACAATTGTTTTACATGATTGATTTATGCTCTAACTCAACCGTCTCCTTCTCAAATTCTTCATCACTCATTCAATTCAGTTCAACTACCTTGGCACTTTATTATTCTTCTTGTGAATTTCCTACTAACCCCTGCTATGACTAATAACAATCATCTCCATATCTTCCTCTTGTGAACTCTCTATGTCTACTAGTGAGCTGCAACAAACCCTTATTTTCTATGTAACAGGTCTAATACATGTCAACCATACTACGTCATCCTCTTTTTATCTTCTCTTCTTTAGGTTCTCTGTAGTAGAACCTATTCTTGAGCACTTTTGTTCCTCAGATTTCAATGTTGTTGGCTACTACATATTCAATTTCTAAATCTTATTATTTTTCAACAAATTTATTTTGTTGTTGGGTTTTGTCACCATTTCTTCATCTAAGATCTTTTATTGCTCCTTCATCTTTGACATAGTTTACTTTCTATGGGAGCTTCTACCAATTCGGTCCTACACAAATAATTCTTTTAATGACCAAGTGATCTAGGTGGCTTTAGAGACACACACAAGACAAAGAGGGCTAAAAAATCAAAGTGTTTTGATTTCTCTTGAACTAGGAACAAAGTGTAGATCTCATCGTCCTGATCATAGTGGTGTGAAAGGTTTGTCAAACTGAGCTCGTATGCGAAAGTTAGAGCTGGTCAAAGTTTCAGGATGACTTGGTGACTGGGCAGCCTTAAGGAAGGCACAATTTCGCACTTTTCTGGCCATCGGATTCCTGCCAA
This sequence comes from Pinus albicaulis, assembly GCA_034641835.2. Taxonomy (NCBI): domain Eukaryota; kingdom Viridiplantae; phylum Streptophyta; class Pinopsida; order Pinales; family Pinaceae; genus Pinus; species Pinus albicaulis. The sequence continues at coordinate 1,046,353,312 of CM076578.1, read as the reverse complement.
CTCCCGCCGGATTCCAAGAAAAATTTTGGCCTACTTAAATTTACTCCTACCATCCAAAAACGAATTTTGAATTTTGTATAAGTTGTTATAAAGATAAAAAAAAAATATTTAAAAAAAAAGGAGGTGGCAGGCCACCACCCCCGCCACCCCACCCACATGTTATGATCATTTAAAAAAATGAAATGTTTTAATACCCAACGGGATGTGACCCCCGCAAGCCCCAGCCATCGGAACTATATATATCATATATATACAACCCATTATATGAAGGTCGGTGAGGGATATGGGGTTGGGCCGCCCAATGCGGGCACGACCCCCCCAGCGTACATGCTTGCAGGAAATTTAATACGGTGGATTCAACAATATATATGCATGCAGTTAAAAACAAAAACCTGCCTAATTTAAAAGGGTTTAGGATTTGAACCCTCGACGTCCCTCCAAATCACTTTATTTGTCATTTTGCCAGCCCATTGGGCTTTGGATAATCTGCCCAACGTTTTATATAAAAACCCAGTTATTCACAAATGTGGGCAGGCTAGACCAAAGTAGGAGTGCACACACGGATTGAGCCAATTTGTAGGGTGAACCATGAGCAGATCCAGAAACAGGGAGCGGAACCATGAGCCTTGCAATTTTCCTGGGGAGGTCATTTTTCTCCATGTCAGAATATAGTCAAGTTTACAGTCATTTTTCACAGTTTTTTGCAGGGAACACAATGGCAAGGTAGGATTCACCTTTCGAGTTACATATTTTTGGTCCACCCATGGAGCAGCATATTGGAGGAATCTAGGGGGAATCTAAAAGATTACTTTTTTCCCCAGATCTTCACTTTCTCAGAATTCAGAAATGGACAGTCGATTTTTCACTATTCGACGTCATGAATCTGATGGCATATTCAGATTTTCTAGCTAAGATTTCTATTTTTCGATCACTTTATGAAGTGAAGTTGCAGGTGTCATCTTTCAGCATGTGAGAAGTCGATTTCACACCTTTCGATGCCACGATTGTGATGGTGATTTCAGATCCAGCAGTAGAGCAGCTCATTCTTCAGTCATCTTCAGCATGAGGTACATGATGTGTTGATTTCATGTACTTCTTTGTTCTTGATATTCTAAGTGCTGTACAGATCCTTGTTGATGTATGAGTCGTGGGATTTTGTCTTGTTTTGTTATTGATCTACTTTCTGTCATGGAATTGTATTACGCTTGAGATCCCTTGATGCCATATTGGTGGGATATTCCTATTGTTGTTTGAGATCCCTTGTTTTCCATGCTTGTTGGGATACCCATAGTCCTTATGTGTGAGCTATTGTCATACTGATAGGAGTCCTTTTATGTGTTAGGTCTCTGTGATTTGCAAATTTGGCAAATACAAACTGCAGAGCCTACATATGAACCACTTTGGGATTCTAGGATCTAGCCCTCCTGAATCTAGAGAGGGATCTCTCTATAAGTGTGTTTAAAGATATGATATTTAAGGCTTGAAATGTGATATTAGGCTAGTTATGAAGAGCATGGGTTTTGTTTGGTTTTTTGTTTTGGTTGGGCACAGACATGATGAAAGTGAAGGCAGATTAAATGAAGGGTGAAGGTGTATGCAAGTGAAGGGATGATTCAGCTGACAAGATAGGAAAAAAGCAGCTTCAATCCATTGGGCTATGGAGTCATAAGAGGATTTAATTAGACAGCAAGGTTCAAGAGTGGTCCATGGGGCAAGTCATCTATGTCAAAGGATCTCTTTTTAGTTGATTTTATGGAATGAAACAAAATGGGGAAAGGAGAAAAAACAAATGAAGGACAAAGAGTTGCCTAAGATCAAGTAAGTACTTTGAAACTATCTTACTTTGGCATGCACTCAAGGAAAAAACATAAAGTAATCTAAGATCAGGTAAGCACTTTGAAACTAGTCTGCATTGATGTACTTCCAATATAAAACATTTAAAACATTTAGAATAACTTAAGATCAAGTAATAACTTTGAACCTATCCTTCTTTCAGAATATTCTATGGGAAAGTGAAACTTTCAAAGGAGGAAAACATAGAAATAAAGCTTATCAGTGAGAGTACGGTACTGTTAAGAGTAATTCCTAGCTTTGTATTTGTTGTTCTTTATCAGAGAAAGTGAATAGAATGAAAACACAAAGAAAAATAACTATTAACAGTAAAAAAACACATCACCATTGACATAGACTAGGATCCCATAAATCAGCTTGTATTTGATGTTCAAACCAGTTACAGTCATCATGCCCGGTGGGTCTCTACAACTTCAAACTTCTCATTTCAGCTTATGTATCTTCAATTACAAACAATGCTTCAGCAACTTCAGAAAAATTTTACATGCATCAGATATCAAGAAACCAAACATTAAAATGTGATCCTTAATGAGAATTTATAGGAAAATTAGGATGTGGGAGAGCTTCTAGGGTTCAAGTATCATTAATTCCATAATACATGCGATTTCTAGCCTTGACAACCATGCAAGGCATAAGGCAGGAATGCATTCAACCTATAACTCTGCTTCATAACTCTGCTCCTTCTTTTCGAGGCTTAATGGATGAAAAGGTTGACTTCTAGGCTATTTTTTTATCTTTAAAATAACTTGGCTGACAATCAGTAATAAGTTATTTTGATTTGTATTAATTGTTCAACTATATTTAGGCGAATATATCTTATTCTTGCAATAACTAGGCCTTCTTTGATTTCTGTGAGGTTGGAGGTGTCTTTTGGTAGCTGGAGAGGGTTGGCTTTTGGTGCTGGAGAGGGTTCAATTGGCCTCTGATGTGGCGGTGGAGGCTTCTCGGACTGATAGATTTCTTTGTCTTTCCCTAAAAAACCTTTAATTTAATTTATCCCTATGTTTTAGGTCTGATTAGGCTTAATATTTGTCTTCAGGTCTTCATACTGCCCTTTTCTCCTTTAATCACCAGATTATGTCATTAATCTTAAATGACATGCTTTTAATCCCTTTAGACTGTCACTGATACTCTTTGCCGCTTCTGTTGACTGTTTCTGGTGCCTATGAAAGTTTAATGGCACAGGGGGGTTTAGATCAGGGTTTGACACTGATCTTTAATGAAAACCACGTTCTAAACCTTCTCAGGCACTTTCCTCTGTAATTTCTGGCTTTGAAAATACCTTCCATGTGATCTGATAAACCCTGCCCGTGACTGTGTAACAGCGTGGATTCGCACCGCTTTAAAACGTATAAAAACATGATAAATACATTAAGAAATCCACGTGGGAGTGGGGTAGGCTGCTTTGGTGGTCCATGGAGATGGTGGCGAGGTGATGAGAATGGTGGCTGTAGCGAGAAAACGGATGAAAAACGCAGCAGAATGGGAGAAAACTGGCTTGATGGAGGATTGGTGCGAGGTGGTTTTTGGACCGTCAGATCTGATCAGACAATGGAAATCTAGGGTCCAGATTGCGTGATAAGGTTGCTGGGGAGGGTGAACGAAGGAATAGTGGGTGAGGGTGAAATTATATCATGGTCGTCAGATTTCCACGATGAACGATGGAGATTGGTGGAGGGAATCGCTTGGGGGCATAAGTGGACAGGAGATGAACCAGGGTGAGATTAAACCAGAGTCATCGGATTGGAGCATTCAACGGTGGTGATTGCTTGGTAAAGTCCTTTGGAAGGTCAGATGGGAGGTAGAGGTACAATGCATGATCAGATCGGCATCGCGAGATCAAAGAAATCGACGGTCATGATTATTCACGAGGTTTCACTGTAGAGCTCGAAAAGCAGAAAACCAGACCAGTTTTCGCGCGGGGTCAGGGGCAGTAAGCTGTTTTCACAAAATTTGTGCAATTCCACCCATCGTGCCACGTGGCGATACAAAACTACCTGTATCGCGTGATTTCTGAACATTAACCTTCGAACACTAAATTTACGCGAAACCCATTCTCAACCGTCGGATCTAATGATTTTGATAGGACGGTGGGGAGAAATCCCGATGGGCAAAGATGCACGGGTGGAGGTTAAATCATCGGTTTTCTTGTGAGACGTTAGATCTGTACAATGGACGGTCATGATTTGATATCAGGGCGGCGTTATATGTTGGGCCATCGGGCTCGTCGGGTTTAACCATAGCCGTTGGATCTGTTCAATGGACGGTGGAGATCTGAGGGTGGCGGAGAATGTAGAATGAAATAGGCGGGGGTATGTAATAGAAGAGCGTCGGAGGACCGTTTATCTTTGGAGATCAATGGTTCTTATTCTTTCAAATCATAACCATCGCGGGACGATGAAACCAAGGGGAAATGCATTCTGATTGGGTTCTTAGGTCTTTTTAAAGGATTTTTGGCCTTTTTAGTGCTAGGTTGCGGGTTGGGGGTTATATGAGGAATAGGGCTAAGCCACATAGTCACCCACGGGCTAAGTTCTGTCATAGTGTAAATTGGATGACTTTTAGGCCAAATTCAGTGTTTTTAAGGCCAAATGGAGGGTTCCGGTAGTTAGAAAAGGGGATTTTTAAACCAAATGAAGGGAGCCATAAGGTTTAAAAGGGAATTTTGATGGGATGGAGGGTTAATGAAGGGAATTTGTGGGATTTTTGAAAAGGGAAAAAGGGGTGAAAATGGGGCTTTTGAAGGGATAAAATGGAGCAGATGAAGGCTTTTTTGAAGCTCTTTATTTCACAAACAGTGAGGCTTTTTGATGGACACAGCATTGAGGATTGCTTCAGAGGAAAAAACACATGAAAGCTTTCAAGAGTGATAGGAAATTTTTTAAGGAAAATGTTCCTCTTGAAGACTTAGAAACCATTTAGCCACCTGTTTGCTATGCCAAAATTTTATAAGTGGTTAACAGTGGCTCCACATGGGGATGGCATCTTCTTGAAGGTGTTAAGAACTTTTAGATTAAACTATTTGGAGGTAGGCCAAATGCCTAATCTTTGACCATCCATTTCTTCTTGGATTAGTTGCTACACATCATGAAAATATCATATCAACAGTAATATTCTCCCAAACAATCTACCTACCCATCCTACTGTCCTAACATTTTTTCTTCAAGGTGCATTTAGACTTGCAGACCTTCTTCATCATTTTTTTTATTCAAAGCAGAAAACACTAATCTAATTCTACCCTTATTCCTCCATGAGACCAGACTAGATAGTTGGCCTCATAGCTTCTCTACCTACACTAACATCTGCTAGGATTAAACTTTCTAGCAGATTTATTTCTCTACATTCTAAAACATAAATTTAAAAATAGTAAAACCAGGATTAGACTCTCTGGTTTGCTGTGGGTCCATGGCATAAAGATAGCTACACATGAACTGAACTTTGCAGGAAATTGAAACCAAAATTGTGAAGGCTTGAAATTGTGAAACTTTAGAGCATCCTTCTTTCTCTTGTGACTCATATTTTGAGCTTGTTAGAGTCACTTTTTATTCTTCATTTTCAGCTCTGGTTTTGGGCTTGTTAGAGCTGATCCATCTTCTTTCTTTTGTGAATCATATTTTGAGTTTGTTAGAGTCACTTCTCTTGTTCATTTCAGCTCTAGTTTTGAGTTTGTTAGAGATGATTCTTCTTCTTTCTTTACTGGTTTAGGTTTTGAGCATATTAGAACCAGCTTTCCCTTTCTTTGGCTCAGAGTTTGGGCTAATTTGAGCCATTCTTTGGAATTTCAGAGGTTCAAGTTTTGAGCTTGTCTGAACCTTTCTTTCATATTTTTCTTTTTTCTTTTTTGTGAAACTGAAAAAAGAAATGGTATTTACAATGGAAGTGAAAACTTTAAACTCTAAATTTTAGCAGTAATAATGTTTTAGCATCCTGCCATTGACAGGTCCCCCAAATAGATCTGTACCATCTAACTCTTGCAGCAAGAATGAATTTGGATCAATGGTGGACTGAATAATGTAAGGACCTTGCCAAAAACTATCAAATTTACCATGCTTACCCTTATACTCTCTTCTAGAGTCCCACTTGAGTACCTTGTCTCCAATGTTGAAGTCACAAGCTTTTGTGCTTTTGTCAAACAACTTTTTTATGTTCTCTTGCACTTTTTGAGCTCTGTTGTAGACCTCTTACCTTGTCTGCTAGAGATGTATTGTCTGATTGATCCTCCTTACCATGTTGTCCTCTTCTGACTGTATTTCTTGGAATAATTTTATCACTGGTACCCCTAGGCTGGTAGGAAACACTGCATCTACTCCATAAACAAGCTGGTAAGGGGAAATTCCAATGGATTTCTTTGTGGTCAATTTGTCTGCCCACAAAGCATGCATCAACTTGTTATGCCATGATTTTTTATTCTCTTTAACAAGCTTCTTGATGATGGTAACCAAAATTTTATTTGATGATTCTGCTAGCCCATTACCCTGAGGGTAATATGTAGTAGAATGACCAAGAGAAATCTGATACCTGTGACAAAAATCAATCATATTTTTGGAGCCAAAAGCAGCAGCATTATCAGAAATAATCTTCCTTGGGCAGCCAAATCTAGATAGGATATGGTCTTCAAGGAATTTTATAATGACAGAATTTGTGGCATTCCTAGAAGGGATGGCCTCTATCCATTTTGTGAATTAGTAAGTGGCTGTGAGAATCCATTTGTGTTGGGCCGATGAAGCAGGATGGATTTCTCCTATGAAATCTAGGCCCCATTGTTGAAAAGGAGCTTCAACAGTGATAGGTTGTAATGGTAAAGGAAGGAGTTTTATTTTTCCCTAAAAAATTTGGTGCTTGTGACAGGAAACTATCATTTTATGGACATCTTGGAAGAGGGTGGGCCAGTAATAGCCAGCTCTTAGGATCTTATTGGCTGTGGTTTTCCAATAGAGATGACCTCCACACTCTCCTTCATGGAATTCATGCTTGATCCTCTCTGCATCAACTTCAGGAAAACATTTAAGCAATAAACCATTGTCATTTTTCCAATATAAGCATTCATTTAAAATGCAATAATTCCTAGCTTTAAAATTTAAAAACCTTGCCTTAGTCTTTGATAAATCAGGACGAGCATTAAGATTTGTAAGCACATACAAGATGTCAGCATACCAAGGTGAGTTTTGGAACTGCTCTTCAACAGTGGGGGCAAGCAATCCTTCATGTTCGTCCAAGGCATATACCATGTTAATTTCAAGGGCTTGTAGGCTATATTGAGCCATTAATTGAGCTAAGCCCTGACCTTTAATGAGTTTTGTGGGTTCGATTTCCAAATCATACTCTAGTATTACTGAAATCCATTTACCTCTTTTTCCATCTGGATCTTGTGAAAAGATATCCTTTACCACTATGCTAGGCACATAAGAAATGATGTGAGAATGCAGAATATACACCTTGAAGTCTTTTAAGGCCTTTACCAAGGCATAGGCCTATTTTTCCATGATATTGTATTTCAAGGGTGCATCTCTTATGCCTTGCTAAAAAATTATATTGGATGTTCTTGTTTCTCTGGATTTTTCTGCAATAGGACAACAACCACAATATGCCATTATGCAAAGTAGAAAATGAGGAAATCTTTTGTGAAATCTGGGCTGATTAGAACTGGTGCTCGGGTGAGTGCATGATTTACCAGTTCAAAGGACCTTTTGGATTCTGCATTCCACTTAACTACCACTTCTTTCTTGAGCATATTAGTCATGTTTCTAAGGAGCTCTACTAAGTTGGGAATAAACCTCCTTAAGAAGTTAATCTTCCCAATGAAGGAATTCAATTCTTTTATGTTCCTTGGGTGGCTAATCTGTAGTATTCCCTCAACTCTTTTTGGATCCATTTTAATCCCTTTTTCTGATATAATATAGCCAAGAATTTTACCTTCTTATAGGCCAAACACTGTATTTTTGGGATTTAAAGATAGCCCATACCTTCTGCATTTCTCAAAGACTTTTCTGAAATGTTTGAGGTGCTCTTCATCCATTTTCGAATAAATTGTTATGTCATCAAGGTAAAGTACAATGAAGTGCCCTATTTCCTCTGAAAATGAAATGTCCATGGCCCTCTGAAAAGTGGCCCCAACATTCATTAGTCCAAAAGGCATTTTCACATACATGAAAGTGCCCCAAGGAGTTGTGAAGGTTGTCTTAAGCTGATATTTTGGGAGTACTAAGACTTGGTTATACCCTAGAAAGCCATCTAACAGAGAAATCATTTTTGAGCCAACTACCTTTTGTAGGATCTGTTCCATTTTGGGTAAAGGGTAATTGTCTTTTAAGGAAGCTCTGTTTAAATTTCTAAAATAAATGCACAATCTGATTTCTCCTATCTTTTTCCTCACAACTACAAGGTTATAAACCCAATATGAAAACCTCACAGGCACTATGATTCCTGCCTCGTACATTTTCTTAATTTCCTTTTCCACTAGAGGCAGTTGTACTGGGTTGATTCTGCGCATCTTTTGCCTAAAAGGTTTTTGGTTTTCTTTCAATGAGATCTTATGCTGGATAATCTCTGTGTCATAGGATTTTAAGTCCTCATAACTCCTAGCAAACACATCAAAAAACTCTTTAAATAAATCAATGTATTTCTGTTTGATATGTGCAGGAAAAGACTTAGATAATTTAATCATTTTAGGCTTATCCTTGCTGCCTATGTTTCATTCTTCAACATTTGATTCAATGTGTTCTATAGTGGTTTTCTTTGCCACATCATTAAAATCGAAAAGGTCCTCTAAGGGTGCTAATCGTCTAGGTATGCTTTTGTCTTTGGACTGCAACACCTCAATGTCTTCTTTATCTATCTTCATGTATTCTTCAATTTTTTTTTCAAATTATTTGGTCAACATGTTTATTTCTGCATTAGGGGATGGTTTTTATTCATCAGGAGGCTCTTTATCTAAAAAAATTTCATTGGATTTAGAATCTGAATCAGGTAATTCAAATTCATTCCTGCAGTGCAAGAAATCCTCTATCTGTTTGTCACCCTCAAAGACCTGCCAATATTTCTCATTATTTGGCACTACAGGTCTATATTTTGTTTGAATAATGATATGTTTGTCACTAGGTGTTTTCTAATATGAACTAGCAGTGCAGGCCAATCCATTTGCAATTATGTTTTGACTCCTAGGAACAAAAAAAATCTCATACTCTACAAATGTTTTCAGAAAATCCATGGCATTATTTTTGTATGCCCTTAATCTAGGGTGCTTTGCAGTATACTCTCCATTTAGATGTTTGATGACTAATTCTGAGTCCCCCTGGACTACTATCTTCTTGGCTCCTAGTTTTTTCAATAGATGCAATCCTAGGATGAGAGCCTTGTACTTTGCAACGTTGTTTGTGCACTTAAAGTCTAGCTTGAAGGCATGGCTCTCAGTATGATTGCTTTCAGCATTGTACAACCATACCCCAGCTCTTGCATTCTCTTTAGTGAAAGATCCATCAAAGTTCATGCACCATATGGGATTGTTTGTAGGATTGACATCATTTTCATCCCTAAAGCCATGTTCACTATTATGTTGCATTCTGAGGTCTGCACCATGTTGTGTTGTGTCTTTTTCTTCAGGATTTTCATGGAGTTTAGAGTGATGGGTAATTTGTTTTTTGCAGTCTTGGCTTTGTTCACTCTGGTTTTTTGTTTCAGCACACTGTTCAAATGTTTCTCTCTTTTTTTCCTTCTATGTCTAGAGCTGCCATTATGTTAAGATATGTGGGCTCTATTTTGTTGTTTGAATTTCTATCTTCTAGCTTTGAATCATCTGTGAATTCATCATTGTAAAGGATAAAAGAATCCAGGTCTGTATGGACAGAGTATAGAGGGGAATTTTTAGGTTTTTCTGGGCTGCTAACCATAAACTTCATGTAAGCCTCCCTATATAATATTCTAGGCTGGCTAAAGACAAGGATTGTGGCATAAGTCATATCCATTTGCATTGTACCTTGGAGTTTAGCACCCCATGACCTTGAAAACAACATGCCATACTTAGGAGGTACGTCAGCCACCACAACATCCATGACCATGCACTTGGATGGGATTTGAGTCAAATTTACACAAATATCTTTGATTAGGCCAAGGAACTTCACTCTGTTAGAGTCAAAAGAATATAAATCCTTGTAAGGTCTGGTTATCTCTAGGCCTAGCCTTTCCATTATCACTTTTGGCATAAGGTTGTGTGAAGCTCCAGAGTCATGCATAGCATTATGAAGGATTTTTTCATGGATATTGAGGCTGACATAAAAAGGAGGTACTACCCCTTCTTGAAATTTCCTTTCAATTTTTGGGCCAAACAAGAGAGCTGGTTGATCATAATTTAAATTGACAATGTCACTGTTTTCTCCTAAGTTTAAAGCTTTAAAAATTTGACTCTTATATACATCTTGGGTGGCCAACTCAGTGAGAGCGACAAAAATTTTAATTTTGGCTATTTCACTCTCCAAACTGAAAGGAGAATGACTCTTTGAGAGGTTTAATTCTGTCTTGTTGGGCACCGTTTTATTAGCAAGATCAGCCTGCTGATTTTCAATATGTACAATGTTTGAAGCTATTTTATCAGGAGCATTAGCTGCAATGCTAGTGCTACTAGATTCTTGACTTGATTTGTCACTAGTATGGGTGTCCTTATCTTTGTTTTTACCAGAATTCTTAGCTGCTGATTTACTGCTTTCAGCAGTCACTTTAGGAGTCTTTTCAAGTCTTTTCTTGATAGTGATTTCAAAGGCTTTTGGTTTGGGATTATCTATGTTCTTTTTTCTTCTGAGGTCGTATTGTTCTCGGACCTGCATGATGGCATTCTCGAATCCTAACCTATAGTCCTCAGTTTCCAACCCTTCCTCATTCCAATGTGAGTATGAGGTCTGGTTATCTTCTGTGGAAAAGGTGTGATCTTGTTCATCCACTTCCACCATGTTTATGATAGTTCCCTCTAATTTTTCTATTATCCCTTCACCCTCATCAAGGAAATTCTCTTGGAATGGAGGTATGACTTGTTGATCAGAGTCTCTTTATCTATTTGGGGGATTGTTTCTCCTAAAGTTTTGGTTCTGATTTTGATTTTGGTTTCTGTTCTGATTATTGACTTGGATGACCATTTTCTCCATCATTCTTTCCATCCTCTCCATGTTTTTGGCTAGACTATCATATTTGGAATCAGATGAAGAAGATGTGTTGTCATCCCTATAGGTTACATTTTTCTCAGTCCTCATCCTAGCTCTTTTTTCAATCAAGTTTGCCTCAACACTCACTGCTCCTTTTTGCATGTATTCCAATGTGTTATAATCTCTTTCCCTAAGCTGGTGGGCCATATCAGCATCAAATCCTTCACGGTATTTCACTAATTCCATCCCTTGGGGAGGTTTCATGTGTGGTGGAAGAGCATTGTAGACACTGTTAAATCTAGTAGAGTAGTCCTGGACAATCTCTCATGGATTTCTTTTAAGATTCTTATATTTTGCTAAGATTTGGAGAGGGTTGTTTCTGACTTCCCATTTGTTTATAAAGGTTTAAAGCAAGGAGGGGAGATCATTGATGCTATTAGGAGGTAAGTGTTTAAACTACTTCTTCACTTCTCCTCCTAAACTCTGAGCGAATATCCTCATCTTAATTGTCTCATCCTCTATTTCCATGTAGTCAAAGGCATATTCCATCCTATCTACGTGGTGTTGAGTTGTAGTAGATTCTTTCCCAGTGAAATGAGGAATTTTAGACTGATATTCATTGGGTAAAGGAGCTAAGGGCTGAGGTAACACCAAGGGAGCATACCATGCTACCATGATGATGTTTTGTGGAGGTAAAGGATGGGCTTGAGCAATAGGTATATGAGTGCCACAAATGCTAGGACCAACAACAAACTGTTGAGCAGATATAGGGTGAGAGAGACCCAAGTTATGAATGAAATGTATATCAGGAGGTGTGGATGGAGGGGTTTCTCTGCTACCAATATGCTGATCACTATGAGGAGGTGAGTTTGGAAGCTCAAAGTTTGTTTGATCTAAACTAATGAATAACTTAGTTCTTGGTGAATTGCTTGGTAAGTCTAAATCAAACTGAGTTTCTGATAGAGCTATAAGGCTTTCAGGTGCTGAATTAGCTCTATGAATGTGTCTGAAAATAGTTGGGTCCCTATATGAAGAAGGCTTCCTAAGAATACTCTCAGGGTTTTCCACTATTGCAGGGGGTTTTGGATTAGGATAAGCTCTAGTATGGATTGTTCTTGAAGCCAGTATGTATAACAATCTCAACGAAGAAGGTTGGACAGATATGACAATATTTAAGAGGCAAACTATCTTCAAACAAAGAAGCTTAATCCTATGTGTTTCCTTTAAAATGGATGATGTTGTAATGAAACTGGTCTCCCAGTGGAGTCTTGTGAAAACAAAAATAATTAGCAGGCCTACTAATAACCAGTGGAGTCTTTTGGTCATTCTAGAACTTTGGAGTCACCAATTGGAAGGTTTAAAGTGTCTTGAAGGAGATTTACTATCGACCACAATGATTTACTACCAAACTTAGGCTAATATGGTCTTGCTTCCGCAGCGGAGTCGCTAGAATGTTAGGTCTCTATGATTTGCAAGTTTGGAAAATACAAACTGCAGAGCCTACATATGAACCACTTTGGGATTCTAGGATCTAGCCCTCCTGAATCTAGAGAGGGATCTCTCTATAAGTGTGTTTAAAGATATGATATTTAAGGCTTGAAATGTGATATTAGTCTAGTTATGAAGAGCATGGGTTTTGTTTGGTTTTTTGTTTTGGTTGGGCACATACATGATGAAAGTGAAGGCAGATTAAATGAAGGGTGAAGGTGTATGCAAGTGAAGGGATGATTTAGCTGACAAGATAGGAAAAAAGCAGCTTCAATCCATTGGGCTATGGAGTCATAAGAGGATTTAATTGGACAACAAGGTTCAAGAGTGGTCCATGGGGCAAGTCATCTATGTCAAAGGATCTCTTTTTAGTTGATTTTATGGAATGAAACAAAATGGGGAAAGGAGAAAAAACAAATGAAGGACAAAGAGTTGCCTAAGATCAAGTAAGTACTTTGAAACTATCTTACTTTGGCATGCACTTAAGGAAAAAACATAAAATCAATCTAAGATCAGGTAAGCACTTTGAAACTAGCCTGCATTGATGTACTTCCAATATAAAACATTTAAAACATTTAGAATAGCTTAAGATCAAGTAAGGACTTTGAACCTATCCTGCTTTCAGAATATTCTATGGGAAAGGGAAACTTTCAAAGGAGGAAAACATAGAAATAAATCTTATCAGTGAGAGTAGGGTACTGTTAAGAGTAATTCCTAGCTCTATATTTGTTGTTCTTTATGAGAGAAAGTGGACATAATGAAAACTAAAATAAAAATAACAATTAACAATAAGAAAACACATCACCATTGACATAGACCAGGATCCCATAAATCAACTTGTATTTGATGTTCAAACTAGTTACAATCATCAAGCCCGGTGGGTCTCTACAACTTCAAAATTCTCATTTCAGCTTATGTATCTTCAATTAAAAACAATGCTTCAGAAACTTCAGAAAAATATTACATGCAACAGATATCCAAAGACCAACCATTACAATGTGTTCCTTAAGGAGAATTTATAGGAAAATTAGGATGTGGGAGAGTTTCTAGGGTTCAAGTATCATTAATTCCATAATCAATGCAATTTCTAGCCTTGAAAACCATGCAAGGCATAAGGCAGGAATGAATTCAACCTATAACTCTGTTCTTGCTTTTTGAGGCTTAATAGACGAAAAGTTTGACTTCTAGGTTGTTTTTTATCTTTAAAATAACTTGGCTGACAATCAATAATAAGTTCTTTTGATTTGTATTAACTGTTCAGCTGTCTTTAGGAGAATATATTTTGTTCTTGTAATAAATAGGCCTTATTTGATTTTTGTGAGGTTGAAAGTGTCTTTTGGTAGCTGGAGAGGGTTGGCTTTTGGTGCTGGAGAGGGTTCAATTGGCCTCTAATGTGGCGGTGGAGACTTCTCGGACTGATATATTTCTTTGTCTTTCCTAAAACACCTTTAAATTACTTTATCCCTGTGTTTTAGGTCTGATTAGGCTTAATCTTTGTCTTCGGGTCTTCATACTTCCCTTATCTCCTTTAATCACTGGATTATGTTATTAATCTTCAATAACATGCTTTTAATCCCTTTAGACTGTCACTGATACTCTTGTCGCTTATGTTAACTGTTTCTGGTGCCTGTGCAGGTTTAATGGCGCAGGGGGGTTTAGATCAGGGTTTGAAAATGATCTTTAATGAAAACCACGTTCTAAACCTTCTCAGGAACTTTCCTCTATGATTTTTGGCTTTGAAAATACCTTCCATGCGCTCTGATAAACCCTGTCTATGACTGTGTAATAGAGTGGATTCGCGCCACTTTAAAACCTGTAAAAACATGATAAATACATTAAGAAATCCACGTGGGAGTGGGGTAGGCTCCTTTGGTCGACCATGGAGATGGTGGCGAGGCGATGAGAATGGTGGCTATAGCGAGAAAATGGATGAAAAATGCAGCAGAATGGGAGAAAACTGGCCTGATGGAGGATTGGTGCGAGGCGGTTTTTGGACCATCGGATCTGATCGGACAGTGGCAATCTACAGTCTAGTTTGTACGATAAGGTCGCTGGGAAGGGTGAACGAAGGAATATTGGGTGAGGGTGAAATTATATCATGGTCGTCGGATTTCCATGATGAATGGAGGAGATTGGTGGAGGGAATCGCTTGGGGGCATAGGTGGACGAGAGATGAACCGGGGTGAGATTAAACCAAATCCGTTGGATTGGAACATTCAACGGCGGGGATTGCTTGGTAAAGTCCTTTGGAAGGTTAGATGGGAGGCATAGGGAAAATGCACGATCATATCAGGACAGTCAGATCAAAGAAATCGACAGTCATGATTAATCCCTAGGTTTCATTGTAGAGGGCAGAAAGCAGAAAACCAGACCGGTTTTTACATGGGGTTAGGAGAGATAAGACGTTTTCACAAAAGTTGCACGATTCCACTCATCATGCGCCATATGGGGATACAAAACTGCCTGTATCACGCAATTTCTGAATGTTAACCTTCGGACACTAAATTTATGCGAAACCCATTCTCAACCGTCAGATCTAATGATTTTGATCGGATGGTGCAGAGAAATCCTGATGGGGAAATATGCATGGGCAGAGATTAAATCATCGGGTTTCTTGTGAGCTGTTAGATCTGCACAATGGACAGTAATGATTTGATATCAGGGCGGCGTTATATGTTGGGCCATCGGGCTCATCGGGTTTAACCACAGCCGTTGGATCTATTCAATGGACGATGGAGATCTGAGGGTGGCGGAGAATGTAGAATGAAATAGGCAGGGGTATGTAATAGAAGGGCGCCCAAGGACCGTTGATATTTGGAGATAAACAGTTCTTATTCTTTCAAATCATAACCGTCAGGGGACGATGAAGCCAAAGGGAAATGCATTTTGATTGGGTTCTTAGGTATTTTTAAAGGATTTTCGGCCTTTTTACCGCCCGATTGCGGGTTGGGGATTATATGAGGAATAGGGCTAAGCCACATAGGCATCCAGGGGCTAAGTTCTGTCATAGTGTAAATTGGGTGACTTTTAGGCCAAATTCAATGTTTTTGAGGCCAAATGGAGGGTTCCATTAGGCAAAAAAGGGGATTTTTAAACCAAATGAAGGGAGCCATAAGGTTTCAAAAGGAATTTTGATGCTTTAGAGGGTTAATGAGGGGGAAGTTGTGGGATTTTTGAAAAGGGAAGAAGGGTGAAAATGGGGCTTTTGAAGGGATAAAATGAGCAACATGAAGGCTTTTTTGAAGCTCTTTCTTTTCACAAACAAGTGAGGTTGGCGGACACAAAAGATTGAGGATTTGTCAGAGGAAATACACATGAAGGTCTTCTCTTGCCGGTGATAGGAAAATTTTCAAGGAAAATGTTCCTCTTGAAGACTTAGAAACCATTTAGCCACCTGTTTTCTATGCCAAAATTTTATAGGTGGCTAACATTATGCATGAGAGTTCTGTAGTGTAACATCTCTTAGCGAGGTCTAGCCACTCCTACATGAGGGAATTTTCCTTGTATGTCAAAGAAACACATCCATGTACATCTTCTTCTTACAACACTTAATGCAGCGGCCTACACCATCTTAACACCGAGGCCTGGAGATGTAGTCCCTCCTGGACGAACTCCATTATCAAGCGACGTGTTCTTATGATTGCTGATCTTGACATGTTATGTTCCTCTTCTTCACAACATACAGTTTTCATTTATGTTCATTAACACTTTACTTAAATGCAATTCTAATTTATCAGCTAAAGTAAAAGGTCTTGGTTAAGGGTATCGAGAATTTATCCTGGATCAAGTGGTATCAGAGCAGGTCTTCTTACTGATTGGATTACAGGCATGAACTGTTGAACGTTCACTGAGTTGAGACATGGGGAATGTCAAGGACATGTACAAGACCATGCTCAAGGTGTCCGAGAAAGAAGACATGTTGTACAAGTCTTATGAAAAGAAAGCAATAGAGAACGTCGAATTGAAGAAACTCCTACAGGAAGAGAAGGAGGACAAACATCGATTGCAGCTTCAGTTGCAAGCCATCACAGAGGCATGGGAGGAATTGAAGTGCAACAATGAAATTCTTCAAGCAGATCATGATGCATTCAAGGCATTCATACCGAAAGAGGAGGATAAGCAGCAGTTGCATCTTTAGCTACAAGCCACGATAGAGACCTTGGAGGAAGTGAAGCGCAACGAAGGCTTACAGAAGCCTTCTTCACCTGTTTCAAAATCGACAGCTAAGGTAAGCAGTGTTGATTTCTCTTCAGTTTCTTCACATGATATCATTTTGGTTGGAAGTGTGGAGATACCCATTACAAGAAATGGCATGAGACTCCTCACCAAGATGGGGTACAGAGGAGGAGGACTTGGCGTTCATGGCCAAGGCATAACTCAACCATTGGAGGTTATGCAGAGACCTTGTTATGCAGGTTTGGGGTACACTGAAGAAGGGTGTTCGAAGGACATCAAGGGAAAACATATATTGATGAACTCTCGAGGGAAGAGGAATGATGCAGACACTTTGCCATCGTTCCATGGTAATGCATGTTGCAGCGAAAGAGTTTAGGCGAGCTCCCATCAACATGATCGCACCAGAGATCACCATATAAGGTATAATAAGTCTAATTATTCCAGAGAACATTTTGATTATAAAAATGTTGATAACCATGGTCGTAAATCATGGCCTCAAAAAGCATGTCATTTTTTTGGATTACATAACCATGTGCTTTCTAAGTGTTGGAAAAGGATGGCAACTGAAAGGAGGATGAGGCATGAAAAGCCTTCTCCACAACAGGGAAAGAAATCGGTTAATCAGGTTTGGAGGTGAAAGACCTTTTGCACTCATTTCAACCGAAGTGGCCACCAAAAATCCATATGTTGGAGACTCCATCCAGAGCAGCGCCTTAAAGACAAAGCGCTCATGCATACACTAGTCAGAAGAGCTGATCAACAAGCAAGTTCGCCACAGGGAAATGATCCACTCACCTTGATAAGTGAGAGATGGTTCTTCTAGATTGTTTTTTCTAGATATGTTAGCTTGTCATGGCCATTTTTGTAAATCATTTGTCATTTTTTAATTGTGAAAGTGATGTTGTGTTTTCCATCACTTGTTTAAGTGACAATGATATTTTTTGGCCTTGTTTTATAAGTCGTATGTTGCATTTCTTTCATGCAAAAGTGATGATGTGTTTGCCATCACTTCAAAATGCGATGATCTTGTTGTTGGCCTTGTTTTATGTGTCGTGTGATGCATTTATTTTATGTAAAAGTGATGAGGTGTTTTCCATCACTTCAAAATGTGACGATGATGTCTTGTCTTGTAATGATAGCTGGGGTATGATTCCATTTTGATGTAAACTTGACCACCGAGTACATCTTATAAATTCGTGGCAAGTATGGGAATATTTGGGTCATAGATTGATCAATTTGAGTAGGTATTTGCAGGAGATTGTACTACAGGTTTGCAGGGGATGCAGGTGTCAGTTCATCACGTATGGCTCTGAAGGACGCAAGTGAAGGAGAAGGAAGGGTGGCTTTTTCAGGACGCTTGTGGTACAGACATATTACACAACATTGCAAATTATTTTGATGCTTTTGGATGACTAAAATCTCCTTAGTGAGGAGGATTGATGCAGGTGGCTCCAGAGACACACAGGACAAAGAGGGCTCAAAAATCAAAGTTTTTAGATTGATCTCAAACCAGGACTAGAGCATTGATCTCTTCGTCCTGATCACAGTGGTGTGAATGGTTCGTCAAACCGATCTCGTATGCGAAAGTTAGAGCTAGTCAAAGTTTCAGGTTGACTTAGTGACTGGGCAGGCTTAAGGAAGGCACAATTTCACACTTTTTTGGCCAGCTCTGACTGGATTCTGAGAAAAATTGTGGCCTACTTAAATTTACTCGTACGGTCCAAAAAGGAATTTTGAATTTTGTATAAGTTGTTTCGGGGAAAATCACCCTAGAGGTTTGTTGGGTTTAAACCTCCATAGAGCAGAGCATGCTACTTAAGAAGGACTCACACAACCATACATGTTCATGAAAAACTAAATAGAGTAGATCGAGGAAGTTACCCGATCTCACGTTGAAGATTCCCACGGGTCCAAACTCCTCAGCAACCCTTCTTCCGTCTTAACCCGAAAGACAAGAAGAAACAAGCACAAAGAACTGTTGTACAACATATATCTACTCTAAATGTTAGTGAAATTTATATGAAAAATTAAATGTAAACCATAATGAATGCTTAAATAACAATATTCTCATATATGCAAGCAGACACTAACACGTATATTTCGGGAAAAAGATGGTACTTCTGTATTATAAATAGCATGTACAGAAATAATGAGTGGAGAGATCACCTGAATCCTTCCACGATCTTTGAGTAGACCGTCGTCCGGATCTGTCCCACCCTTGCCTCGCTAAGATTCCTTCCAAACTGGTGCATACAAGATGACATATAAAGAGATGAGCATCTCCAAGAAACAAAGGTTTCCTGTAATGAACCGGGAAGTGCAGGAGGCACGGGAATTCAGACTTGGATAGGGAATACCAACAGAGTATAATATCAATAATTTCTCTCTCTCCTTAGGCCATACACATGAGGGGCTTTTATACTCCCTCCAAGTAGTTTCATCAGTTGGAAACAGTTGGCCACGTGCTGGGGTGGTTGAACTACCAGAGTAACCATTAACCCAACTCGAAAATAGGGATTTTTTTATATATATTTTTAATGATTTTAATGGCATACGCGGGAAAGTACGTGTGGACTTGTGTATACACGCGGAAAAGTCTGGGCATAACCGCATATGGGGAATTTAGCACCGTTTAGGCAATCATTCCAAGTCCGTAGGAATGGTGCCCAAAGCCATAAAAGCAATCATGAATCATATGAAGGTGAGAAATGATTCTATAACAGATGCCCCCTAATATATGAGGTCAGAAGGGGTACATGATGGCTAAAATGTATTATGCACATACAAAAAACTTCGCAAGGACAAGAGAGGACTTCACCAGATTTCAGCCTGCCAAAAACGAATGAAAGAAAATAGAGAGTCAACTCATGTTGAGGCGGGCATACCCATGTCACCAAACATACATCATATATAAAGTATTGAATAGATCCAACATGTATACAAGTATACCTGAACTAAAAGTACATAATGAATCATCTAAGCATGGCTCAGAAATATAAGTCTGAATCAATGTCCAAGTATCACATATAGAAAGCTGATCAAGGATGCTGTAACTGGATGTCTGATCATATAAGTAACTGAATCTCCATGTACCAAATCATAAGGGGTGGAACAAACGGTACAATCACGCAACTCCAGAGCCAACATATAAGATGCTGCTGTGCTGAACTGCAACATATAAGGGTGAACGACATCATTGGCAGAAACTGAATGGATTGTCAAAAGTGAACCGAGAAATGCTGATGCAACCCGAGGTCTTCACCGATCACTATCGCACAATTCTACACAATGGGAATAAATGAGCCGAAGTCGACCATGGGAGAAATCGTTGATTATTCTGGTCAATGATGTATACCGTTAACCAACGTGAGACAACCCACCAATAATGAAAATGAGCGTCAAGGCCTCAAAAGATAATCTCGACAAGTGCGAATGAATGAGATGAAGTTGAACACTTGGAAGAATCTACCAATTAGGAGGCAATGATGAATCCCCACTGTCAATAGCGAAGATTCTGCCACTAATGAATGCAAACCTAAGGTACTGACAAAAGACTCTAGACCTTATTCCCAGAGCAATGATTCGGAGTTGATGGGAAAAGATCTGCTGGAAGGAAGGCATTAATGCATCCCGCATAATCCAGTGCGAGTGTAACCTGCAGGCCAAGATTTGGAAGGAATCAGATGAAGCAGAGTGATGGAACCAAACCGAAGTACGTTTCCAACATGCACAAGATGAAGCTAGCGCATGGAAGAAACCCTCTGAACCAACCAATAATGAAAAGTTGACACAGAGGCGAGATATCCACCGATGGGGTCAAATGGAGATCAAGGTACTGCACGAATCCCAAGTGTGATAATGTATGCTGACGTCGAACACAAGGAAAACCACTCAGTAAAAGACCCATAATGATGATCAAATGCTGAGCACGAGGTCACCTATCAATAATGGAAATAAGCCCAAGGTGCGGCTCTAGGTTTGCTCTCAGAGCAATGTGTCGTAGTCGATAAGAGACAAACCCACCGGCAAGAAGTCAATGGGGACCTTCTCAAACCAGCACGAGCAGAAGACCAAAACATCTGATGTGACAGAACATGATACTGACAAGACCGGGAAGGCCGACTAAATAATGAGTCAAGAGACACCGCAGAATGGCCGACTCAGGCTAGACTTCCTTGAACAAAAGCACGACTCATGAGATCATGAGATGACCATGGCAGAAAGTGACACCGTATAAGTCTCTTATGCAGCAAGAGGGCAGAACAAACTCTCCATATGATTGGAAGAGATAACCAATCGGGGGAGGACTGACAAGTGAAACAAGGTAAAGGATGAACCTAGGTCAAAACTAAAACCATCCCAAATGTAGGAAATATATATAAGTATATGTGCTTTGTTCAAGGGCGACAAACTGACTCTGTACTACCATCAAAACAACGAAGATACATCCTGTTCCCGCTTTTTTTGTTATATTTGATTTTTTTGTCTTTTTCATATAACAAGCCTGAAAAGGAATAAAATAATGCTATGGTACAATGGATAGAACGAGTATCAAAAATCATATGCACTAGTTTCTGGGATTTATCAATCCTAGATGCTCAATGCAAGGTGGCGAAAATCAAGATGCGATACTCAAAGGAATGTTCCATCCATGGGTAAAAGGGTGTCAAGTCGCAATAGCTAAGTGCATGCAATGGTTAACTAGTACAAATAGTCAAGGTCAAAAGTTGGCTTAAACACTGAGTCCAAATGAAGCCGGCTAAAGACCAGGACAAACAAGTAGCCAATATGCAATGCAGTAATACAACTTAACGACACCAGGGAGCCTCTAGGGTAAAAGCCAGAAAAATGATAGTGAGGAAGGAGAAGAATGAAGCTTCAACACATAAGTCATGGCGGGACTAAAGAGGAATCCTGAGCCTACATAAAACGTAGCATGGGCAACAAGTGATAGCGAGGAACTAACTAGGAAGCCCATGGAAAGGAAGGCTCTACCATCAAGTCATGATTAAATAATCGGCGAGTGAAATGGGTGTAATAGTCACGACCTGATGGGATCGACCCTATAGCAAGTGATCAGTATGAAGGCTAGTATGCAAGATGCAGCGGAAAGTGAATTTCCTAACCTATATGCCAAGAAGATCATATACCCGCCGTGAAGAGTCGGAAACTGCCGTGACGAGTCAGTAATCATGGATCAAAAAACCAGGAAAAATCTCAAATTCGTCAAAATGTACCTGAAAACATACCAAACTGGGCACTTCCAAGCATCCGGGTTATGCAACTTAAGATAGATCGAAAAAATAAGCATAACAATTTTTTACGAAAATTTTCAACTTTTTAGGCATAAATAGACAAATTACCTCATATTTGGTTCATTATTACATTGCTGATTTGGAAAAAAGTGCTCTGGAGCAAAAAACTTCTTTTGTCAAATCAGGAACAACTGACCATCGAATCGCACCGAATTTTTCAGGTAAGATCCTCAATCATCCTTGCAAATCATTTTTTCCATTTATAAATTAAAATTTAGTGATTTTCACCACAGAAACCCTTTCTAAAAAATGTGGGTTTGCGCATACGCGGGTTGGTAACAGGAAAGTCGCGTATACACGCGACTGTGCATAAAGAAAGCCGCGTATGTGCAGGCCCAAATGAAAAATGCGTGGCTAATGAAGGATTTATTGAATTTTGACAGGATGAAAATCTCATGGAGAGAGCATGAACACAGTGCAATTGATAAAGAGGTCATGCAAGATCGAGCATCGCAAAATATTCTTCGGAATTGCGGATTGTTCAAATTTTTCAAAATGTCGAATATGAAAAGCAATGTCCGGTTGCTAGAAATGCTCGTCAATTACTGGGAACCGGAAGAGGATTGCTTTATGATAGATCAGATGCCAGTACGCATTGAAGTGGAAGACATATATTTTATCACTGGACTCTCCTGGAGGGGGGAACCAGTAGACTTGCACGGGAAGCCCCTGGGAGGGCTAACCATGGAAGATTATGTCCACGTGTATTGCGTAGAGGGTTCTAAGAAAGTTGGAACTCAGATTGCAATTAAAGATTTAAGGGATTTTCACATGAAAATCCTCCTTTTCACCATTGGCAGAGTGGAAGGATCTGCCTCCCTACATCAGGCGTCCGGGACGCAAATGAGCATAGCAGTGGAATGCTTGACCCATGTGTATGATTGGTGCACAGCCCTATTACTGAACATGAAGCAACAATTGACCTCAATCCGCCAAGAAAAGACCAAACACTTTGGATATGGTACTATTTTGATGACATTCTTCTTCGAGAAGATACCAACATTGAGACCCAGAGTTATCTCTACCATCAGCAGCCCGAGAGACCCAAGAATTGCCCGTTGGGCAGACATGATGAAGACATTAGGGGGAAGTTAAGTTCCCCGGACCACTTGGGAAGATGAGTTCTTCCTTTGGTGGGGAGAGCATATCATCATTGTGGATGAATATCCCTATGCCGGGATGGACTTTCGTGGAGATCTAGATCTTGTTCTTCCACCAGGCACAGCATGGGGCACAATCGGTAAGTTTGCAAAATTTTTTGACTTATATAATTTTTTTGGATTTTTTCAAATATGTATGAAAAAATGAAAATAAACATGATTTTGATTGGATTCATAATGACTGACAATGTAAACACGATCATGATACAGATATTGGACCATTTCGGCCTGAGGGTTTCCTTGCGGCTGCCGCTCATAGTGGGGCGGCTGCATAAGTGCTGGGATTCGCATAGACCCCTGTGCCTGCAGGTGTAGGAACTTGGAGGGATTAACCCGCCAAATACCTATGGCTGCCATGGAAGACCTGCCTGAAGCCATCCAGAGACGGGTGGTAGGAGTGCCCCGAGACTGGGTTAGATTATTCTGCCGAGTTGCCACTGCGGTCACGTTCTATAGGAACACGACTTCTGGGCAGGGACCTCAGGAGTAGACAGATATTATGTATGAGATGACTGTATAGTTTTGAGACTGAACATGATCGGGGCATAAGCCCAAGTTTTGTATGACCTTATGGATCCAAATTTTGTAAAGTTTTTGAACACTATGATGATATATATACAACGATATTTGATGTGATGTGATAAATGTATCAAATGTATGATGTTTTTGATGATTAAAATTATTGTATGGAATTATTAATATGCCAATCCAATGCTTGATTAGCTAATGAGTCAGCAAACCAATTGTCAAAATTTCGAGGAATATGAATGAAAGTTAAAAATTGAAATGATATTTGTAACAAACATACCCTCAAGAACAACCGTAATAAAATGGGTCACGAACTCCGATAAGTGTTGTTCAGAACTCGCGACACCACCACCGAGAGTCCAAGAAAACTACGGAATCTAATCAATTTTCAAAGATATTGCCTCCGAGAGTAGATAAACAACCTAAAGGCAGACTCGCTATATTATCAGAAGCTAGTGGACCAATGCACTTTCGATATCAATAAAATTGGACTGAAGGATAATGAAGCAACGGCTTTAGCTAAGTTCCGGTGTCTACTAGCACCATCGCGAAACCAAAATGACTATGACATCCAACACAACCTCGCCAAAGCAAAAATCAAAAACATCACCAACTCATCAAAGATCAAAAATCAACCAGATATGTACAAAACAAAACTACTATATACAAAAGCAACATGCCAGGCCGAAGCCTAGGCATAATACTTCTTTAAATAGAGCCCATTTCGGGGCTCCGGAAACTCGTTCCCTTCGAAATCAACCAAGGTATACGCTCCTTTCTTAAGGAATTTTTTAACGATAAAGGGGCCATACCACATAGACTTAAAATTTCCTGTCCCCAGGGCATCATTTTCTTGGGCATAGACCAAAACAAGGTCACCTTCCGAAAAAACCCTGGGTTTGACTGCCTTATCATACTGAACTTTAACTCGGTTTTTATGTGCTTCATTCATCGTGGCGGCATCCCAACGCTGCTCATCGAGATGTTCCAGATGAAGGAGCCGTTCTTCAAGACTAGAAGTGTCAGGAAGAAGTTCAACAACTAACTTAAGAGAAGGAATCTCACATTCAATAGGAAATACAGATTCCACCCCATGCACTAGCTGAAATGGAGTAAATCCAGTTGCGATTTTTCAACGACGTCTGTGTACTAGGGAGTGCGGGATAGCATAATATGCCGATTTGGATCTAGCTTTATCAATTGTCCTTTGGAAAATTGTCTTCAAGGATTTATTCACGGCTTCCACTTGCCCATTGGCTTGAGGATAATACGGAGAGATGAATGCTCTATTTGAAACCCAATTTGAAAACCAACTCGGCCATCATACTATTACGAAAATGGTACCCGTGATCGGTGAAAATCTCTCTAGGAATACCAAAACGACGATAACTTTGGTTGAAAAGGAAAGAGGCTGCTGATCTCATATCATTCCCAAAAGTAGGCATAGCCTCGACCCACTTCGTAAAGTATTCTACTGCTACAATAATGTACTTGTGACCTTTAGCCGAAGGCGGGTTACAAGTAATATAATCAATACCCCACTTTGTAAAGGGACCGACAGTAATGACTGGAAAAAGCGGAGCTGGATGAGTGCGCATTTTTCGAGTATAGACTTGACACGGATGACACTTTTTGACCGATTCGATACAATATTTGAAAATCGAGGGCCAAAAGTACCCAGCACGCAAAATTTTTTGGGCTGTAGCAAGCTCAGATAAATGACCCCCACAAGCTCCACTGTGAGAATCATTCAGCACAGCCTCAGCTTCTTCGAGAGTTAAGCAGCGTCTCAAGATTGAATCAACCCCTCGACGGTATAAAGCATCACCAATAATCAAATAATTCTTGGCCAAGTGACGCAACTTACGACACTCATCTTTCGAAAAAGTAGAGGGAAACTTCGCAGTCTGAAGATACACAATGATATCTCCATACCAAGGATCTTATGAAGAGATAAGAAACAAATGTTCGTCCGGAAAGGATTCATCATAGATCATCTCTTCTCCACAGGGCAGATCGGAGATCAATTCACGAAAACCAATGATTTCTTGGACTTGGCAAACATGAACTCAAGATCAAATTCACGTAAAATCACAATCCATCTATTATATTTGCCCCCAATCACTCGCCTACTGAGGACAAACTGAAATGGATTGGCTACTGCCAAAACATAAGTTTTTCGTAGAATAATGTAATGCCGGAGTCGCTGCACAGCATGAACAGCTGCCAAAGCTAACTTTTCTATCGGAGTATACCGGAGTTCAGGTCCTACCAAACCTCGACTAAGGTAGTAAATAACATACTCTGCAAGAGCATCATCCTCCTAAACCAGAACCATACCAATAGTAGATTCTGCTGCTGCCAGATACAAAAGGAAATCCCTGCTATAATCAGGTGGACTCAATAAAGGAGCAGAGGTCAATGCTTTTTTGAAAGCATCGAACGAGCGTTGAGCGAAGTCATCCCAAAGAAATGGAACTCCCTTCCAGAATCAAGCCAAAATCCGAAGGCAAGAAACCTCAACAAATCTTCAAAAGATAAAAAGAAACGAAAACAAAAATGCAAAAACAAAAGCAAACAACAAAGCAAAATGTTTTTTGAGCTTTTGTGTTTTATAAAAGAGTTCAAAAAGACCAAGTAAAACTATAAAATTTCAAGCCAAACAATACTGAATTTCAAGCAAAAAAAACTTCCAAAATGCTCCAAATCTTATAGGGCTAACTAGTAGCAAGATCAATACGAGAAAAAGAAGACAAGAAAACTCAGCCACTCAGCCTAAAATAATAGTGCAACCTTGCCACAAACAAAAACTCCAAAGAACCAAGAAAGACTCTTCGAAAGCTGCAACAAGACCTAGCCAACTGAACTCAAGAAAACCAATCAAGAAACGGGAAAAAATTGTAGTGCCAAGCAAAACATAAAGACAGGAAAGAGTAAATGAGTAGGAGTTCTCTGTTCTGATGAAGCAGAACAACCAAGAATGCCCAGAAAGTGATCTTGGTACTCAAACCAGAAGTGCTAGCACAAGAAACAACACTTTGCCAAAAAGACTAGTTTTCAATCAAATGAAAGAGAGAAAAGACCAAAGACCACTTTCTTCACACTCCAGAGGGTACAAAGACACTGTAGGAACAGGTCTCCACAGACAGAAAGGGCTAAAAAGCCACAGAATCCAAAATTTCAAAATCTGCCTAGGTATGCGCTACTTCACAGTTTAGCAACAAGCGTGCATACGCGACTGTGCTAAAGGAAACACGTGTATACGCGAGTCCCTTTAGACAAAATTGCGTGTATACGCGACTGTGTGCAGAACAAAGCGTGTATACAAAGGTAAATAATGAAAAAACAAAAAGTACAAGCCTGGATAAGAAACCAGGACTTCAGTCTAACTGAGAAAGAGTAAACTGGACTGCAAATGAAAGTTAAAACTGTTGGAAACCTATCAAACAGTTGAAACCACCCAACAGGGGAATCACAAGAATGCGATCCCTAGTGGAGTCGCCAGTTCTGTTTCGGGGAAAATCACCCTAGAGGTTTGTTGGGTTTAAACCTCCACAGAGTAGGGGCATGCTACTTAAGAAGGACTCACACAACCATACATGTTCATGAAAAACTAAATAGAGTAGATCGAGGAAGTTACCTGTAGCTCCTACGGTTGAACGGTGCGCGGTCAAGCCTCCGGCCAACCTTCTTCGCCTTGCTGAAGAACGAAGAAACAAGCACGAAGAACTAGTTGTACAGCATATGTCTACTCTAAACGTTAGTGAAATCGTTATGAAACATTAAATAAACCATAATGAATGCTTGAATAACAATATTCTCATATATGAAAGCACACACTAACACGTATATTTCGGGAACAAGATGGTACTTCTATATTATAAATAGCATGTACAGAAATAACAAGTGGAGAGATCACTTGAAATCCTTCCATGGCCTTCGAGCAGACCGTCGTCTGGATCCGTCCAGCCCTTGCCTCGCTAAGACTCCTTCCAAACTGGTGCATACGAGATGACATATAAGGAGATGTGCATCTCAAGGAAACAAGGGTTTCCTATAATGAACTGGGAAAGTGCAGGAGGCACGGGGAATCAGACTTGGATAGGGAATACCAACAGAGTATAATATCAATAATTCTCTCTCTCCCTTAGGCCATGCACATGAGGGGCTTTTATACTCCCTCAAAGTAGTTTCAACAGTTGGAAACAATTGGCCACGTGCTGGGGTGGTTGAACTACCAGAGTAACCATCAACCCAGCCCGAAAATAGGGATTTTTTATATATTTTTTAATGATTTTAATGGCATACGCGGGAAAGTACATGTGGACTCGCGTATACACGCGGAAAAGTCAGGGCATAACCGCGTATGTGGAATTTAACAATGTTTTTTAGTGAATTTTGTCCAAGTCTGTAGGAATGGGTGCCCAAAGCCATAAAAGCAATCATGAATCATATGAAAGTGAGAAATGATGCTATAACACTTAAGGAAAGCAGAATTTCACACTTTTTTGGCCAGCTCCGACTGGATTCTGAGAAAAATTGTGGCCTACTTAAATTTACTCCTACGGTCCAAAAAGGAATTTTGAATTTTGTATAAGTTGTTATAAAAATAAAAAAAAATATTAAAAAAAAGGAGGTGGTGGGCCACTACCCCCACCACCCCACCCACACGTTACTATCATTTAAAAAAAATGAAATGTTTTAATACCCAACGGGCCATGACCCCCGTCGGCCCCAACCGTCCAACCTACACACACACACACACACACACACATAACCCATTATACGAAGTTCGGTGGAGGATATGGGGGCGGGCTGCCCAATTCGGGCCTGACCCACCCCCCCAACATACCCACTTGCAAGAAATTTAATACGGCGGGTTCAACAATATATATGCATGCGATTAAAAAAAAAAAAACATGCTTAATTCTGGTAGGGTCAGGATTTGACCCACGGACGTCGCTCCAACATATCACTTTATTTGTCATTTCTCCAACCCATTGGGCTTTGGGTAATCCACCTAAAATTTTATATAAAAACCTAGTTATTCACAAATTTGGGCAGGCCAGACCAGAGGAGGAGAGCACATGCGGATCAAGGAAATTTGCAGGTGGAACCATGATTAGGCCCAAAAATAGGGAGTGGAACCATGAGCCTTGAAATTATCCCAGGGAGGTAATTTTTCTCCATGTCGGAATATAGTCAAGTTTACAATGATTTTTCATGGTTTTTCGCAGGGAATGCAATCGGGAGGTCAGATTTTCCTTTTGAGTTTCAAACTTCCAGTCCACCTAGGGAGAAACATATTGGAGGAATCTAGGGGGAATCTAAAATATTCCTTTTTGCCCCAGATCTTCACTTTCTTAGAATTCAAAAAATGGACAGTCGATTTTTCACTATTCGACATCAAGAATATGGTGGCATATTCAGATTTTCCATCTGAGCTTTCTATTTTTCGGTCACTTTTTGAAGTGAAGTTGCAGGTGTCATCTCTCAGCGAGTAGTTGATTTCACACATTTCGACACCACGATTTTGATGGTGATTTCAAATCCAGTAGCAGAGCAACTCATTCTCCAGTCTTCTTCAGCATGAGGTACATGATGTGTTGATTTCATGAACTTATTTTTTCTTGAGATGCTTAGTGATTTATAGATCCCTGTTCATTTATGAGTCGTGGGATCTTGTCTTGTTTTTTTATTGATGGAATTTCTATCATAGACTTGTATTATGATTGAGATCCCTTGATTCCATATTGGTGGGATACTCCTGTATGTTTTTTGAGATCCCTTGTTTTCCATTCTTGGTGGGATACCCATATTATTTATGTGTGAGCTATTGTCATACTGATAGGAGTCATTTTTATGCATGAGAGTTCCGCAGTGGAAAATCTTGTAGAGAGGTCCAACCACTCTTGTGTGAGGGAATTTTCCTTGTATGTCAGAGAAACATATCCATGTACATATCATTCTTAGAACACTTAATGAAGTGGTGTACACCATATTGACACTGAGGCCCGGAGATGTAGTCCCTCCTGGACAAAATCCGTTTTCAGGCGACATGTTCTTATGATTGTTGATCTTGACATGTTATGTTACTCTTCTTTACAACATAAAATTGTTCATTTATGTTCATTAATGCTTTAATTAAATACAATTCTAATTTATCAGCTGAAGTAAAAGGTCTTGGTTAAGGGTATCAAAAATTTACCTTGGATCAAGTGGTATCAGAGCACGTGTTCTTGTTGATTGGATTACAGGTGTGAACTATTGAACGTTCCTCGAGTTGAGCCATGGATAATTTCAAGGGTATGTACGAGACCATGCTCAGGGTATCCAAGAAAGTAGAAATGTTGTACAAGGCTTATGAAAAATAAGCCATAGAAAATGCCGAATTGAAGACACTCTTACAGGAAGAAAAGGCGTACAAACATCGGTTGCAACTTCAGTTGAAAGCCACGACAGAAGCGTGGGAAGATTTGAAGCACAAAAATGAAATACTTCAAGAAGATCATGATGAATTGAAGGCATTCCTACAGGAAGAGAAGAAGGAGAATTAGTAGTTGCAGCTTCAGCTACAAGCCGTGACACAGCCATTAGAGGAAGTAAAGTGCAACAAAGGCTTATGAAAGCCTTCTTCACCTGTTTAACAATCGACAACTAAGGTAAACATTGTTGGTTTTTCTTTAGTTTCTTCACATGATATCATTTCGGTTGGAAGTGTGGAGATACCCATCACAGGTACTGGCAAGAGAATCCTCACCAAGATGGGGTACAGAGGAGGAGTACTTGGCGTTCATGGCCAAGGGATAACCGAACCATTGGAGGTTGTGCAACGACCTCATTATGTAGGTTTAGGGTACAATGAAGAAGGCGTTCAAAGGACATCAAAGTAAAATAGGCATTGATGAATTCTCTAAAGAAGAGGAATGATAGGGACACTTTACCATCATTCCATGATAGTGCATGTGGCAGTAAGAAGGCGAGCTCCCATCACCATGATCGCACCAGAGATCACCCGAGAAGATATAATAAGTCTCATTATTCCAGAGTGCATTATGATTATAAGAATGTTGATAACCACAATCATAAATCATGGCATCACAAAACACGTCATTTTTGTGGTTTAGATAACCATGTGATTTCTAAGTGCTGGAAAAGGATGGTTGTATAAAGGAGGATGAGGCATGAAAAGCCTTCTCCATAGCAGGGAAAGAAATTAGTTAAGCAGGTTTGGAGGAGAAAGACCTTTTTCACTCATTGTGACCGAAGTGGCCATCAAAGAACCACAAGCTGGAGACTCCATCTAGAGAAGCACCTTAAAGACAAAGAACCTATGCATACACCAGTCAAAAGAGCTGATCAGAAAGAAATTTTGCCACACGGAAATGATCCACTCACTTTGATAAGTGAGAAATGGTTCTTATAGATTGTTTTTTCTAGAGATGTTAGCTTTTCATGGCCATGTTTGTAAATCATTGGTCGCATTTTAATTGTAAAAGTGATGATGTGTTTCCATCACTTGTTTAAGCAACAACGATATTTTTTGGACTTGTTTTATCATTCGTATGTTGCATTTATTTCATGTAAAAGTGATTATGTGTTTGCAATCACTTCGAAATGCGACGGTGATGTTGTTGGCCTTGTTTTATGAGTTGAGTGATGCATTTATTTCATGTAAAAGTGATGAGGTGTTTTCCATCACTTTGAAATGTGATGATGATGTCTTGTCTTGTAATGATAGTTGGGGTATGATTCCTTTTTGAGGTAAAGTTGACCACCCGGTACGTCTTGTAAAATCGTGGAAAGTATGGGAATATTGGGTCATAGATTGGTCAATTTGAGAAGGTATTTGCAGGAGATTGTACTAAAGGTTTTCAGGGGATGAAGGTGTCAGTTCATCACTTATGGCTCCGAAGGATGCAGGTGAACGAGAAGGAAGGGTGTATTTTTCAGGACGCTTGCAGTGGTGTAGATGTAGTACACAGAAGTGAAGATTATTTTGATGCTTTTGGAGGACCAAAAGCTCCTCAGTGGGGAGGATTGATCTAGGTGGCTCTAGAGGCACACACAGGATAAAGAGGGCTCAAAACTAAAATTTTTTGGATTTCTCTCTAACTAGGACTAGAGAATAGATCTCATCGTTCTGATGGTAGTGGTGTGAATGGTTCGTCAAACCGAGCTCGTATGCGAAAGTTAGAGTTGGTAAAAGTTTCAGGTTGACTTGGTGACTAGGGAGCCTTAAGGAAGGCACAATTTCACACTTTTCTGGCCAGCTTTGGATGGATTCCAGGAAAAATTGTGGCCTACTTAAATTTACTCATACAGTCCAAAAATAAATTTTGAATTTCGTATAAGTTGTTATAAAGATAAAAAACAATATTTAAAAAAAGGAGGTGGTGGACCACCACCCCCACCACCCCACCCACACATTACTATCATTTTAAACAAATGAAAATTTTTAATACCCAACGGGACGTGACCCCCGCGGGCCCTAACTATCCAACCTATATATATCATATACATATAACCCATTATACGAAGTTCGGTGGAGGATATGGGGGTGGGCCCGGCCCCCCCAATGTACCCGCTTGCAGGAAATGTAATATGGCAAGTGCAACAATATATATGCATGCGGTTTAAAAAAAAAAACATGCCTAATTCTGAAGGGGTCAGGATTTCACCCACCGATGTCCCTCCAACAAATCACTTTATTTTCCATTTCGCCAGCCCATTGGGCTTTGGGTAATCCGCCCAACATTTTATATAAAAATCCAGTTATTCACAAGTGCGAGCAGGCCAGACCAAAGCAGGAGCGTGCATGTGGATCGAGGCAATTTACAGGTGGAACCATGAGCAGGCCTAAAAATAGTGATCAGAACCATGAGGTTTGAAATTTTCCCAGGGAGGTAATTTTTCTCCATGTCGGAATATAGTCAATTTTACAGTCATTTTTCACAGTTTTTCGCAGGGAACATAACGATGAGGTCGGATTCACCTTTTGAGTTGCATTTTTCTAGTCCACCCATGGAGCATCATATTTGAGGAATCTAGGGGGAATCTAAAAGATTCCTTTTTTCCTTAGATCTTCACTTTCTGAGAATTCATAAAATGGACAGTCAATTTTGCACTATTCGATGTCACGAATCTGATGGCATATTCAGATTTTCCATTTGAGCTTTCTATTTTTCGGTCACTTTTTGAAGTGAAGTTGCAGGTGTCATCTTTCAGCAAGTGAGCAGTCGATTGCATACCTTTCGATGCCATGACTGTGATGGTGATTTCAGATCCAGCAGCAGAGTAGCTCATTCTTCAGTCATCTTCAACATGAGGTACATGATGTGTTGATTTCATGTACTTATTTGTTCCTGAGATTCTTAGTGCTATACAGATCCTTGTTGATGTATAAGTCGTGGGATGTTGTCTTGTTTTTCTATTGATGTACTTTCTATCATGGACTTGTATTATGCTTGATATCCCTTGATGCCATACTCCTGTATGTTGTTTGAGATCCCTTGTTTTCCATGCTTGGTGGGATACCCATAGTCTTTATGTGTGAGCTATTGTCATATTGATAGGAGTCCTTTTTATGCATGAGATTTTCGTAGTGGAACATCTCGTAGAGAGGTCCAAACACTCCTGTGTGAGGGAATTTTCCTTGTATGTCAGAGAAACACATCCATGTACATCTTCTTCTTACAACACTTAATGCAGCAGCCCACAACATCTTGACACCGAGGCCCAGAGATGTAGTCCCTCCTGGATGAACTCTGTTATCAAGTGACTTGTTCTTATCATTGCTGATATTGACATGTTATGTTCCTCTCCTTTACAACATATAGTTTTTCATTTATGTTCATTTACGATTTACTTAAATGCGATTCTAATTTATCAGCTGAAGTAAAAGGTCTTGGTTAAGGGGATCAAGAATTTACCCCGGATCACAAAGTCAACATAAGTATCACTTTAAATTTTATAATATCTATAAAAAGATCTCATCTTCCACAATATTTCTTGGATCTACTTGTTCAAATAATTCCTTTCCAACCAATACAATTTTTTAAAGTTTTCCCTCAAGAGAATATCAACCCTTCACCTCCTTACAATCATCTCACTTACTTCCTAAGAATTAACCTTTTTCCCCTCTTGTTGTAAGGTTCTTCTTCTCTTCATTTTCTTTTCATTGTCACACTAGATTCAATTCTGAAAATTCCATCTATATCCTAGTCTTCCTCATATTTCTATAATAATCTCATCATCTCTAGCTATAATTTAATTTTAGCTACCTCTGTATCAAGTTTTTCATGACTTGATCTACTATGGCTTCTCTTTGTACCTTTATTATGACTCTTAGTATTCATAAATATTATTCTTCTATGAACTTCTCCCTGATCATAGAGAGTTGCACACAAGCCATTGCAACAAGTTGACTTCACCAATATGTTTGAAATACCATACTATGATCTTCCATGTATAGTCTTCTCCTAGTATTTTTTTCTCACTCCCTCGTCTAAAATTTTCATCTAAGCACTCTCTACTCTAATAGCTTCTGCATGCAGTTTACTCACCTTATTCCTCTAAGAAATGTTTTGTTCTTCCTCACTTTCTACTACAAGTTTCTTTGCCATCATCCTCAACTACAAACAATCATCACTACTACTTTTAATCTGTAATTAATCAATAATTAACATAAAAAAACCATTACATCCTTGTTCAATATTCACTTGAGCACAAAAATATTGCTCCAGAATTATTCTTACTATTTTCATCCCTTTTTTGTTGTAGACCTTCATGTTCTTTAAATCAACACCATTTTTCTCTCTTGATTTCTTCCTAGGTTAATATGTTCTACTTCAAGGTAGGCATCCTCCACTATGTGAGCACAACACCTCACAATCAACAAACATCAATTCAATTTAATTTGACAAAAAAGTAACTCAATATGTTGTAAACTATGCTTCCTCCAAGAGATTATATATATTTCTATAAAAAATTGTGGCTCTGATACGACTTGATGAAATTTCAAGTTACCCCAGCTACCAATAACCTAGGACAATTCAACACACATCAATGTATCGAATTCAACTATATCTCAGGAAATTTTTTACATATATGAAGTAAAAAAGAGAACATTGATTCATCTTTGATGAAATCCATGAGATATTATTCATCTAACCTTATAGCTTCCTTGTTACAGGCCCTTTTTTCAAACCTGCTCAATAGGTCTGAAAACGGGATCAATCAATATCCTTGAACACTTTGTCATAATCCCTTTGCAAATTCCTAAGCACCATTCCTCAAAAAAGTTTGATTTTTTGGATCTATATGATAAAATCCATGTTTTTAGTCCCAATGCACCATGCATGCATGTTTACTTGCATTGGATGCAAGTTGCATAACTAAAAATTTATGTTGACTAGCGCAAGTTGCTCCATTCTGCAAGTGCACTAATTCTAGAATTTCAGGAAAATTAAAATTACTTTTGAATATTCTCCTTCCATAAGCTTCTAAGGTGGTTGTAAATATTTACCATGGATAGAGATCTTGAATTCCTATTTGATCCTACTCTAGTGATCTTATCTCATATCCCTTGTGTTTATCCTCCCTCATAAGTGGATCTCAAGCCTAGATTGTTAAATCCTAAAATGCCATGTTTACCCTATAAATATGAAGTCTGGGTTGGATTTTCAATATTAATAGGTTCAATTTTGGAGATTTATAATGCCCTCATGCTTCTGCTTTGAGCTTAATGAATCATCATATATTTTCATTAGGGTTGACTGTGAAGGTTTTCTTTGTGGTAAGGAAGGACAAAGACAATTGGGGAGACATATACAAAGTCAGCTTCTATATATGGTTGTAACTCTCTCCTTTATTTATTAATACAAAGAGCACTTTTTTTCCTATACTTGTGACATGTTGATGCTTATGCATTTCAATGCAATTCTCACTAATTAATAGAGACATTGGGTTATTCTATGTGGATATTGTTGTTCTCTTTCCTGTTTTATTCATTGTTACAGGTTCCATTTATAGCATGTGGAGCTAGGATTAAATATTGCAAGTGAAGAGAAGAGGAGGACTTGCTATAGATTCCAGGTAGGCCACTTTTCCATATTCTAATCTCCTTAAAGGAAACATGGATAGTTTTTCCCTTTGTTGTTCTAGATCATATCATTATATCTAGGGAGTTTATTTTTGTTTGTAGAAGTTAATTTTCCATATAACATATTGGCTAAAGTATGAAGTTGGGTTTAGCAGAGGCACACACAAACCAAGGTTAGATCCAAGCTGAATGAAGAACTTTGAACTATGATCAAGGCTATGAATAGGTTAAGTTTTGGGAAGTACGATGGAAGGTTGGAAAGAAGGTTGTGATAAACCTATGTAGCTCATGGACAAGTTAGGCCATATGAAGGAAGAGAAGCCACAATTTCAAAATGAGCTTGAATTTTTGGAGGAAAATGTTAGAAGAGAGCTTCTTAAACTTGGTTTGACAATTGGACAAGTTGAAGCATCTATCATGACCCTAAAATGTGGCTACTTAAGTCCACTATGGGTGCTATGTGGCATTGACACAAGTTCACTTCTTCTTATGTTGATGTCACTCATACTATGCCTAACTTCCAACACTTATTCAAATTATCCTTCAAGTGTTGTTCAATTATGCAACATAATTACAATTTTAACTACATTCAATATTTAAACTCTGCGATAAAATTCAATATAAAACATAAGAGTAATGTGATATCACAAACTTTGAACAATGAACACAACTAATGGGAGGGGGAAACTCCCCAAAACATTTCACCCCAATATTTTATTACTTATGAGAATATAATACAAAGTGAAGTCTACAAAGTTACAATGGCATGGAAATTGCCTGGCCCAAATCAAAAACTCATCCACCCCGATTACCAAGTTGTATAAGCTCTACCTATAGTATGAAATTTGTCAAGAAAACCTTGAAAATTATACCCAGAAAAAATACCAACTTTATCTTGTTTGTGCAAGCTCACTCGACAAGGCTCACCTTGCCCCTCGCTCTCTTGTTGCATCCTTTTCTTCCCTTGTGCAATTTTTTTTTTGCTGTGATATTGCAGATTCTCCTAAGTGTGACTTGCTTTTGTGATATACTTAGTCCAGTTGCTTCTTCCTCATTTTCCCGAGCTCCTCCCTTGTATTTATATTCATTCTTTCCAGGTTTATTTATGTGGTTAATGCCCCATTTTTTCTTTTAAGACAAACTACAAGTTGTGTTGAATGCCCCTAGGCCGACCTGCCTATGGGAAGGCGAGTGCCCCTTCATGGGCGCATGCGGCCCTAGGCCGACTTTCATATGGGTCGGTGGACACCCTTTATGGGTGGGAGCACCTTTTCATGGGTGCTTCACCTTGTCATGCTACCCACATTATGCCCTATCGATCAATTTATTTATTCGAATGTCATGTCACATGGTTCCCCACACCCTCACTTGCTTGCCTATGCCTGTTGTGTTCCTTTCCCACTTTTTCATCGCATAGCCTGAGTGCCCAAGGGCATAGGCTATTATATCATGCATGTCTACATGTTATTATGTGCGATGCCTCCACATTCTCTCTGTTATGGTGGGAACTCTTCTTACAATGTGTCTACTATGTGTGTGTGGGTGGGCACTCCCATCATGCCCACGACTTCTGGCCCAATGCCCTGCCTCCGTGCGAGTGAAATCTAGGAACATGCCTGACCAACTTGCTCCTGCTACCTTGTGTGGTCTTCGGTGCCCCTCCTTCGTATGGGCATAGTCACCTCATGGGTGCACTCATCACAATCTAAGACAGTTTTTCGTCTCTTCAAGTTTTCGTGGGATGTCACGGGTGCCCATTGGCGTTAGTGCCAACTTGGGGTCCTGAAATTATCCCCCTCTTAAAATGTTGTCACCCTCGAAAAGACAATCCCAAAAACCTTCTTTTACAATTCTATCATCCTCATTGTATAAATAAAATATCTTTTCCTATGACCTGCTCCATTCCCATAACCTATCGCAACTCTACAAGAGCATAATGTGTTGGATCCCCTTGTGTCAGTAATTAGTCGGGTATCTAATATGACCATAGCACCTCCTCCACAATAACACATGCATCCTGACATCCTCACAATTATCATCACATCCTGCTATCATATGATCGTCATGTCTGCCTCGCCACCATGGTATTCTAATCACTTCAAAGGGGTATCATTTCCCTAAGCAGGTGATAATGAGCTCATTTGCATTCTAAGTTTAGAAATATGGTGGAAATGGGAAGGCTAATGGCCCTCCATATCCATCTTCATCTCACTCCAACATATAAATCCATGTATCAACATCTTCTTCCTCTAATATATACATGTATTCCTCACGATACTCCTTTTTTTGTTTTTCTGATTTCACGTCCTTACACTTTGTTGTGCCATCTTCCATTGAGGCTAGGTTGCCCGTTAAGTCTAGAATGTTATCTGAAAATTATCTTATGACTCCTACATGTTCCATGAGTTTTTCCTCTATTTTTTTCAACCTCTCATATAATTATTTGTTTCATTGATCCTTCTCCACACTCATCATTGTTATCTTATACTCGTCTCTCATGGCTATCACAACCGGGACACTTAATGGTACATCCTCCCTTCCGTATTATATATAAAACTTCTTCAAATGTGGCATCTTCAATTCATCAAACTAATTCATGAATTCTATCCGCAAAACTACTTCATAATCATCCCTATGAACGATCGTGAAGTCAAATTTTCCTTTCAAATCACCAACCTTCACTTCTATTCCATTTTCCACTCCAATCACTTTGTCTAGTGGAGATTTTACTACCTTAAGGTGTGCTTGAGTTAGAAAAAAATTTAACCCAACTTTCATCGCTACCTATTCTATCATGAAGTTATGGGTCACATCGATGTCCACTAAGGTGAGCAATGTGCCCTGCCCAATCTTCATCTCAACATACTCCAAGTTTTTCCTCTAAGGATTGCATCTTGGGACAACTTCTGTTTCTACTTCCACACCCAAAATCTGCATCATACCAACCTTTCATTACAAATTCTTATTTCCATTTGATCAAAAATATTAGGGCTTTCTTGGGACTGGACATATTGGTATCAGTTATCCTAATTATCAAAACAATCTATATCAAGGTGAGATACAAATGTCAGTAATCCAACCCATCCCATCCTATCTAGGATATCCATCATCGACAATTAACCTCCCCCTACAAGGTTACTGAGCTACCTAGGGGCCTGAGTAGATTTTCTTTTCTTGTCTTAAGCTCATTAAAAAACGAAACAAGGTTCTAGAAGAAAATTTCCTTTTCTTATGTCAAGATTCTTAAAAAATGAAAAAATTTACCAGAGAATAGTTCTTTATCTTAT
Source organism: Pinus albicaulis (assembly GCA_034641835.2). NCBI lineage: Eukaryota > Viridiplantae > Streptophyta > Pinopsida > Pinales > Pinaceae > Pinus > Pinus albicaulis. Next base: position 1,046,314,276 of record CM076578.1, on the reverse strand, counting down.
GTCAACCTCGTTAAAAAATGAAACAAGGTCCCTTGAGAATATTTCTTTTCTTGTGTCAATCTCATTAAAAAATGAAGCAGATCTCCCTTCAAGTCGAGTATTTCCTTTGATCTTGTAAATGAACCTTCATTACATCCACCTATAAGTAACCAATTGTCTACTTAGGTGAATGAATTGAAGATTGGGGGGCATGTTCCTAGAATTAAGAAATTATGTTAAGAGCATGCAAAATTATCTCAAGCATATTTTTATCTGTTTCAAGCTTATGTAAAAATAAAACCACTCTTACCCTCAAGTATAGTTTTTCTTTGTTTCAAGCCTCTGTAAAAATGAAACCAATTTCAAGCATATTTTCCCATGTTTCAAGCTTGTATAAAAATAAAACCATTCTCATCCTATCCCTCATGACTTCCATTTTTATTAGCTTATTTTTCCCATATGAGCCTTCGTTTTCTCATTCCATCATCACCATCTTCTTGGCCAATCATATGCTTTCACTTGGTTTTTTTTCCTTTCCCGGGGAAGCACTATGATGAGTGATTTAATTATCCTGCATCTTGACCTCTACATGTTTTGAGCAATTCCGTCATGGCCGCAACCGATTGCTACCTTTTATATCACTTATTCCTCTAGGAAGAGTCCTTTTTTAGCTCTTTTCAGATTCCAAAAATATGAAAAGATTTTTGAGCACTTGTCATTTTGAAATCATTCAAAACTAAACGAAAAGACGTCTAATCAGTATAATTTTAACCTTTTTTTGGATAGGGATAGACTATTTACGAAAAATGAATACTTTATGTTGGATCATGGAAAAGTTATGTTTTTATCCTTGTTTTAACTTAATTAATTATTTACTTTTATGCATTTATCTTATTTCTTGGGAATAATTTTGAAGAAAAGGTTATGAAAGATGAATAAAATAAATTGCCAACAAATTGTATGATTTTAGCACAAAAACTAATTTTTTCTTGCCTTTATGTGCAGAAATATGAATTGGACAATTGTTTTTCAAACAATGGAACAACAATGCCCAAAGAAAGAAAAATAGCATTTCTTGATCGCATGAGCTAGTAGAAGATAAGGAGAATCCAACTAATATTATAGTGAAAATTTGATTGTTAGCTGTGAAATCCTCAGGATCTCTTGATCCTGAGGATTCGCTCTCATCTATTACCTTACCATTTAATTATATAGAGGTGATAGGTGAAATAGAAGAGGGGTTAATTTCTGAGTTTTAACTTTCATTTGGACATCATTTTTTTGTATTAAGACAACATAATTTCACTACGGTGATGTTATATTTTTGCTACTACGATTAATTAGAAAAAGTGTGTTTTATTTATAATCGTGCTCTGAGTATTACCAACAGTACCTTCTGGAGGCTTTGGGCCCAGTCGCTAGGAGTCTTGCTTCTTCTCTGTATCATATTTATTTCTGCAATTTTTAATTGTTGTATCCTGTCATTTCAATTGTTGTGTAATGTTATAATTCATTTGCGCAATTTTTCCTTGTTGTTTGAGATAAATATTAAGATGTTGTTTCTTTTACGATTACAAATTATTCTTTAATAACTTGCTCAGACTAGCGTTAAAATTGATTGTTGTTCCTTTCGAATGTTGTTATCATAGATATCTAGTGATTTTTTACTGTTATTCTTTATTAGAGGTTTGAATAATAGATTGTTGTTCATTTCTTGTAATCTCTCTTTTTAGTAGATAATTGTTAAGCAATAATTCTTTTAGTGTGATTCTTGCAATTCATAATTTAGATTCAGTTTCTTTAAAAATCAGTGGAGAATATATTAAGATTTATGGTTTATAATTGCTTTAATTTTTTATTTTTAATTATTCCATATTGAGCTTCGAGAATTAGAAAGTAGTTATTGCAACGATTTAGAATCATTTATTCCTAAATAACCTTTGATTTCACTCTGCACAGACAATGCCAACACTCTTGAAATAAACAGACAAATCCTCAATTAATAATTAATGTAGGAATTAGGGTTGATTTTCATAGACCTCTTTTTCAACCAAAATTTTGGCACCATTGCTGGGGACAATGTTAAAGATTGATTTTGTTTTGAATTGGATTTTATTGCTGCAAAGGACTTGGGTATTGAAAATGAGAGGTAAGAACCTGCGTTCCAGCAAGTAAAATGCTTGCTCAAAGTTCTCTTTCCAGCAGATGCATATAGAGTAGATAGGAATAGATGTTTTTATGAATGAATAAGAATAAAAAAGTAGAAATATATCAAAATACACCTCCTAAATCCACCAAACCCAAGGTGTCGGTGATCCTTGGAAGATCGACCTTTATAAATGAAATCATAAGAAAATCAGAATATGAAGCGTTAGTAGGACCTCAGATCACATCTGGAAAAAGATCTACTGTAATCCCTCAAGTAGCAGGCTCACCATCTGTAGCTCATGCTGAGATCCATAACAAAACCAAAAGGTCTGAATAAATCTTTGAGGCTACAAAAAATTTTCGTTTTTACCCTTCTCAAGAGGGAAATTCGTGCAATCTACAAGAAGGATAGGGAGAAACTAGTGGTTTTGTAGGAGCAAATATACAGTCACCAGAACCTGGATCTCCTAAGATCTTGGTTGAAGAAAGGATTACTGATATCCCAGATCAAGGTAGTGCTGTAAGACCCCTTCCAAATTTTTCTGGCAGTCTTGCCCAAATAAACTTTCCAAACCAAGAGATTTCTGAAGGTTATTGGCACATATTTGATCAAATGGCACATAATCAACCTCAGGGACAAACATCGATGTTGGAGTATCCTATCGTCAACCAAGATTCTAATGCCCCCATGAAAGCCATTCCTTTGTAGATCATCCCTAATTTCCACGGTTTAACCTCAGAAGATCCTGATGCTTTCCTTTTCAAATTTGAATTTTTATGTAGGGGATATGATTATACCACCGATCCCCAAAAGCTAAAATTGTTTCCCTCTACTTTAAATGGAGCTTCTTTGTGATGGTTTATGGGGCTTGGTGGAGGAACTATTAACTCTTGGGATTAAATCAAAACATCCTTTCTCACTAAATATCAAGATTACTGCATGACTAGAGACCTGAAAGATGAACTCTTTAATATGATTGCAAAAGATATTGAGACTCTAGAAGAATATGTTGAACAATTTCAATATAATTTACAACTGTCTCCTTATGTTGCATTATCTAAATATGCTTTAAATGTAACTATGATAAAAGGGATGAAGGATGAATGGATAGAAGCATTAAATTTAATGGGAAAAGGAGATATTTATTAGGAAAATTATGATGACATTATTCAGCTGTATATCAGGTGCTCTTGAGGCAGTATGTGCGTCATGCCAACTAGACGAGTTACTATCACCAGAAATAATAAATCTGTTGGTGGCAGCGTAACTCAGAAGGAAATCAAAAATATTTTAGAAGATTTCAAAACTGATATCTTGGGCACCCTCACAACACAATTGGACATCCTGCAAGCCAAATATAAACAAGCTATAGAAGAACATAATTTAGCTGTTTTCTACCCGCGATGTCAAAAGAAGCATAGTCAGAGGGAATGCCCATTGAACATGGTCCAAACTTGTGCCATATGCACTAAGGACCATGCCACCGAGTAGTCCATCACTTATGGGATTAAAAGCAGTTTTTAAATAAGTGGAAGAAGAGACAGAACTAATATACTTAATGAGCCAACGTTAACAGTGGCAATCCCAACCCACAAGTATGTCACAAGACCCTTCTTTGTTCTTTTCTTCTCCATCATTTAATCAAAAAAATAATTATGGAACAACATGGCAAGTCCAATCACCTTTCTCTACCTAGAAATCTCAATCATTTCCTATTTCACCCTGGCCAAACCAAAATTTTCCAAATGCTGGTTGGCTAAATTATACTCCTTTATGGAAAAACAATATGTACCCATCCTAGTGGCCTATCTCCACGTCACAAAATCAAAACCAGTCTTCAAATTTGTAGCGACTCTTGGGGATAAATAATCAACCTATGGGGATGGGTCCTAAACCTAAACTGACATTCCCAACTCCATATCCATTGCAGAAAAATCCTCAGCCTCTTATGTGTCCCCCCACTGCCAGCTCAACCGAACTTAAATCCCAATAATAGACCAGTTTAGCTGATACAAATTGTTGAAAATTCAGATCCTGAAATAAAATAGATGGAATGTAGTGAACTTAGGCTAAGATACGGATGCATCATCACACCTAAGGAAAATAAAAAATAAAAACAATATGAGATAGAAACACCTTCCATAGCTAAATCATCGACTGTGACTAATAAAAAAAAAAAACAGGGAGAAGACATGGTCGAGCAACAAGATCCTGAAAAAATTATAATCACTTCTCCTTCGTTCCTTGAAAGTTTAAGAATACCAAAACTCGTTTTTTATCTAGAATTTGATCTATTAGGGGAACTTCAAAATTGATGTATTAAATTTCCTCTCCTCCAGGCTATTCAAGACATTCCTATTTATGCTAAAACGATTAAATAATTGTGTGTGAAAAATCCTGCAAGGAAACCAAAAATTTCACCAACCATCTATGTCGTAGGGATGTTATCTGAAATACTTCTATGGAGGGAAACACCAGTAAAATATGAAGATCTAGGGAATCCCATAGTTACTGTTCAAATATATGGCTACTCTTTTCCAAACACACTAGTTGATTTAGGTGCAGCCATTAACATTCTCACAACAGAAACCTATGAGGCACTCAGCATTACAACTCTGGAACTAAGCACTACTTTGTTAGAACTTGCTAATTGTTTTGTTGTTAAACTTGAGGGAAATCTACATGACATTATTGTTTCTTTTGACTCATGGGAATACCCAGTGGATTTTCTAGTTATCAACCCAAGAATTTGATTAGATGGGCACCCTTTAATTTTTGGTCAACCTTGGTTAGCAATAGCCGATGCTTATATAGGTTGTCATGCTGGTAGCATTACCATCAAAAAAGGAAACGTTGTAAAAAACCTTGTTTTATATCCCCCCTGCTAAGCCAAGTCTTCCCATACTGCAAACTCATAAACACCCACCTACATACCTGGAATAAAACATCTGTTCACCTCTTATAGTAGAAAAAGCACTTGAGTTCAAGAATAAGACTAAAGATGATGTAATTAATAATTTTATAAATCAATCAACTACTAAGAACAATATGAAATATCAAATGTTGAAAGCGATTCTTGACAATGAAGCCCAGGAAGATCCTTCAAAATATGCTAAGGATCAACATATACCAACAATTGTTGTTCATAAAAGCAGATCTGTTGAGATTGAACCCAACAATATCTTGAATATTAATGATAATATAGATAGTGGCCAACAACAAAAACTCATTCAGATTCTACAAAAACATAAAGGGGCTTTCTCTTGGGACTATCCAGACATGAAGGGCATAGACCCTCAATTATGTACACACCACATCTACACCGAAAACAATTCCCATCCTATCTGGCAACCTCAATGAATATTGAATCCGCATGTTAAGGATATCGTAAAAGAATAATTACAGAAGTTGCTAGATGTGAATTTTATTTATCATATTTCGGATAGTAAGTGGGTCTCTCCATTGGTAGTTGTTCCCAAAAATAACGGGAAGTGGTAGATTTGTGTGGGCTAGAGGGAATCGAATAAGGTCACGCAAAAAGACCACTTCCCTCTTTTATTTATTGATCAATGCTTGACACACTAATAGGGAAGCGATTCTTTTCCTTTCTCGATGGCTTCAGTGGCTACAACCAGATCCAAATTTCCCTTGATGACCAAGACAAAACTACCTCTAGCTGCCCCTGGGGTACGTTTGCGTATAGAACGTTACCTTTTCATTTATGCAACACCGCAACTACATTTCAGAGGGTCATACTCAACATTTTTTCTGATCTGATAAATGAGGGACTTGAAGTTTACATGGATGACTTCACCCTGTACGAGAACGATTTCGACCAAGCACTACAAAACATAGAACAAGTTTTGGAATGATGCATTGCTACCATGTTGTGTTTAAGAAATGAGAAATGTCACATGATGATGACAGAGGGCATAATTATAGGACACTACATATCTGCGGCTGGAATACAAGTGGACCCAACAAAAATAGAGGTAATTGTTTTACTACCTACACCTTGCACTTAGACAGAGGTACGTAGCTTCCTTGGATATGTAGGATACTATCGTAGATTTATAAATATTTTTTCATGAATTTCTGTGCCTTTGTATGCTTTAACAGGAAACGTTGAATTTAGATGGTCTGATAAATGTGACATTGCATTTACAGATTTGAAGAAATTAGTCTCGATTGCTCCAGTGTTGCGGAGACCCAATTGGGAGCTTCCTTTTCATATCTCCACAGATGTGTCAGACACAAAAATAGGCGTTGTCCTCAGGCAAGAGGAGGAAAAAAATCCCTATGTCATTTATTATATCAAAAAAAATATCACTTATGCTGAACTCAATTATACTGTAACAGAAAATGAATTTTTAGCTATCATTTATGCCATAAATAAATTTAGAAATTATATAATAGGCTACCATTTTTTTCTGTACACTAATAATTCTTCCATTATATACTTAGCCAATAAACCAATAAATAATGGGTGGGGGACCCATTGGCTGTTACTTTTGCAAGAGTTTGATATTACCATTAAAGACCATCCAAGAAAGGAAAAACCATTCACAGATTTTTTGTCACGAGTTCCTACGAAAAACGATCTGTTGGCCGTGGATGATCAGTTCCCAGATGAAAATTTGTTTTCCATAACTATTAAAGCACCATGGTATGCAAATGTAGCAAATTATCCAGCGGTAGGAAAGCTACCGAAGCATTTAATAGCTAAAAAAAGAAATTTTATTGTCCAACACAACGCCCAATTTTATTGGATTGGTGGATACCTTTTTCACACAGGATCTGATATGAAAATACGTAGTTGCATTAGTGAAGAAGAGATTTACAACATCCTCAAGGCTTTCCATGATGAGCCTTGTGGCAGACATTTCGTAGATTGCAGAACTGGACATAAAATACTACAGATGGGCTATTTTTGGCCCACTATTTTTAAATATGCTAAGAAGTATGTCCAGGCTTGCAATAGCTTCCAGAGGGTGTGATCAAAATTTGGATCAGGGGAAAAAATTAGCTCAGAAGTGCTTAGAATTGTACCAAACTATAACAACAGTTACCTGCCCGTCGCAAGGAATCCAACGCAAATCATTCTGTTGAGAAAGGAGTTCGGATGAGAGAGTTATGGTCTGTTGACGGCCATTCAAAACATGCAAATTTAAAAAAAAATTTGCAGAACAGGTACAATTGATGACATGGGAGTCTAGTCAGCATGTAGAGAATCTTCTTTAGCTTTCTTAGCCCAATGGAACTGTGAAAATTATCACTGTTGGATTCACCAGTTTTATTTGTGAAGGTAAAAATTTCACAATGACCTCCAAGGATGAATGTGGGTTCATGATTTTTATGTGCTGGAAATCATTTTATTATTATTAAGGTTGGATTAAATTATACATATATATATATATATATATATATATATATATATATATATATATTAATATTTTATTTTTTTGTAAATTAGGCAGGATTGGTTCTATTAAAAACATATAGTATAGAAGGAGTTACAATAAAGAGAAGCAGGAAACCAGAGGATCATGAAGAAATCAACGATCCCCCACGGTTTCATTGTGCTATCAAGAGATGTAGAAGAAGAGTAGGAAGAGCTAAGTGAGACAGACAGAGATATGGCTCTACCCAGAATGGGTAGAGACCTCAATACAGATTTTCTTTCCTTTCTTTTTTGTGACTTTAACCCAACTACCAGGGGGCAGGTGTACTGAAACCACTTGAATATTGTTGCTGCTCAAAGGAAGAGAATATTTATCTGATTTGGAGGTGTTAGCAAGCTGAAATTTTTTTTATATCAAATTTCTGGCTAAATCATTTTTTGGAGCCTTCAAGAAACAATTTTTATTGGTAAAAAATGTTATCTCTTGAAGAATCTTGAAATCCTCATGCCTCTGTTCAAATCTTCACTGCTGTTCCCTTTTTATATTCAGAAATTCTGCCGATTTCATGAGAAAATACTGCTGCAAAATCATCATTTTTCCCCTTTCCCCTCCCTCAAAACCCCTTTAATAAGGTTTAAGACTCTTTCTTTTCCTTATCGAAACCCTCAAGACCATTGAAAAACTTGAAAAATTTCATAAAAAACACATTTTTGTATTACAGACTTAAGCCCCCTTGGGATAAGTTTTAAGCCACTTCCCCTCCACGTGCCCACACCCTAGAACCAAGTGCTAAACCCACAAAGCACTTATCACATCACAAAAGCTGAGCGCATAAGTCTGTTTGCCGTGTTTAAAAGTTTTGATGCGATTAAGCCCGTGTACACAGTCCTCGAACCCATTATTGTTTTTTATAACCTTTATGCCCGTAATCGGGCGCTAATCAGTGTGAAAAACCATTCCCGTTTTATTTTTTCCTTTGTAAATAAAAAAATCCACTTACCCAAAGTTTTGGTCTAAATGCGCCGAGCGATGGTTTTTAATGAAAAAATGGGTTGATTGAAAGACCGCATCAAAACTTCCGATGCAATTAAATCCCTATTGTTTAAACTCCGCCCCCTTTGCTTTTCATTCCATGTAGCCTACGTCTGGGACCAAGAGTTTATGTCCCGAGGCACCCATCGCATCGGAGTTTTCCTTTGGGTACATTTTAATGTTTTTCCCCCACCTCCGATTGCGATGACCCGATCACCCCATCGCTTCTGCCTTCCTCCATCGCATCGAAAAAATACAAAGGTTTAAAGCCCGCGCCTGGTGCCCGCCGATTGCGATCTCCCGATGCATCTCCCACTGTCGATTTGATTTGCAGATCGAAGGTCTACATTTAATCGCATCGGCCTTTCCCCGATTGCACCGTTGCATCAGCCCAACTCCGATCGTCGATTCCCGATTCATTCCCCACCATTGATCTGGCCCTCAGATCAATGGTCCACATTTGATCACATCGAATCTTTTCATCAGGTGCGTTTTTAACATTTGCTTTTCCCCCCGCCGATTGCGATCCTCCAATTGAATCTGGATCGTCCACGTATCCAGATTGGATGGTCCCAGATCTTTCCCTCATGGTTTCATCGCCCTCCGCCTTCCACCGAGAGGATTTCAACTCGTATTCCCAACCGTCGATCTCTGCGCGATCGACGGTTCTGACATATTTTTTTCCTCCGCTCTTCTTTAACCTTCTCTTAGCCGATCTCCACCATTGGATGTTTCCATCCAACGACCACGCTCTCTCCACGCCCTCTGAAGCAGTTTACCCAAGAAATGCAGGATTTTATAATATAGTTTTGTATTGTGCAGGTGTTTGAATGTTTTCACGTCATATTAAAGAGAAAGCCAAAGGCTGAGAGTGATGATTCTCACGCCTTAGATTCATTAAAGGGAAGCCATCCATGGGTTCAATTTCCACGTATCGTCAATTCTTCATGGGCATTGATGCCTCACGAGCCCTGTGCAGCCCTGCACATCAACAAGACACACATCGATGCATTAAATAAATAAAAGAGTATCAGTGTCGAAGACATAACACATCAAAACAGATTATTGAAGACAAATTTGTGGGGATTATGGCTAATATTGATTATCAAAAGCCAAATCCTCCAAATTAAATCAGGATTAAAGAAAATCATAAAGATCTACAGGAAGAAAGACCTCCACCGCCACATCTGAGGCAAATGATTCCTCTCATCTACCACAAAGTCACCTGTGCCTCAAAGCACTCAAACAGAAGCCGAAGTTATTGAGAAAAATCAGATATCTACCTCAACGCAGCTGAAGAATTAATTCTGCCAAAGGAATTTAATGTAAAAATGTCAGCAGAGTTATTACATTTATGACACCAAGTCTCAAAAGTCAACAAAAGCTCCCATCGAGCTTAATGTTAAGTGTAAAACAATTAATACACACAGAACATCTATAAGATTCTTCATTGAGCCCCTCAAAGGCCGAGAAGCCATTAATACTGTATTAATTATCTTTGGAGATATTTTATTAGATCTCACCTCCTCATTCTTCTATAAATACTTCTGTAGAAGATGAGAAATTGTTGGTTGAGTTGGCTATTGAACATTGAAATGTAATTGAGCTTGAGAATTCTACTTGTAAATAGTGTTCACTGGCTCTTGGAGCTCTGCTTGTAATAGATAAGTTAGTCTGGGAAGTGTAGATGATTTCTAAAACTAAAGCATTGGACTTGAAGTTGTAACTGGTTTGGAGCATCAATACAAGTTGATTGATGGGATCCTGGTCTATGTTGATGGTGATGTTTTTCTCATTGTAACTTGTTATTTTGTTTTTGTTTTCACTGTGTTCATCTTATCTTATAAAGAAAAACATGCATAGAGTTAGGACCTACTGTATATCAGTACCCTTCTCTGACTGAAAATCTTTATCTTCATGTTTTCTTCCAAATCTGTGTTATTTAGGAATGATTTAATTCAGTTTAAGCATAGGAATGCTGGTGTTCCCTCATCCTGTTGCCTTAGATAATTGTTATTCTTAAATGTTATTTTCAGTATATGTTAAGTAGAGATGAACTAAGGAAGATATGGTGTGCCCTGGTCCTAGTTTTATCCCCAAAGACTGTCTGCATGTTTCCCTTGGAATGTGTTGAAAGCTGGCTAGTTTGAAAGTACTTACCAGATCTTACGCTATTCTTTGTTATATTTGTGCTTGTCTTGAAAGTTACCAAGTAGAGCAGAGCTCGGAGAGGATTTGTGGTGAGACCAGCTCGCTAGTTTCTACTCCAACAGTTTCCTTCAAGTTTTCCTTTTGTTTTAAAATGTTTTCTATTGAAAGTGTATCAAAGGCTAGCTAGTTTAAAAGTACTTACCAGATCCTAGTTTACTTTCATGTCTTTCTTAAGTGTATGTCAAAAGCAAGCTAGTTTAGAAGTACTTACCTGATCTCAGGCTGCTCTTTGTTCTTCATCTGTTTATTTCCCCTTCTTTTTGTCTCATTTCATTCCATAAATCAAACTTTAAAGAGATCCTTAGACATAGATGACTTTCCCCATGGACCACTCTTACCTCTTGTTGTTTCAATTAAACCATATTATGACTCCATAGCCCAATGGAATAAGACCTGCAATTGTCTATCTTCCTGGCCAAAGCTTGTTCAATTTGCTTGCAAATTCTCACCTTTGAATCTCTTTGCATTTAGAACTCTCCACCTCAAACAGTAATCATACTCAACCATCCAAAAACAAAACAAAACCTTCGGCCTTCATAACTAGCCTAATATCATTACCCCAAACTTCAAAGACAAATCCATCTTTGCACTTATTGGAGAGATCCCTCTCCAGATTCAGGAGGGCTAGATCCTAGAAATTCAAAGTGGTTGAAACGATGTTGCTTCTGTGATTGGACTTTGCCAATCTTGCTGATTACAAGGTGCTAACATTTCTGGTGACTCTGCTAAGGATCAAACCTAATTGTAATCTCTGGTTCCCCTTGAAATTTCATAAAACGTCATGAGTTAAAAGCAGCCTTTTTTAGCACTACCAAAAAATGGTAATCATGATGAAGCTTGTTTGAATCAGTGACAAACTAGGTAAACCCTAGGGTTCTCACAAGAGTTTATCTAACCTTGAAAAATCAGCTGGCTTAGCCATAAGAGTAAACTGTATTTGTCTCATAACCATAGCTAAGTTTTGAAACGGAGTTAGGACATTCTTAGGAACCACACAACTGAAAAATAACTCAAAAAACCTAAAAATATTTAAGATTGTATCCAATAAACATGGTAGTGGACCATAAAACCTTTTACCTCCTTAGGAGCTAAAAACTTCCACTTGGCGACTCCACAATCCTCAACAGACCTTAAGACTGCACTGGGAAGAACCCTTATCATTGTAATATCATCCAAACTCAGTTAGTGGACTGTAGGATTAAAGTTTTTGTAAACAGATTAGTTGACCTTTTAAAGACTATCATACCTGGTTGAACTTTTCTTGTTTATTTGGGTCTGAAAAACACAACATAGTGGCTCCTAGGAAGATTCACACTAGAGCCTATCCTGACCCTGATCCACCTGAGATAGTTGATAACCCAAAAAGTATCCTTAGGAAGTCTCCTAGGATTAAATTATCAACTGTTTTTAGATCACCCTTGAGAGCTAATTCAGTTCCTGAAAATCTTTCAGCTCTACAACAATCACAAGTTGACTTAGTAAATCCCTTTAGAACTAGGTCATTTGGTGATATAACTCAGCTAGATTATGAGTCTTCACTTTCATCTCCTGAAAAAAGTGAACATCCTGGTAGTATAGAAGAAACACCTCCTGAATTACATTTCCTTCACAATTTAGGTGTCTCTCATCCAAGATCAGCTCATCAATCTATTGTTGTTCCATCCACATCCCTTCATCCTCCATTCACTGTCCAAACCACTCCACTTCAGCCCACTTTTTCTTTTTTTAATCCACCTCTTGTGAATCCACACCCACCAAATATCATGGCAGCATGGTATGCTCCCTTAGTCCTTCCTATACCATTAGTCAATCTTCCATAGGACTTTCAGTCCAAAATTCCATTGTATGATGCTAGTAATGCTACAACTGCATCACAACATGTCGATAAGATGAATGACTACTTTGACAAAAATGAAATTAATGATGATTCTGTCAAGCTTATATTATTTTCTCAAATTCTAGGGGGAGAAGTAAGAAAATGGTTTAAAGGCTTAACCCCCCATAGTATCAATGTTCTCCAAGCCTTCCATCAGACATTCTTAAAGAAATGGAAAGTAAAGAAGAATCCTCTCCAAGTCCTTTCTGATTACAAGAACCTCCATAGAAACACGGTGTATATAATGCACTTTCCCCAGATCTAAAACCTCCACAAGGCTCAGCTTTAAACAAGTTTCCTGAAGGGTTCGACCTTGAGATGTCCTATCAGCTGAGAGAGAGAGATCCTGCAACTCTTGAAGAGATGCAAAAGGGAGCTCTTGCTGTGGAAGTAAACTTAATGGAGAAGAGAGTAAGACTGAAAAATGAGAAGAGGGTAGCCTTCAGGGAAGAATCCACACCTTCTACTTCCAACTCAAATATGGAGAGAATGATGGAGGAGATGATGAAGAAAATGAGCATCCCTGAGAGAGCACAAGCTAGTCAAAACCAAACTGCTCCTCAAAACAGAAACCAGAACCAAAATCAGAATTTTAGAAGGAGCCAACCTCCAAACAAACCTAGGGAAGATGATCAACATATTACTCCTCCCTTTCATCAAAACTATGTAAGTGAGGTTGATGAAACAAATGAAATAACAGAGGAAGATGATATCAACATGCTGGGGGTAGATAATGATGATTTTGAGATTCATTATGATAGAAAACAAGGTCTATACACACCTTATGATGAAAAAAGAGATGATGATGAAAATTATTATCCAGACATGGAAAATGTTATCATAGAAACTCAAAGAGAATATGACCTTAGAAGAAAAACCAGTCAACAAACCCCCAACAACAAAACCTCTGACAAATCTTCACAAAACAACACTGCAACCAAGCCTAAAGTTGTCAAACAAAAGGATAAGACAATGGATGTTAATTCTGATAAAGGTAGAGAGAAATGCACTCAAAACAATGAGAAATAGAGTGCGGAAATTAGTAGTACTAACATCTCAGCTAATACTCGTGTTAAACCTATTTTGTCAAATGTAAATAGAACAAATCAGCAAGCACAACTTGCTGATAGAAAGGCAGTTAGTAAAGCTAAGACAAGTTCTTCGAAGAACCAAATTCCTTTAAGCTTGGAGCAGGAAATTTCCAAAATTAAAATCTTTGTTCCCCTCACTGAGTTAGCTGCCCAAATTGTATATAGAAACCAAATTTTGAAGGCTTTAAATATAGAGGAAAATGAGGACACATTCAATCTGAATGATGACCAACCAGAGCTTATTTTTGGTCCAAATATTGAAGGTATGTATCAAGAGGGACATGTTCCTCCTTTTTATGTAAGTGTAAACGTTCATGACAAAATTTTACACAATGCTATGCATGATTCCGAGGCTTCTCATAATTTAATGCCTAAAGTTGTGATGGAGAGCCTTGGTCTTGAAATCACTAGACCTTATAAAGATCTTTACTCCTTTGAGTCAATAAGAGTAAAATGTTTAGGATTAATCAAAGGCCTCTGCGTTAACTTAGCACAGATCCCAGCCAAATGCTTAGTCATGGACATTGTTGTGGCTAATGTGCTCCCAAAGTATGGAATGCTATTATCTAGATCTTGGGGGGCTAATTTACAGGGGACTATGCAGATGGACATGACCTATGCGACCATCCCTATTTTCAATCAGACAAGAAGACTTTATAGGGAGTCCCATATGCAATACACAGTTACAAGTCAAGACCGACCACAATACTCTCCTTTGTATTCTGTAAATACAGGCCTTGATTCTTTTATTATGTTTAGCAATGAAAAACCTAGTGAACAAATCACTTTAACATGAATAATGGCCAATAGGGAGGAAGAGGAGCACAACGTAGGAGTGTCAAAATATTTTTTTGCATTTGAAAACATTAGCAAACCAAGCAAAGGTCTTGAGCTACAAGTCATGTGTCCATTGCTCTCAAACCTTGACAATCAAGAAAACAACCCTCAACACAACGAAAAACCTGAGGAGTTGAAACAAATACAACTAAGTGCTGAGATTCCACAACAACCCGTAAGAATTTTAGTTGAAGAGGAAAAACACCAAAAGGACGAAACCAAAAATAGTCCTCTATGGAGTATGTAGTTTGACAGATCATGCAATAGAACTAATTCTGGTGCAGGAGTCTGGATCTGTAACACTGAAAGCAACCACACAGAAATCATTTCCTACAGTTTGAACTTTCAGTGTTCTAACAACATAGCGGAATATGAATCCCTTCTCTTAGGCTTACGTTTATTGAAAAAGTTAGGATCCAAGAGAATCAATGTGTATGGGGATTCAGAATTAGTCATTAGGCAAGTCAATGGGGAGTATAATGCAAATAATCTCAGACTTAGGGCCTACCGAAATGATGTCATGGACCTTTTGAAAACATTCAAGGAGTCCAAACTGATTTTTGTCCCAAGAAAAATAAATATTGCCGCCCACAATTTAGCCTTTGCAGCTAGAACATACTTAATGCCATATGAAACCAAAGACTGCACAACTCAGATAAAATTTAGACCAGCCGTGCCTGATAATGAAAAGTATTGGCAGGTGTTTGATGGAGACAAACAAATAGAAGACTTCATGCAATTCAGAAATGAATTCAAACTACACAGTCCAGACTCAGAATATGACACAGACTACAATGAAGAAAATTTTCTTGGTGAAGAAGAGTCATCTCTTGAACTTGTCAACATTAATTTTATGACTTGCAAACTTAAAAAAAAAACCGAATTGAATGCAGAGTTAGAAAAAGAGGAGTTAGAAACTTTGTAGTCTAAAGATGAAAGTTTGCCAAATAGTCTGGCACCTTTAGAAGAGTTGTTTGATTTTAACGATGTGGCCAGGAAGCAAAAACTGGAACTTGCAGAGACTGAAGTGGAAGAGTGCAATATAGGCAGTAAAATTAAACTGAAAATGAATAAACTATCTAAAACTTAAACAAATCACATTAAACTCAAATACATAGAGCTATTTAAAGAATTTTCTGATGTTTTTGCGTGGAGTTACAAAGATATGAAATCCTATGACACCGAAATAATACAACACAAAATCCCTCTGAAGGAAAACCAAAAGTCCTTCAAATAGAAACTGCGCAGAATAAACCCTGTTCAGTTGCCTTTGGTTCAGAAGGATATCATGAATATGTACGATGTTGGTATTATTGTCCCTATTAGATATTCTGAGTGGGTGTCTAATCTGGTGTCAGTTAGGAAGAAAACTGGAGAGATCAGGCTTTTTATAGGCTTTAGAGACTTAAACAAAGCTTCATTGAAAGACAACTACCCTTTACCTAAGATGGATAATATTTTGCAAAGGGTGGTAGTGTCTAGAATAATTTCTTTGCTTGATGGCTACTCAGGGTACAATCAGATCTTAGTTCACCATGCTGATCAATTAAAGACAACCTTTACTACACCTTGGGGCACTTTCATGTATGTGAAAATGCCCTTTGGTCTAATGAACATTGGAGCAACTTTTTAGAGAGCCATGGACATAGCATTCTCAGAAGAACTGGGCTTCTTCATCATTATATACCTTGATGATGTCACCATTTTTTCAAAAACAGATGAAGAGCACTTACAAAATTTAAGAAAGGTTTTCGAGAAATGCAGAAAGTTTGGAATATCTTTAAACCCTAAGAAGACACTATTTACTCTCCAAGAAGGTAAACTCCTTGGGAAAATTATTTCAGAAGAGGGTATTAAGATAGATCCAAAGAATATTGAGGCCATATCGAAAATCTCTCATCCTCGAAACATCAAAGAGTTGCAATATTTCATTGGAAAGATTAAATTTTTGAGAAGGTTCATCCCCAACTTGGCTGAGCTCCTTAGGAATATCACAAACATGTTAAAGAAGGAGCAAGGGGTAAAATGGACCTTGGAAGAAAAGAAATCCTTTGAGCTGGTGAAACAAGCGTTAGCCAACACACCGGTTCTAATAAGTCATGATTTTTCAAAAGATTTCTATATTTTTTCGTTTGCATCAGAACATACCATAACTGCTGTCCTTTTACAGAAAAATCCACAAGGACAAGAGCAACCTATAGCATTATTTAGCAAGGCATTGAGGGATGCCCCTCTGAAGTATAACATTATGGAGAAGCAAGATTTTGCTTTGGTTAAAGCTTTGAAAGACTTAAGAGTATACATCTTGCACTCACACATCATTGCCTTTGTTCCAAATTCAGTTGTGAAAGACATTCTAACACAGGACCCAGATGGTAAGAGAGGTAAGTGGATTGCTGTCATTCTTGAATATGATTTAGAGATAAAGCCCACTAAACTCATAAAAGGCCAAGGTCTAGCTAGATTAATGGCTGAAACTAATTTTGAAGTTCTTGATATTAATATGATTAATGCTTTGGATGAGAGAGAGGAAATCTCAACTCCCATCGTTGGAGACCATTTCATGAATTCCACTTGGTATGCTGATATTATTTATGTTTTTCTTAATTTAAATATACCTCCTGGTTTGACAAAAAAAAGGCAAGATTCCTAAAGTTGAAATTTGTAAACTATTGCATTATAGATTGATGTCTTTATTGGAAAAATGCAAGTGGTGTATTGCTTAAATGTTTTCCTGAGTATGATGAAGAGAAGGTTAAGCACAAGTTCCATGAAGGAGAGTGTGGAGGTCATTTGTACTGGAAGACAACAACCAACAAAATTTTGAGTGCTGGTTTCTATTAGCCTACTCTCTTTCCTGATATACACAAAATGATCATTGCCTGTCATAAATGTCAACTTTTTGAAGGAAAAATAAAACTGTTACACCTACCTCTACATCCAATCACTGTTGAAGCTCCTTTTCAACCGTGGGGACTTGACTTCATAGGAGAAATCCATCCACCATCTTCTGCTCAGCATCGATGGATTCTCACTGCCACAGACTATTTCACTAAGTGGATAGAAGCCATACCTTGTAGGCAAGCCAATGATTCTATTATTATAAAATTCATAGAGAATAATATTCTATATAGATTTGGCTGTCCTACCAAGACCATCACTGATAATGCAGCAGAATTTGGATCAAAGAAGATGGTTGAATTTTGTCATAGATATCAGATAATATTGGGGAATTCCACGACTTGTTACCCTCAAGGTAATGGACTTGCAGAATCCTCAAACAAGAGTTTAGTGAACATAATCAAGAAACTGTTGGAGGACAAAAAAAAGTCTTGGCATACAAAGCTAGTTCATGCACTTTGGGCTGACAGATTGACTTTGAAGAAATCTATTGGTATGTCACCTTTCCAGCTTGTGTATGGTACTGATGCAATCTTTCTGCCAACCTTGGTGTACCAGTAATGAAGTTGATTCAAGAGTTGCAAATTGAAGATAATGACATGATCAGAAGAATAAATCAGACCATTCATCTTCAGCAAACTGGAGAGGAGGTTTATAACAAAGCATTGCAGAAGCAGGACAACATTAAAAAGATTTTTGACAGAAGAACAAAGGCCAACAATTTCAATATTGGGGACAAAGTTTTGAGGTGGGACTCAACGAGGGAAGATAAGGGAAAGCATGGAAAATTTGACAACTTATGGCTTGGCCCTTACTCTATCCATTCATCTGCTGGTAATAATCCTTATTTCTTGCAAGAGTTGAATGGAGCAGAATTGTTTGGGGGTCATGTCAATGGCAGGATGCTTAAGCATTACTTCTCTTGATCCATGTTATGTTCTGAAAGCATTTTTATCTTTTTCTCATTATAAATACTTCACCTATCATTGCATTCAAATTTATAAACATCAAAAATACAAAAACAAACAAAGAAAGAAAAGAGGGTAGATTGTAAAAACAAGAAAGGTATAGCCCCATACCAAAAAAGAGAGACAAATCTGAAAGTGTGCAAGCTTAAGTGCCACTCCTAAAAAACACACTCCTAATTAGTCATACTTCCTAATCTTGACTAATTAGTTTTAAATTTATTGCTGATAGGATAGTGAGTTCGATTTGCCAAAATGTTTAATCTTGGTTTATCAGTAGCTATTTTAGGGTAGAAATCAAAGGTTCAAACATGCTCAAAATCTGAACCTAAGTTTCCAAAAAGAATGACCAAATCTGTTTCAAATTCTGAGTCAAAAAATATGTAAATCTGGCTCCAATTAGCTCATAATCTGAACCAGATGACAAAGGAAAGACAACTCAAAACAGAAGTCAAAGAAGAGTTGTAGAAAAATGAAGGAAATTTCAGATTTTAAGCCTTCCATTTTGATTTTAATTTTATGCAAAATAATATCTATGTGCAGCTGGTTTTTCATGCCATAGATCAGCATCAAGTTAGACTGTTCAATCCTAACTTGAATGATTTTAAATTTATGTTGTAGAATTTAGAGAAACAAAATCTGTTGGATAGTTTAATCCCAATAGATGGTAGATTAGGTAGAAATCATATGGACTCAACTATTTAATCTGAATCCATGGAGAAATAAGCAGTTTAAATAGATTATATTTTCTATTTTCAAAAAAATAAAATGTTGTAAAAGAGTTTTCCAATCCAAGTTCACTCTAATGAAGAAAAAATGTTAGATCAATAGGATTGGGTAGGTAGAAAGCTGTTTTGATGAAGTTCCATTGTTTTCCATGGCTGCTGACTTTTCCAGAGTAAAAGAAGAATATCCAAGCAAATAAGGTAGCCCAATGGATGAGGAACTGATCAACCTCCCAGATAATGCAAGTCTGAAGTTCTTGATGCCTTCAAGAAGGCACCATCCCCATGTGGAGCCACTGTTAGCCAGCTATAAAATTTGTTATATCAAATTGCTGGCTAAATCATTTTTTGGAGCCTTCAAGAAACAAGTTTTATTGGTAAAAAATGTTATCTCTTGAAGAATCTTGAAAGCCTCATGCCTCTGTTCGAATATTCACTGCTGTTCCCTTTTTATGCTCAGAAATTCTGCTCATTTCGTGAGAAAAGACTGCTGCAAAATCATCATTTTTCCCCTTTC
Organism: Pinus albicaulis; assembly: GCA_034641835.2. Lineage (NCBI taxonomy): Eukaryota > Viridiplantae > Streptophyta > Pinopsida > Pinales > Pinaceae > Pinus > Pinus albicaulis. Next base: position 1,046,294,591 of record CM076578.1, on the reverse strand, counting down.
CCCTCCCTCAAAACCCCTTTGATAAGGTTTAAGACTCTTTGTTTTCCTTATCGAAACCCTCAAAACCATTGAAAAACCTGAAAATTTTCATAAAAAACACATATTTGTATTAGACACTTAAGCCCCCTTGGGCTAAGTTTGAAGCCACTTCCCCTCCACGTGCCCGCACCCTAGAACCAGGTGCTAAACCCACAAAGCGCTTATCGCATTGCAAAAGTTGAGTGCATAAGTCTGTTTGCCGTGTTTAAAACTTCCAATGTGATTAAGCCCGTGTACACAACCCCCGAACCCATTATTGTTTTTTATAACCTTTATGCCCACAATCGGGCGCTAATCAATGTCAAAACCCATTCCCGTTTGATTTTTTCCTTTGTAAATCAAAAAATCCACTTACCCAAAGTTTTGGTCTAAATGTGCTGAGCGATGATTTCTAATGAAAAAATGGGTTGATTGAAATACCGCATCAAAACTTTCGATGAGATTAAATCCCTATTGTTTAAACTCCGCCCCCTCCACTTTTCATTCCATATAGCCTACGCCCGGGACCAAGAGTTTAAGTCCCGAGGCTCCCATCGCATCAGAGTTTTCCTTTGGGCACATTTTAATGTTTTTCACCCACCTCTGATTGCGATGACCCGATTACACCATCGCATCGGCCTTCCTCCATCGCATCGGCAAAATACAAAGGTTTAAAGCCCATGCCTAGTGCCCGCCGATTGTGATCTCCCGATGCATCTCCCACTGTCGATCTGATCTGCAGATTGAAGGTCTACATTTAATCGCATCGGCCTTTCCCTGATCGCACCATCACATCATCCCACCTCTGATCACCAATTCCTGATTCACTCCCCACCATTGATCTGGCCCTCAGATCAACGGTCCACATTTGATCGCATCAGATCATTTCATCGGGTGCGTTTTTAAAATTTGTTTTTCCCCCCGCCGATTGCGATCCTCCGATTGAATCTGGACCATCCACGTGTCCAGATTGGATGGTCCCAGATCTTTCCCTCATGGTTTCATCGCCCTTTGCCTTCCACCGAGAGGATTTCAACATGTATTCCCAACCGTCGATCTCTGCTCGATCGACGGTTCTGACATATTTTCTTCCTCCACTCTTCTTTAACCTTCTCTTAGCTGATCTCCACCATTGGATGTTGCCATCCAACGGCCATGCTCTCTCCACGCCCTTTGAAGCAGTTTACCCAAAAAACGCAGGATTTTATAATATGGTTTTGTATTGCGTAGGTGTTTGAATATTTTCTCGTCATATTAAAGAGAAAGCCAAAGGCCGAGAGTGACAGTTCTCACACCTTCGATTCATTAAAGGGAAGCCATCCATGGGTTCAATTTCCATGTCTCGTCAATGCTTCATGGAAATTGATGCTTCACGAGCCCTGTGCGGCCTTGCACATCAACAAGACACACAACAATGCATTAAATAAATAAAAGAGTATCAGTGTCAAAGAAAGAACACATCATAACAGAAGATTGAAGACAGATTTGTGGGGATTATGGATAAGATTGATTATCAAAAGCCTAATCCTCCAAATTAAATCAGGATTAAAGAAAATCATAAAGATCTACAGGCAGAAAGACCTCCACCGCCACATCTGAGGGAAATTGATTCCTCTCATATACCACAAAGCCACCTGTGCCTCAAAGCACTCAAACAGAAGCCAAATCTATTGAGAAAAATCAGATATTTTCCTCAATGTAGCTGAAGAATTAATTCTACCAAAGGAATTTAATGTAAAAATGCCAATAGAGTTATTACATTCATGACACCGAGCCTCAAAAGTCAACAAAAGCTCCCACTGAGCTTAATGTTAAGTGTAAAAAAATTAATACAGAAAAAACATCTGTAAGCTTCTTCATTGAGCCCCTCAAAGGTCGAGAAGCCTTTAAGACTGTATTAATTATCTCTGGAGATCTTTTATCAGATCTCACCTCCTCATTCTTCTATAAATACTTCTGTAGAAGATGAGAAATTGTTGGTTGAGTTGGCTACTGAAAATTGAAATGTAATTGAGCTTGATACTTCTACTTGTAAATAGTGTTCACTGGCTCTTGGAGCTTTGCTTGTAATAGATAAGTTAGTCTGGGAAGTGTAGATGATTGCTAAAACTAAAGCATTGGACTTGAAGCTGTAACTGGTTTGGAGCATCAATACAAGCTGATTTATGGGATCCTGGTGTTTGTTGATGGTGATGTTTTTCTCATTGTAACTGGTTATTTTGTTTCTTTTTTCACCATGTTCATCTTCTCTTATAAAGAATAGCATGAATAGAGTTAGGACCTACTGTATATCAGTACCCTTCTCTGACTAAAAATCTTTATCTTCATGTTTTCTTCCAAATCTATGTTATTTAGGAATGATTTAATTCAGTTTAAGCATAGGAATGTCGGCGTTCCCTCATCTTGTTGCCTTAGCTAATTGTTATTCTTAAATGTTATGTTGAGTATACGTTAAGTAGAGATGAACTAAGGAATATATGGTGTTCCCCGGTCCTCGTTTTATCCCCAAATACTGTCTGAATGTTTCCCTTGGAATGTGTTGAAAGCTGGCTAGTTTGAAAGTACTTACCAGATCTTAGGTCATTCTTTGTTATCTTTGTGTTTGTCTTGAAAGTTACCAAGTAGAGCAAAGCTAGGAGCGGATTTGTGGTGAGCCCGGCCCGGTAGTTTCTACTCCAACAGTTGCATTCAAGTTTTCCTTTTGTTTTAAAATGTTTTCTATTGAAAGTGTATCAAAGGCTGGCTAGTTTAAAAGTACTTGCCAGATCCTAGTTTACTTTCATGTCTTTCTTAAGTGTATGTCAAAACCAGGCTAGTTTAGAAGTACTTACCTAATCTTAGGCTTCTCTTTGTTATTCATCTATTTATTTCCCCTTCTTTTTGTCTCATTTCATTCCATAAATCAAACTTTAAAGAGATCCTTAGACATAGATGACTTTCCCCATGGACCACTCTTGCTTCTTGTTGTTTCAATTAAACCCTATTATGACTCCATAGCCCAATGGACTAAAACCTATAATTGTCTATCTTCCTTGCCAAAGCTTGTTCTATTTTCTTGCAACTTCTCACCTTTGAAACTCTTTGCATTTATAACTCTCCACCTCAAACAGTAATCGTGCTCAACCATCCAAAAACAAAACAAAACCTTAGGCCTTCATAACTAGCCTAATATCATTACCCCAAAATTAAAATAAAAATCCATATTTGCATTTATTGGAGAGATCCCTCTCCAGGTTCAGGAGGGCTAGATCCTAGAATCCCAAAGTGGTTGAAACGATGTTGCTTCTATGATCGGACTTTGCCAATCTTGCTGATTACAAGGTGCTAACATTTATGGCGACTCCGCTGGGGATCGAACCTAATTGTAATCTCTATTTCCCCTTGAAATTTCATAAAACGGCGTGAGTTAAAAGCAGCCTTTTCGATTACTACCAAGAAATGGTAATCATGATGAAGCTTTTTTGAATTAGTCACAAACTAGGTAAACCCTAGGGTTCTCACAAGATTTTATCTAACCTTGAAAAATCATCTAGCTTAGCCATAAGAGTAGACTGTATTTGTCTCATAACCATAGCTAAGTTTTGAAATAGAGTTAGGACATTCTTAGAAACCAAACAACTGAAAAATAACTCAGAAAACCTAAAAATATTTTAGATTGGTATCCAATAAACATGGTAGTGGACCATAAAACCTTTTACCTCCTTAGGAGCTAAAAAATTCCACTTGGCGACTCCACAATCCTCAACAGACCTTAAAACTCCATTGGGAAGAACCCTTATCATTGTAATGTCATCCAAACTCAATTAGAGGACTGTAGGATTAAAATTTGTGTAAATAGATTAGTTGACCTTTTAAAGACTGTCATACCTGGTTGAACTTTTCTTGTTTTTTTGGGGCTGAAAAACACAACATAGTGGCTCCTAGGAAGATTCACACTAGAGCCTATCCTAACCCTGGTCCACATGAGATAGTTGATAACCCAGAAAGTATCATTAGGAAGTCTCCTAGGATTAAATTATCAACTGTTTTCAGATCACCCTTGAGAGTTAATTCCGTTCCTGAAAATCTTTCAGCTCTACAACAATCACAAGTTGACTTAGTAAATCCATTTAGAACTAGGTCATTTGGTGATATAACTTAGCTTGATTCTGAGTCTTCACTTTCATCTCCTGAAACAAGTGAACATCCAGGTAGTAGAGAAGCAACACCTCCTGATTTACATTTCCTTCACAATTTAGGTGTCTCTCATCCAAGATCAGCTCAACAATCTATTTTTGTTCCATCCACATCCCTTCATCCTCCATTCACTGTCCAAACCACTCCACTTCAGCCCACTTTTTCTTTTGTTAATCCACCTCTTGTGAATCCACCCCCACCACATATCATGGCAGCATGTTATGCTCCCTTAGTCCTTGTTGTACCATTCAATGTATGATGCTAGTTATTCTACAACTGCATCACAACATGTGGATAAGATGAATGAATACTTTGACAGAAATGAAATTGATGATGATTCTGTCAAGCTTAGATTATTTGCTCAAAGTCTGGGGGGAGAAGTAAGAAAATGGTTTAAAGGCTTAACCCCTCATAGTATCAATGATCTCCAAGCCTTCCATTACACATTCTTAAACAAATGGGAAGTAAAGAAGAATCCTCTCCAAGTCCTTTCTGATTAGAAGAACCTCCATAGAAACACAGGGGAACGTGTAAAACTTATTGTCAATAGTGTATATAATGCACTTTCCCCAGATTTAAAACCTCCACAAGGCTCAGCTTTAAACAAGTTTCCTCAAGGTTTCGACCCTGAGATGGCCTATCAGTTGAGATAGAGAGATCCTACAAATCTTGAATAGATTCGAAAGGGAGCTCTTACTGTGGAAGTGAACTTAATGGAGAAGAGAGAAAGAATGAAAAATGAGAAGAGGGTATCCTTCAGGGAAGAATCCACACCTTCTACTTCCAACTCAAAGATGGAGAGAATGATGGAGGAGATGATGAAGAAAATGAGCATCCTTGAGAGAGCACAAGGCAGTAAAAACGAAACTGCTGCTCAAAACAGAAACTAGAACCAGGCTCAGAATTTTAGAAGGAACCAACCTCCAAACAGACCTAGGGAAGATGACCAACAGATCACTCCTCCCTTTCATCAAAACTATGTAAGTGAGGTTGAGGAAACAAATGAAATAACAGAGGAAGATGATATCAACATGTTGGGTGTAGATAATGATGACTTTGAGATTCATTATGATAGAAAACAAGGTCTATAACACCTTATGATGACAAAAGAGATGATGATGAAAATTATTATCAAGACATGGAAAATGTCATCATAGAATCTCAAAGAGAATATGACCTTAGAAGCAAAACCAGTCAATAAAACCCCAACAACAAAACCTCTGACAAATATTCACAAAAAAACACTGCAACCAAGCCTAAATTTGTCAAACAAAAGGACAAAAAAATGGCTGTTAATTCTGATAAAGGTAGAGAGAAAGGCACTCAAAACAATGAGAAATAGAATGCGGACATTAGTAGTACTAACATTTCAGCTAGAACTCCTGTTAAAACCATTTTGTCAAATGTAAATAGAACAAATCAGCAAACACAGCTTGCTGACAGAATGGCAGTTAGTAAGGCTAAGACAAGTTCTTCGAAGAACCAAATTCCTTTAAGCCTGGAGCAGGAAATTTCCAAAATTAAAATCTCTGTTCCCCTCACTGAGTTAGCTGCTCAAATTGTATATAGAAACCAAATTTTGAAGGCTTTAAATATAGAGGAAAATGAGGACACATTCAATCTTAATGATGACCAACCAGAGCTTATTTTTGGTTCAAAGATTAAAGGTATGTATCAAGAGGGACCTGTTCCTCCCTTTTGTGTAAGTCTAAACGTTCATGACAAAATTTTACAAAACACTATGCATGATTTCGGGGCTTCTCATAATTTAATGCATAAAGCTGTGATGGAGAGCCTTGGTCTATAAATCACTAAACCTTATAAAGATCTTTACTCCTTTGACTCAAGCAGAGTAAAATGTTTAGGATTAATCAAAGACCTCTATGTTAACTTAGCACAAATCCCAGCCAAATGCTTAGTCATGGACATTGTTGTGGCTGATGTGCTCCCAAAGTATGGAATGCTATTATCTAGATCTTGGGGGGCTAAGTTACAGGGGACTATGCAGATGGACATGACCTATGCGACCATCCCTGTTTTCAATCAGAAAATAAGACTTTACAGGGAGTCCCATATGCAATACACAGTTACAAGTCAAGACTGACCACAAAAATCTCCTCTGTATTCTGTAAATATAGGTCTCGATTCTTTTATTATGTTTAACGATGAAACACCTAGTGAAAAAATCACTTTAACAAGATTAATGGCTGATATTGAGGAAGAGGAACACAACGTAGGAGTGTCAAAACAATTTGCTGCATTTGAAAACGTTAGCAAACCAAGCAAAGGTCTTGAGCTACAAGTCATGCATCCATTGCTCTCAAACCTTGACAATCAAGAAAACAACCCTCAATGCAGCGAAAAACTTGAGGAGTTGAAACAAATACAACTAAGTGTTGAGATTCCACAACAACCCGTAAGCATTTTAGTTGAAGAGGAAAAACACCAAACGGACGAAACCGAAAATAGTCCTCTATGGAGTATGTATTTTGACGGATCATGCACTAGAACTAATGCTGGTGCAGGGTTCTAGATATGCAACACTGAAAGAAACCACACATAAAGCATTTCCTTCAAATTGAACTTTTAGTGTTCTAACAACATAGCAGAATATGAATCCCTTCTCTTAGGCTTACGTTTATTGAAAAATTTAGGATCCAAGAGAATCAATGTGTATGGGGATTCAGAATTAGTCATTAGGCAAGTCAATGGGGACTATAACACAAATCATCCCAGACTTAGGGCCTACCGAAACGATGTCATGGACCTTTTGAAAACATTCGAGGAGTCCAAACTGATTTTTGTCCCAAGAAAAATAAATATTGCTGCCCACAATTTAGCCTTTGCAGCTAGAACATGCTTAATTCCATATGAAACCAAAGACTGCACAACTCAGATAAAATTTAGACCAGCCGTGCCTGATAATGAAAAGTATTGGCAGGTGTTTGACGGAGACAAACAAATAGAAGACTTCATGCAATTCAGAAATGAATTTGAACTACACAGTCTGGACTCAGATTATGACACAGACTACAGTGAAGAAAATTTTCTTGGTGAAGAAGAGTCGTCTCCTTAACTTTTCAACATTAGTTTTTTGACTGGAAAACTTAAAAACAAAACCGAATTGAATGCAGAGTTAGAAAAAGAGGAGTTAGAAACTATGCAATCTAAAGATGAAAGTTTGCCAAATAGTCTGGCACCTTTAGAAGAGTTGTTTGATTTTAACGATGTGGCCAGGAAGCCAAAACTGGAACCTGTAGAGACTGAAGTGGAAGAGTGCAATATAGGCAATAAACTTAAACCGAAAATGATTAAACTGTCTAAAACTTTAACAACTCACATTAAACTCAAATACATGGAGCTGTTTAAAGAATTTTATGATGTTTTTGTGTGGAGTTATGAAGATCTGAAATCCTATGAAACCGAAATAGTACAGCACAAAATCCCACTCAAGGAAAACCAAAATCCCTTCAAATAGAAACTGCACAGAATAAACCTTGTTCAATTGCCTTTGGTTCATAAGGAGATCATGAAAATGTACGATGCTGGTATTATTGTCCCTATTAGATATTCTGAGTGGGTGTCTAATCTGGTGTCAGTTAGGAAGAAAACTGGAGAGATCAGGCTTTGTATAGACTTTAGAGACTTAAACAAAGCTTCATTGAAAGACAACTACCCTTTATCTAAGATGGATCATATTTTGTAAGGGTGGTAGGGTATAGAAGAATTTCTTTGCTTGATGGCTACTCAGGGTACAATCAAATCTTAGTTCACCCTGCTGATCAATTAAAGACAACCTTTACTACACCTTGGGGCACTTTCATGTATGTGAAAATGCCCTTTGGTCTAATGAATGCTGGAGCAACTTTTTAGAGAGCCATGGACATAGCATTCTCAGACGAACTGGGCTTCTTCATCATTATATACCTTGATGATGTCACTATGTTTTCAAAAATAGATGAAGAGCACTTAGAACATTTAAGAAAGGTTTTCGAAAAATGCAGAAAGTTTGGAATATCTTTAAACCCTAATAAGACACTATTCGGTCTCCAAGAAGGTAAACTCCTTGGGCACATTATTTTAGAAGAGGGTATTAAGATAGATCCAAAGAGGATTGAGGCCATATTGCAAATCTCTCATGCTCAAAACATCAAAGAGTTGCAATCTTTCATTGGAAATATTAACTATTTGAGAAGGTTCATCCCCAACTTGGCTGAGCTCCTTAGGAATATCACAAACATGTTAAAGAAGGATGAAGGGGTAAAATGGACCTTGGAAGCAAATAAATCCTTTGAGCTGGTGAAACAAGCGTTAACCAAAACACCGGTTCTAATAAGTCCTGATTTTTCAAAAGATTTTTATATTTTTTCGTTTGCATTAGAACATACCATAACTGTTGTCCTTTTACAGAAAAATCCACAAGTACAAGAGCAGCCTATAGCATTCTTTAACAAGGCACTGAGGGATGCACCTCTGAAGTATAACATTATGGAGAAGCAAGCTTTTGCTTTGGTTAAAGCTTTGAAAGACTTTAGAGTATACATATTGTACTCACACATCATTGCCTTTGTTCCAAATTCAGTTGTGAAAGACATTCTAACACAGGACCCAGATGGTAAGAGAGGTAAGTGGATTGTTGTCATTCTTGAATATGACTTAGAGATAAAGCCCACTAAACTCATCAAAGGTCAAGGTCTAGCTAGATTAATGGCTGAAACTAATTTTGAAGTTCTTGATATTAATATGATTAATGCTTTGGATGAACGAGAGGAAATCTCAACTCCCATCGTTGGAGACAATTTCATGAATTCCTCTCGGTATGCTGATATTATTTATGTTTTTCCTAATTTAAATACACCTCCTGGTTTGAAAAAAACAAAGCCAAGATTCCTAAAGTTGAAAGTTGTAAACTATTGCATTATAGATAGATGTCTTTATTGGAAAAATTCAAGTGGTGTATTGCTTAAATGTTTTCCTGAGTATGATGCAGATAAGGTTAAGCACGAGTTCCATGAAGGAGATTGTGGAGGTCATTTGTACTGGAAGACAACAACCAACAAAATTTTGAGGGCTGGTTTCTATTGGCCTACTCTCTTTCCTGATATACACAAAATGATCATTGCCTGTCATAAATGTCAACTTTTTGAAGGCAAAAGAAAACTACTACCCCTACCTCTACATCCAATCACTGTTGAAGCTCCTTTTCAACAGTGGGGACTTGACTTCATAGGAGAAATCCATCCACCATATTCTGCTCAGCATCGATGGATTCTCACTGCCACGGACTATTTCACTAAGTGGATAGAAGCCATACCTTGTAGGCAAGCCAATGATTCTGTTATTATAAAATTCATAGATAATAATATTCTCTCTAGATTTGGCTGTCCTACCAAGATCATCACTGATAATGCAGCAGCATTTGTATCAAAGAAGATGGTTGAATTCTATCACAGATATCAGATAACATTGGGGCATTCCATGACCTATTACCCTCAAGGTAATGGACTTGCAGAATCCTCAAACAAGAGTTTAGTGAAAATAATCAAGAAACTATTGGAGGACAAAAAAAAGTCTTGGCACACAAAGCTAGTTCATGCACTTTGGGCTGACAAATTGACTTTGAAGAAATCTATTGGTATGTCACATTTCCAGCTTGTGTATGGTACTAATGCAATTTTTCTAACCAGCCTTGGTGTACCAATGATGAATTTGATTCAAGAGTTTCAAACTAAATATAATGACATGATCAAAAGAATAAATCAGACCATTTATCTTCATCAAACCAGAGAGGAGGTTTATAGCAAAGCATTACAGAAGCAGGACAACATTAAAAAGCTTTTTGACAGAAGAAAAAAGGCCAGCAATTTCAATATTGGGGACAAAGTTTTTAAGTGGGACTCAAGGAGGGAAGATAAGGGCAAGCATGGAAAATTTGACAACTTATGGCTTGCCCCTTACTTTATCCATTCAGCTGCTGGTAATAATTCTTATTTCTTGCAAGAGTTGAATGGAGCAGAATTGTTTGGGGGTCCTGTCAATGGAAGGATGCTTAAGCATTACTTCTCTTGATCCATGTTATGTTCTGAAAGCCATTTAATCTTTTTCTCATTATAAATACTTCACCTATCATTGATTTCAAAGTTATAAACATCAAAAATACAAAAACAAACAAAGAAAGAAAAGAGGGCAGATTGTAAAAACAAGAAAGGTATAGCCCCATTCCAAAAAAGAGAGACAAATCTGAAAGTGTGCAAGCTTAAGTGCCACTCTTTAAAAACACACTCCTAATTAGTCATACTGCCTAATCTTGACTAATTCGTTTTAAATTTACTGCTGATAGGATAGTGAATTCGATTTGCCAAACTGTTTAATCTTGGGTTATCAGTAGCTAGTTTAGGGTAGAAATCAAAGGTTCAAACATGCTAAAAATATGAACCTAAGTTTCCAAAAAGAATGACTCAAATCTATTTCAAATTCTGATTAAAAAAAGATTTAATTCTAGTTCCAATTAGCTCAAAATCTGAACCAATTGACAAAGGAAAGACAACTCAAAAAAAAAGTCAAAACAGAGCTGTAAAAAAGATGAAGGAAATTTCAGATCTTAAGCCTTCCCTTTTGATTTTAATTTTCTGCAAAATAATATCTATGTGCCGCTACTTTTTCATGCCATAGATCAACATCAAGTTAGACCATTCAGTCCTAACTTGAATGCTTTTAAATTTCTGTTGTAGAATTTAGAGAATAAAAATCTGTTGGATAGTTTAATCCCAACAGATGGTAGATTAGGTAGAGAATCATATGGACTCAACTGTTTAATCCGAATCCATGGAGAAATAAGGAGTAGAAATAGATTAGATTTCCTGTTTTCAAAATAATAAAATGTTGTAAAAGTGTTTGCTGATCCAAGTGCACTCTAATGAAGAACAAATGTTAGATCAGTAGGATTGGGTAGGTAGAAAGCTGTTTTGATGAAGTTCCATTATTTTCCATGGCTGCTGACTTTTCCAGAGCAAACGAAGAATATCCAAGAAAAGAAAGGCAGCCCAATGGATGAGGCACTGATCAGCCTCCTAGAGAATGCAAGTCTAAAGTTCTTGATGCCTTCAAGAAGGCACCATCCCCAAGTGGAGCCACTGTTAGCCAGCTATAAATTTTCTTATATCAAATTGCTGGCTAAATCATTTTTTGGAGCCTTCAAGAAACAAGTTTTAATGGTAAAAAATGTTATCTCTTGAAGACTCTTGAAAGCCTCATGCCTCTGTCTGAATCTTCACTGCTGTTCCCTTTTTATACTCAGAAATTCTGCTCATTTCGTGAGAAAAGACTGCTGCAAAATCATCATTTTTCCCCTTTCCCCTCCCTCAAGATCCCTTTGATAAGGTTTAAGACTCTTTCTTTTCCTTATCAAAACCCTCAAAACCATTGAAAAACTTGAAAAAATTCATAAAAAACACATTTTTGTATTACACACTTAAGCCCCCTTGGGCTAAGTTTTAAGCCTCTTCCCCTCCACGTTCCCGCACCCTAGAACCAGGTGCTAAACCCACAAAGCACTTATTGCATCGCAAAATCTGAGCACATAAGTCTGTTTTCCGTGTTTAAAAGTTTCGATGCGATTAAGCATGTGTACACAGCCCCGAACCCATTATTTTTTTTTATAACCTTTATTCCAGCAATCGGGCGCTAATCAGTGTGAAAACCCATTCCCGTTTGATTTTTTACTTTGTAAATCAAAAAATCCACTTACCCAAAGTTTTGGTCTAAATGCGCCAAGCGATGATTTTTAGTGAAAAAATGGGTTGATTGAAAGACCGCATCAAAACTTCCGATGCGATTAAATCCCTATTGTTTAAACTCCGCCCCCTCCGCTTTTCATTCCATATAGCCTACGCCCGAGACCAAGAGTTTAAGTCCTGAGGCGCCCATCGCATCAGAGTTTTTCTTTGGGTACATTTTAATGGTTTTCCCCCATCTCTGATTGTGATGACCCGATCGCACCATCGCATCGACCTTCCTCCATCACATCGACAAAATACAAAGGTTTAAATCCCACACCTAGTGCCCACCGATTGCGATCTCACGATGCATCTCCCATTGTCGATCTGATTTGTAGATCGACGGTCGACATTTAATCACATTGGCCTTTCCCCAATCGCACCATCGCATCAGCCCACCTCCAATCGCCGATTCCAAATTCACTCCACACCATTGATCTGGCCCTCAGATCAACGGTCCACATTTGATCACATTGGATCTTTTCATCGGGTGCGTTTTTAACATTTGTTTTTCCCCTCACCGATTGTGATCCTCCGATTGAATCTGGACCATCCACGTGTCCAGATCGGATGGTCCCAGATCTTTCCCTCATGGTTTCATCGCCCTCCACCTTCCACCGAGAGGATTTTAACGTGTATTCCCAACTGTCGATCTCTGCACGATCGATGGTTTTGAAATATTTTCTTCCTCCGCTTTTCTTTAACCTTCTCTTAGCCGATCTCCACCATTGGATGTTTCCATCCAACGACCACGCTCTCTCCACACCTTATGAAGCATTTTACCCAAAAAATGCAGGATTTTATAATATGGTTTTGTATTTTGCAGGTGTTTGAATGTTTTCCCGTCATATTAAAGAGAAAGCCAAAGGCCGAGAGTGACGATTCTCACGCTTTTGATTCATTAAAGGGAAGCCATCCATGGGTTCAATTTCCACGTATCGTCAATGCTTCATGGGAATTGATGCCTCACGAGCCCTGTGCGGCCCTGCACATCAACATGACACACAATGATGCATTAAATAAATAAACCAGTATCAGTGTCGAAGACAAAACACAGCAGAACATAATATTGAAGATAGATTTGTGGGGATTACGGCTAAGATTGATTATCAAAAGCCTAATCCTCCAAATTAAATCAGGATTAAAGAAAATAATAAAGATCTACAGACAAAAAGAACTCCACCGCCACATTTGAGGCAAATTGATTCCTCTCATCTACCACAAAGCCACCTGTGCCTCAAAGCACTCAAACAGAAGCCGAAGTTATTGAGAAAAATCAGATATTTTCCTCAACGCAACCAAAGAATTAATTCTTACAAAGGAATTTAATGTAAAAATGTTAGCAGAGTTATTACATTCATGACATCGAGCCTCAAAAGTCAACAAAAGCTCCCACCGAGCTTAATGTTAAGTGTAAAACAATTAATACAGATAGAACATCTGTAAGCTTCTTCATTGAGCCCCTTAAAGGTCGAGAAGCCATTAAGACTGTATTAATTATCTTTTGAGATATTTTATCAGATCTCACCTCCTCATTCTTCTATAAATACTTTTGTAGAAGATGAGAAATTGTTGGTTGAGTTGGCTACTGAACATTGAAATGTAATTGAGCTTGAGACTTCTACTTGTAAATAGCGTTCACTGGCTCTTGGAGCTTTGCTTGTAATAGATAAGTTAGTCTGGGAAGTGTAGATGATTTCTAAAACTAAAGCATTGGACTTGAAGCTGTAACTGGTTTGGAGCATCAATACAAGCTGATTTATGGGATCCTAGTCTATGTTGACGGTGATGTTTTTCTCATTGTAACTTGTTATTTTGTTTCTGTTTTCATTGTGTTCATCTTCTCTTATAAAGAACAGCATGCATAGAGTTAGGACCTACTGTATATCAGTACCCTTCTCTGACTGAAAATCTTTATCTTCATGTTTTCTTCCAAATCTGTGTTATTTAGGAATGATTTAATTCAGTTTAAGCATAGGAATGCTGGCATTCCCTCATCCTGTTTCCTTAGCTAATTTTTATTCTTAAATGTTATTTTCAGTATACGTTAAGTAGAGATGAACTAAGGAATATATGGTGTGCCCTGGTCCTAGTTTTATCCCCAAAGGCTGTTTGAATGTTTCACTTGGAATGTGTTGAAAGCTGGCTAGTTTGAAAGTAATTACCAGATCTTAGGCCATTATTTGTTATCTTTGTGTTTGTCTTGAAAGTTACCAAGTAGAGCAGAGCTAGGAGAGGATTTGTGGTGAGCCCGACCCGCTAGTTTCTACTCCAACAGTTTCCTTCAAGTTTTCTTTTTGTTTTAAAATGTTTTCTATTGAAAGTGTATCAAAGGCTAGCTAGTTTAAAATTACTTACCTGATCCTAGTTTACTTTCATGTCTTTCTTAAGTGTATGTCAAAAGCAGGCAAGTTTAGAAGTACTTACCTGATCTCAGGCTAATCTTTGTTCTTCATCTTTTTATTTCCCCTTCTTCTTGTCTCATTTCATTCCATAAATCAAACTTTAAATAGAGCCTTAGACATAGTTGGCTTGCCCCATGGACCACTCTTGCCTCTTGTTGTTTCAATTAAACCCTAATATGAGTCCATAGCCCAATGGACTAAAACCTGCAATTGTCTATCTTCCTGGCCAAAGCTTGTTCTATTTTCTTGCAACTTCTCACCTTTGAAACTCTTTGCATTTAGAACTCTCCCCCTCAAACAGTAATCGTGCTCAACCATCCAAAAACAAAAAAAAACCTTTGGCCTTCATAACTAGCCTAATATCATTACCCCAAACTTTAAAGACAAATCCATCTTTGCACTTATTGGAGAGATCCCTCTCCGGATTCAGGAGGGATAGATCCTAGAATCCCAAAGTGGTTGAAAGGATGTTGCTTCTTTGATCGGAATTTTCCAATATTGCTGATTACAGGGTGCTAACAGGAGGAGGTGGACTAATGCATACATTTCTGGAGATTCAAGGAGGTTGGGGGCCTATTAAGGTTTGACGAGGAATGTGATTTCTGCTGAGTTGCCGCATCATCTTCTGGTTCGATTTCTTCTTCATCTGAGGTGGAGGACTCAATGTCATCCATGGGAGGTGGAGAAAAGAGTTTCTAGCTTTTATCTTTTGGTTTGCGAGTGCCTCTTTTCTTTTGGGTGAGGAACACAGTGCTAGAGTTTTGAATATGTCTTGTTTGATGGCAATGCCGGAAGCTGAATCCTATGTTTTCATAATATAAATTATGAGGCCAAGTGAAATCCCCAACTTTGAGAATGATTTGGTCTGGTAATCCTTTGCTGGTATCAATTTCGGCACATATTCTGTTGTAGGTGTAGATTTTGTTTAGGCCTCTCGAGGGATCTGTTGCTAGAAAACATTGTTTCGAATGGCTTGGAAGACTGCACAATGCCAAAGGTGAGTAGGTAAGTTTGGAAGCCTTACCCAGATTGGAAGTTTTGTGATGACTGTCATGGAGGGTCAAAGTCTGGGAACCAGGGGGATAGGAATAGTCCAGCTTTTCCCCAAAACCAAGGACCACCTGTAAGAGTTGTCTGGTAGTCCTTGTTGTGAGAAAAAATGACGATAAAATGTCCTTGGAGAAGAAAATGACCCTTCATTTTTTGGTCCAAGTAGAGTGAATCCATTGGTATAAATCTTTTGTGCAAGGCTACAGTCCATTGAATCTACAGATGAAGGAATTTTTTGCATAGAGTTGGAGATGGTCATCCAAATCCGGGTGGGAGATTTCTACAGATGGCACTTCCTCCATTTTTTCTGCCAAGAAAGGCTTGGGAGCCTCCAGGGGTTGAGAATATGGAGAGGAGGGATGTGCATGAAAAATGTCTTTGTAAGAAAAACCCTTGGAAACAGAGGTTTTCTCGTCAGCGCCTCCCTGTAGACGGAGGGAAATAATCACTGAAGCATTCTTTTCTATGTTGCAAAATGAAAGAAGGAAAGGTTCTTTGAGTTGTTTATCTTCATGGAGGAGTCGCATAGATGAGGAGAGGATCCCTAGCATGAGTTCAAGGGCCTTTGCGAGGTGAAGAACTAGGTTTGTGGATTGCACCCAAAGAAGCATGGGTTTTCCTGTTAAGAGAGCAATCTGAATCTGAAAATACAGTTGTGAAGGATTTGGGGATTCCTTGCTGCCAGAGAAAATATCTGGGTTAGGTCCTGATGGCTTGCTACGTTGCAGGACTGTTACCTTTCTCTTGATGAGATGCTTCATCAGATGATCACCTAGATGAGAGGTAGCCGAGGAAAAATGGAGAAGCGAGGGGCAATGGAAGAGCCAGTGCAGGCGAGGGTGGCCAGAGCCAGTCTCACAGATGGATTGCACACTAATGTGTTGGCCTAACATGATGAGCCGAGGTGAGGGTGCATAGCCATCTTCAGTGGCACCCCTTTTCTGCACTTTTCGGGGGTGTTCATTGATCTCTATGGCTGAGAGGAAAAAGAGAGGAAAATCTGTGGCATGGAGGGCAGAGTATGTGAAACCCTTACAACTTGCGTAGTCACAACAGTCGTAGCTTGGAGGGCAGATCCGATCTGCCATGGATCCGCTCATAGAGAAGCGCTTCCATGGAACTCCAATCCTTCTCCCCTCACACGTGTGTCTGCAGCTTAAGGGGGTTGCCTGCTTGCAGGTGATCCCCGAGATTTTCTCAGCAAAACTGTTGGGGAAGGTCTCTTCCTGGTCTTCACCTTTCCACACACGGGTAGTTGAATTCTAAAGAGCTATAGGCATAGCATGCTGGCCATGGCGGTGGCCCTTCCTTGGAACCCTAGCACGATCGACGACAACAATGAAGCTCATGACTCTCTCGAAAAAAAAACTAGTCAGAAGTTAATCCCTAGGCTATTTCACCACTTCCATGTTATAAGCTCTTCAACAATGCTTTATATATATATATATATATATATATATATATATATTATATATATATATATATATATATATATATATATATATATATATATATATATACTAATTTTATATTCCAAACCTTATTATTAATTTCCATATAACACATTTAAATCCAAAGTTAATTGCAAAGTGCGTTGAACTTTTTACAAACCTTGGTCTGATCAAATATTCATGTTGGAATTTCATTATTTAAATGATGGAGGAGTATTTATTTGCATTTCAATTAAATTTATCCAAGTTTTCGGATGGTATCAAAGGTGGAGCATATATTTATGATGGCATATAATAAATTTTGTGTGCACCTATTTTCAAATATTTTATAACCATTTCTAAAAACATATATATGGGGCGATGTCGGGGTTCAACCCCATGACCTCCCCCACTCCACTCCACTCGTCTACCAATAAGCCACGCCAATGTTCCTTGAAACAGAAGGCTCTGAATCTGTAATTAAAGAGCATGCAGATTCCAATGGAGGAGTAGAGGGGGCCAGCCCCGCGAGCCCGCCCTCCTCCACGTGACCTTGCAATATGACCATTCTCCAACCACTTAACGATAATGTGGATTTAAAGTGTGCTTATACCATTTAATATAGGATTAAGCCTAGTTAATCCTCCTGCTAATTAGAGTCACATTTAGCGGAAATTCTATTTTTGGTGAATTCCACCGAATTTGCGGAGTTGTTTAGAGTCTTTTCGAGATTTGGAGGAGAAATTGAACGAAAATTTGTTTTTGCCATAACTGAGTCAATTTTCTACCAAATTGGGCTCATAAAGAGTGATTATTGGCTAATTGACATGCTCGAAATCCATTGGAATAACTTTTAGAAGAAATGGAGCAAAGATACAGGTGTTTTTGGTCACTTGAAGAATTTTGAAGCCTAGGGCCACCAGGAGGGAAGGCCATGCCCAAATCAACTGAAGGCCAAATGGAGTGAATGAACAGTGATTTTTAGATGTTTTGAGCACAATGTTATAGTTTGTAGAGTATTTGGAGCACATATGAAGGTGATATTGTCACTTTGGATATTAAACAAGCCCATGGCCACCGGGATTGGAGGTCAAGCCTAGAGGAGTTGTGAACCAAATTCATAGATTGAATAGTCAGTTTTGGGGTATTTTAGTGTTATGAATCCAATGAAATATTTAGAAAAACCATTGGAACAATACTAGTGCTTTTAATCATACATTTGACTCATAATCCCAAGAGGGCCTAGCTAGTTGAAGCAGGTCCATGGAGATGTAGCCCAGGAGGGGTGAAATCCATTATCATCCATTGTGTTATGTGATTGTTGTGAGTTATATTTTTTCATTTAATTTTCTATATATGAGTTTTTAAAATCTAATTAACTCATAATTTGATCATAAAAAATACATGAAACTTGACACTTTAACCCCTTCACAAATGGTTATCATGAGACGATCCTTAAAGAAATTTTTAATACTGACGAGGGAGCTAGCATAGTAATAACTATTTTTCCCATATTAAGATCAAGATGGGTTGTCCTGGTCAATCTGATGAGATGTAATTGCAGCCACAATTGGTAATATAACATTTCGAACAGTGGACATTGGATTTTTTCGGCCCATTCAATCCACCATCAAACCAAAAGGCCTACATATTGGTTGCTACAGACTATGTAAAAAAGTGGGTAGAAATAGTAGGCTTTCCAAGAGATACGGAATAAACTTTAATTAATTTCCTTTTTGAGTTATTCGTGACATTGGATTTTGCTAGCCCATTCAATCCACCATCAAACCAAAAGGCCTACATACTGGTTGCTATAGACTATGTAACAAAGTGGGTAGAAACAATAGATTTTCCAGGAGCTATGGAAGAAACTGTAATTAATTTCCTTTTTGAGTTATTCATATGGTATGGTTTACCCAGGGAAGTGATAACAGATGGGGGGCGACAGTTTGTAGGACACAATATTACAACCAATTTATGGAACCACCATATCACAGATAGAGTCACTTTTCCATATCACATGCAAGAGAATGGGCAGGTTGAGAGAACCAACAAGGTCATTGAGGCTATTTTGACCAAATCAGTTTCAACACATCGGCAAGACTGGGCTACTAGAATTCCACAGGCCTTATAGTCCTATCGCTCAACTTGGCGAAATACTACAAGTTATTCACCATACCAACTTGTATTTGGAAAAGAACCTATTTTTCCTATTGAATTTGAAGTAAATACTATTAGGACAACCCAAGAAGTGGGACTAGACCTGATAGAAGCCCAAATTAAGCGAATTCATCAAATAAATGAATTAGATGAATCGTGGTTACTTGCCCTTCAGCGCACAACAATTATTCAATAGAAACAGACTAAGTGGCATGACAGTATCATCAAGAAGAAGAAGTTTCAGGAAGGAGACTCAACACTCCTCTATGATTCCAGATTCCAAGACTTCCCAAATAAATTGCAGACAAGATGGCTTGGCCTGTATGAAATTCATTAGGTGCACAACAATGGCACTCAAACTTTGACTACCATCGATGGCTCTGGCTCTTCTTTCCGAGTGAATGGACACTGGGTACATATTTATCACAAACCACTCACCAAAGAGTATTTTTGCCAATAGGTATGAAATGATCCCACTATGCAAATTTTAGATGCAGGGAGTAACGAATCAACAGCTTTACTTTCGTGAAAATTCTCTTGTTTCAGCTATAAATAATGTAAATATTTTCTTTACATAGCTAAGTTTATGATTTGTTGTTTTTGTGTTTTTTAGAATAAAATACCCATGTATAAATGCATGGATTTTTGCTTTGAAACAACTGCTTATAAAAAAGCAGTTTCCATTCCTTGTTCGTTGTTTCACATCATTTTTTTAACAGTTTATATTCAATTCTTTGGACAACTATTGTTTCTTCCAACTGAATAGTTTTTGTTCCTTTGGTTTGATTTTTCCACTATTGCCGTTCTTTTTAAAAATTAATGAACAGTTGTTGTTAAATAGATTGAAAAACTGTTGTTCAATAAAAATGAATAGTTGCTATTCAAAAGAGTGAACAAATGTTGTGGAATAAAATAAATAGTTGATGTTCAGTCGAACGAACAACTGTTTTTCAGTAAAATGAATATCTATGATTTATGTTTTTGACGACTTTCACATACCGTTGTTGTTCAAATGAGTGAAAAATGTTGTCTAACAAAATAAACATATGTTGTTCAATCGAACGAACAACTGTTGTTAATTATAATAAACAATCGTTGTTAAGTTGAACGAACAACTGTTGTTCAGTGAAATGAACAGCTACAGTTTTATGATTTTTACATACTATTGTTGTTCAATAGAATAAATAGCTATTGTTCAATAAAATGAACAACTATTGTTCAATTAAATGAACAAATGATGTTACAAAATACGCACAAATTTCATTCAAACCTCTATCGAACAACCATTTTTTCTCTTTCATGCTTTTCTACGAAAATCACCTTTTTGGTTGGGAATTTACATCAAAGCTAATTAAAAGTAGTTACATTAAAAAAATTATTATTTTCACACATTTAATGATTATCTTTACTCTAAAATTGATGTGGTTCATCCATTTTAATGACTTGTTGGATATCTCTTCTTTGGATGTGTTAGCCTCCTATATCAATAGGTTTCATCTTTCATGATTGTCTTGATGGAAGTATGGAATATGTTCAAACCTTCTTACTTGAGCAAAGGTGTTCCATATTCTTGAAAAACCAAAAAATCAAAAAATTTAAAAAATGTAAAGAAGTGCCACCTAAAAGAAAAATCAAGGGAGTAAAAAGAATAAAAATGGTCAAGAAAAGAAATGAACTGAAAACAAAAAATAGACCAAGGAAGATGCAACAAGTCTAAATGCCACTACATTTACTGCATCACGGTATGATTAACATAATTGTGTCGACTTGTGAAACTTTGCCACAATTCATGATAGATGTTGTTTAAACTTGGCTTCAGTGTGTTCAATTTCTAACGAATTAGATAATAAATATCTAGCCAAACGATTTTAATCTTGCTTGAGATAAAGTAGCTAGAGTAGAGTGAATAAAAGGTGCTCAGAACAGTTTAATGCGAGCCCTTGGATGGAATAAGGAGTAGAAATAGATGATTAATATAAAAAGAAAATATTGATCAGGGTTTGCAAGTCTAAATGCACCCTAATAAAGAAGACAAATGGTAGTGTTAAGTAGATAGGGTAGGTAGATGGTGCTGCAAAGTGTTATCTGATGAATGGTGCTGCTACATGTTGGTTAATCATTTACTTTCATCAAAAGTACTAAAGCAGGAAATACACTGGAAAATCACAGCAAGCAAAGTCAAATTCATTAACCTCCCTCATCATTTTTCCCCCTCAAGAGTTTTACTAATTTCCCCAAAAGTACTAAGGTAATTTGAGATCAAAGGGGCTCAAGGCATTTCCTTGACATCCGGAGGGACCGGACCCTCGGCCTAATGATAAAAAAAGACCTAAGCACTTCAAATAATTCATCATTGTTATCTTCCATCTTTAACTTTTCCTAAGTAAAATCCTATTTTACTTAGGAAACTGATGCAACATTCCATAAAAATCCTCAAAACAACTTGTTATTCTAAGTTTAAGTGTTGAAGATAAAATGTGCAATTTACTTCATAAGTTTTCACTTTCTTAGATGTACAAAGGTGTTTTGATTTTCCTTGTCCTTTTTCATATTAACACCTAACTCTATTATATTAAATCCCTAGTGAAATCCCTTTTTCCTATGTATATAACTCCCTTTTCTAATAAATATCCCCAAAGCCCTCTTATTATAATGTTTTACCAAAGTATATATAGTCCCGCACATTTAAAATAAATACCCCTCTTTATAAAGCCCTTTGGTAAAACTATAACCTTATATATACATTCCGCCCCTATGATGAATTAATTATATTAATTTATTCATCGTATAATAAAATATATATAGAAAAGCGTTAGACACGTAACATATGTGTTTAACACCAAAAACAAGAATAAACTACGACGGAATCCTGCGCCACCATACTCAGCATTCCACGTGCCATTCCACATGGCCAAACCCCGCCGCAATTCATTTTATAAATTCACGGGGTTAATTAGTCATTTGGACTAATTAACAACCATTCCCGCCTATTAGCTTCTCCCCGGGGTGATTAGATTACATGTCAAAACTTGTTTAAACCCCGACGGGCCCGCTTTCGAAACCGCACAAGTTTCCCTTTCCTCCAGCTGTCAGATCATTCCTCCGTTGATCAACGGTCCCGATCAATCCCGCTGCCCATCGCATGTGAGTTTTTTAGCCAGCGGGGAATGGGCGGGTTTGACTATTCAGCATTCCACGTGGCAAGCATCCTGTGGAATCGCTGCCATTGCGATTTTTACCGCCTTCCTCCATAAGCAGTGCGGGCTCACCGCTTACCGCTTATCGAATACCGCCGGTCCCACTCCCTTACGTCACCCCGTACGTCGAATGACGTCATCACCTCGAAAATGACAAAAACCCTTTTGACTTGTTTTTAAGCCATTTTTCGCGTTTTTTTAGTTATTTTGGTTTTCAAAAGAGACTAAGCTCCCGCTGCAAATTTCAAAATTCACTGCAAATACACCAAATTACTCAGAAATTCCGCTGCGCCCGTGTTGAAGAACGTTCCTGCCATTGTCCATTACCTGTTGAAGAACCAGTTTCCATTAAAAAACAGGTATTTATCATTCCGCACCCCGACTGCAAGTTAAGCTTGGTTTCTTGTGTTTTTCTCTGAAAAAGTGGTTAAAAATCCTCTATGAGTCCTCATTGAAGAGTTAAAACCTGTGAATTTGCTTCCCAAACCTGCAATTTGTCCCAATTTCTTCTTTTGTCAGATATCCCGTCCGGTCTGCAAGAAAAACTGAAACCTCCATTTTGAATCCACAAGAACCAAAATGGAGGCCCCCACTGCTCTAAATGTCACTCCTTTGAATGCTCCTCACCGAGATCTAGACTACTTGCCTCTCATAGATGAAGATTTCCAAATAAAAGACCTGCATTTCGATGAAAGTCCCCGTTTGAGTTTCTGTCGCTGCAGAGACGAATACTCAAAGGGGCAAGATCTTATAGGGTTGTGGGAATCCAATCTCCAAAGGTATTTCATTCCTACAGTTCACGTTTTCCCTGAAATCATTCATTATTGTCATGCAAATTATGATCCCATACAAAGAGCTGTATTAGCTCCTGATCAAAGTGTTTTGTTCCCTATAACACCTCAGGCTATCAATGCTATGTTACAATTTGAGCCAGAACAAGAATTAGCACCTCTCTCCATGGAAGGGCTAATTGAGAAAACCAGACTGTTAACTCCAGAGAAATTGAAAGCAATGTGTCAGTACTTCATGTTACCTGAGCATCAGCCAAAAGGGACTCCCCCCTATGGTTTTTGTTTTTTCAATCAATTGGGAAGGCTTATTGTGAATGTAATATCCTTTGTCTTAGGATTCAATACCGGTGAGTATGTTGACGAGATAACTCTGGCTTTGCTATCTATCTTTACCCCTGGGCAGCCTCCTGAGATTAAGTATGACTATGCTTCCTTCATTGCCAACAAAATCCATGATCAATTTTTAAGGCTAGATGATGAAAAGGTTTTCAAGTACTCATCAGTTATCTATCACCTCATAATTTTCTATCACTCAGACAAATTCCCTTTCCCTGTTCAGAAACTTGATGCTAAAGGTAATCCCAGGTCTGTTATTTTTTGGTCCCCCATCATTCATTTGTCCTCTGATTCTCCCTACTCTTATTCGGAATTCATTGATCAGTTTGTACACCCTGCTACAACCTTACTTGTTAACGAAATTTCTCCATCGAAACTATGGCGAGATAAGAAAGACCACATGTGGTGTCAAAGTTACAAAGTTTGGGATTGGTGCCTGTACCAAAATATATTGTACATCGAGATTTATGGATGAATAACATCCATTCAAATTCTGGATATCATACCCTTGGTAAGATGCTGCTTTTTGGAACTCACTTTGGTGAGATGGCTGATGGAATCCCCACTAATCCATTTTAAATGTAAGAAAAGCACGATTAAGTCTCAAAAGCAGTTAAGGTCCTTTCTGGCTGCAATTCTAGGGAAGGTAGAAAGAGATCTTGAACTTATATTAGAAAAAAATTCGGTATCTTCAGGTTCAGTTACATATGACCCCTTTGGTTTCATTTGTGAAAGAAGGTTAAAAAATAAATCATCTCCTTATATACATCACAGAATTCCTGACATAGAACAGTATGCAAATCAAGATGAATGGGTTAAAGGAACACTTGTTGAAGAGGGAAGTGGAGCTGACAAATTGAATAAACTTATGAAAGATGTTGAGAAGAAATTTGACCTAGAAACATATGATCAAATGCAGGTACCCTATATTGGCACATCTTCAGCAGCTACTCTACAACAAGCTATACAGGAAGATAGTCCATCAGTAGCAGCAGAGCCCAAGGGTAAAGGAAAAGAACCTATAGTTTAGGTCATTGAAACCCTGGTCATGGCAGAAAAATCACAGAGTTCCAAAGCACCAGAACAATCTCAGGCTTCTCAAACACCAGCAAAGCAAATCCAAGTTCCAGAGATGCAAACTCCACTAAATGTGGAAATAGGGAAAAAGAGGCTAGCTCCAGATACCACACCTTCAAAAGGAGCCCCACAAGTTTATCAAGCTAAAAAACACAAGTTTGATCCACCTCCAGATGTAGAGATTATAGATGAAGTATTTGATGATGGTAGAGAAGATAGTCAGCAAACAGGTACAGCAAGTGAAACAAACATAAGCCAGAAAGGGATACAAAAGCAATTAAGCACTGAAGTATCTTCTTTCAGACCGCCAAAGACAGATACTGGAGACATTAAGAAAACCTTCATTAATATCAAAACAAGGAATGAACCATTGAAAATGAAGGTCTACGATCAGTATATGAAGATGGCTCCTCACAATCAGCAAAGGTTGATGTCAGCATTTGATCTTTCACAAGGTAAAATGCAAATGAGCCACTTCAAAGCTAAAGTGCCAAAGCCAACTTCAGCAACAGATTACATCAGAACAAATTTTGAAGTGTTAGCAAAGGATATCCATCCCTTGGATCGGATAGAGCTTCATAGGCAAACAGGGGAAATGGTTTATTCTACTCTCACCAACAAAGCCATGGCAGCTTTAACGCTGCAAGATTCCTTGAATAATACCACTGCAACATTGAAGATTGAAAGGGCTTCCTCACAGGCCAAGGACAATAGAATAAAGTCTCTAGAAGAGATCATCATTGGTTTGGGTCACAATCCCAAAGACACTAAAGGTATTGAGGCACTGATAAAAAAGAAAGAGGATGATATAGCTGCACTGAGAAAACAGTTGAAAATACTAGCCTCAAGGCACCCCCAGACACAGGAAGTAATAAAAGGAAATTCGCAAGAAGAAATGATGGAGTTGCTCTTAAATTTGACAGAGCGACTAAATGAAACCGAGAAGGAGCTGGAAAAGGCATTGCAGGAACAGGAAATTCTAAAACAGGCTTCAGCAGCAGGTACTACAGGACAACAGGAACAATCATCTCAGGTAAATATTTCTAATTTGAATTCTGATGATTTGATTAAACAGATGGAGAGTTTGCAGCTAAAGGTCACAGAACTCCAAGAAGCAAAATTACAATTAACAAAATTGGAGGGAAAATATGACACATCCAAAAAGACAGTAGCTGACAACCTCAGAGAAATAAAAAGGTTGGAAAAATTGGTTGAGGCTTTGCAAAAAGATCTTACCCTGGAAAAGCCTCTGAATGAAATAAATGATATTCTTTGGGACAACATCATTAATTTAATAAGAGATATTTGGCCTTCCATTCAAGCTATTTTTGAACAGAATGAGTTA
This sequence comes from Pinus albicaulis, assembly GCA_034641835.2. Taxonomy (NCBI): domain Eukaryota; kingdom Viridiplantae; phylum Streptophyta; class Pinopsida; order Pinales; family Pinaceae; genus Pinus; species Pinus albicaulis. The sequence goes on along the minus strand of CM076578.1, from coordinate 1,046,268,831 downwards.
GTCAAGATAGCCCAGGAGGAAATAAACAAAACTAGACATGAATTAAGAGGCAAACCAGAGCTAGCCCAGCAGCTCATTCAGTTTTTGAATTCAAGAACAAAACAACAGCTAGCATTGCTAGGAATTGATGACAGAACAGGTGTAGTTTTGGAGGCAAAGAGAATTTTTACAAAGAGAACTTTCATGCAAAATCTAGAAAGAAAGTGTAATGATATTTTGGTCGACATCAACGTTTTCAGAGAAAAATTTCAAGCTCTGCTGGACAGTGATTTGCCAAGTCCCGTGCTCACCGAGGATCAAATAGTAGACTTGGAAACTTATGAGAAAAGAATCAAAGCTCATGCTAAACATACAGCTGTAAGTTCTACTAGTATAGGTTCTACTAGCTCATCAGAACCTACAGTACCAACTGGGAAGAGTATTTATGAAAAAGTGAGAAATCTGTTTCATCTGGAACATGAGTTAAAGTGTCTATTTCCGAACGAGCCCACTTTTTATAAACTTACTGAAGCCGATGAAACTTTAAGGAAGCTCAGAAGAACAATGATACCAGATGATCAGTGGTGGAAGGAAATGCTGGAAATTTTGTAAAAAAATGTTGTCAGGATAAAAGTTTATCTTTACTATTGAGTAAATGGTAAAAAACAGAAATGCAGATGAAAGAGTATCAGATGAAAGAGTATCAGATGAAAGATTAAAGAGTATCCGTGAGAAGAAAAAGTATTCAACAAGTCAAAGGAATACGCAAAGGACAGCACAGAGCCCTATTTAGAGCACTTATCCTTAGCACGTCCATGAAAAAAGGAACATCACATCAGCCGTTACTCATTATTCTATTTTCGAGACCATGTGTCTCTTGTTTGTTATAAATACGCTTTAAGTCAGCCTGAATTATTGGCTAGGATAGAGTAAGATTGTTAAGATTATTTTTGTATAAATAAGCCTTCAAAGAGAGTTTTGAGGGGTGGATTCTATTACTCTGCTGTAACATTGAGGTTTTCGGAATAAAAAGCTTTTGGACAAATTTACTTGTGGCTTACTGGATGACGTTTTGAAGCACTGGACTTGTTGCAGGATTCATGTGTTGGACTTCGGTTCAATAAGTTTTCCAACCCTTGTGTTTAAATTTTATATTAGTTTATGCTATCATCATATCCGTTTCTGAATAGTTTACATAAAGGATTGAAACAGAATTTGCTTAATTGTACTCTGTTTTCAAATGTGATTATTCTCGATGTTTTCTTATGGATTAGTTATAAGCATGAATTCTTAATTGCTCATGTTTTGCTGATTCAATATTGTTGATTACTGTAACAAAGAATCCTTCATTGCTCTTTGCTTGTAATCATTTCTCTTCTTCCTCTTGAATATGGTGAAAGATTCTTAGTTGCCTTTCATCCCTTCAAGACCATCCATCCACTTTAAATTTTAAGGATTGTTCTCTGTCTAGCTATCTTTCCCTGTGATACCATCTTGTGTTCAGAAAAGAAATCCAGTAAAGCCATCCTTAGACTCCATAGCCCAATGGACTGAAAGCCCTCAACCTTGCCCTTAGTTTGTGGATTCCACCATTTTCCCAAAACAAACTTTAAATCTATAACTAGCCTAAAACCATTCAAAAACAAAGATAAATCATAAAGAGAGAGCCCTCTCTGGATGCAGATTGGCTAGATTCTGCATCTAAAAGATTGGTTTGTGGTTACCTCGGGTATACTTTCCTCTTACACAACTTCTAGGAAAACCTGAGTGGTAACATAGTGGCGACCATACTGGGGAACTAAATCATTTTATTGATACTATTGTTTGATTTATAATCTACAGACAGAGTCTGAAAATCAGCCAGGAAGCCTTTGAAATTGCTTTTGCTATGCAATTGCAAAAGTAAATAAATGCTGTTTCAGTCTATCTCTGATTTAGCTTATAAATTGAAACTTAGTTTCAAATTTTTCAATCAGATTCTCTAGTTTAAACAGATCTTTGAGGAAATCTTAATCACATATCATTATTTCTTAAAGAATTTGTAGAAGTTGTATTTATTTTTCAAGTAAAACCCAAAATTCAAAAACACATATTCTAAGAAAACTGGCTTCAGAAAGGATTCGACATACTAGGTCGAACCCTGACCCAAATCCACCACCAATTTTTGAAAATCCAAATCTGATCCCTAGGATTCTTAGAAGACAAGGAAGTCAAGAAAGTTCTGAAAGAGGAAGTCAGGAAAGTACAGGTAGTTCTAGACCACTCTCTAGATCTGCATCTTGTCCTGTGAAGATTATTTATATTGATGACGTTCCTTTTGATGCGAGATTTGAAACATCTTTGTTTGTAAATTTTTCTGAGACTGAATTATCTAGGTTGATTCCAGATCCTTGGTTCATTGAAGAATTGCAATATAGATTTGTTTCGCATCATCTTGACAGAGAATTTCATAACTCCATTCAATCTGAGCAAGCCTTTGAAGAAAGCTCAAACATTTCTGTAATAACTGAAGCATCTCCGAACTCGGCCACTTTTCAAACACCTGTCAGACCTCCATCTCCTCCTACTAGAGCGGCTACTCTTGTTACTCCACTTTATCTTCCAATGGCCAATCGATATGCCCCTTTAATATTACCAGCCAACCCTCCAGCTTTACCACCAGACTACCAAAGTAAGATCACACCTTTTGACGGATCAGGTACCTACACAGCTCAACAACACACCAAAAGGATGATAGATTACTTTGAGTTTTATGAGATTGATACTGATGATATCCGTATGAGAATTTTCGTACAAAGTCTTACCGGAGAAGTTAGAACTTGGTTTAGGGCTCTCACCCCGAACAATATTGCTGACCTAGAAGCTTTGTATAGGGCATTTTTGAACAGATGGGAGAAAAAGAAAGATCCTCTCCAGATCCTATCAGAATTTGAAAAATTGAGAAGAAGACCAAATGAAACCGTACCAGATTACATCATAAGATTTAATGAATCATATCATGCAGTTCCTCTGAATCTAAGACCCCCACCTAATAACGTGTTGGTCAAATTCCCAAACGGTTTTGACTCTGAAATAGCTTATTCTCTTAGGGAAAGAGCTCCACAAACACTAGAGGAAATGCAGAGCATAGTGGTGAGCGTAGAAGCAAATCTGATAGAAAAACGAGGCAGAGAAAGGGCAGAGAGAAGAATGCCTATGAAGGAAGAACCTTCAGCTTTTGAAAAGAAGCTGGATGTAATCATTAAAGGTATGGAAAGATTAGGTGATAGAGTGGAAACCATTGAAAGAAAGTCTGCTACTGATAACCAGAATGTTGCGAGAAACCCAAACTTTAGGAGGAATCTGAACCAAAATATTGGAAAGAATGTCCCTGATCAAAACATTAGACCACCTTTCCAAGAAAACTTTGTTGAAGGTTCGACCTCAGAAGGACCTACAGAAGATGTAGAAATAAACAATGTCAATGAGGACAAAGATGAATCAGAAATCTTCCTATCTCGGGATGATCAAGAGAATCATATCCTTGAAACATTCCACACTCATTCAGGTGAGACTTTTGATTTCAAAGAAGGCTATGACACAGCAATCTACGAGGTTCATAAGCAGTACAACTTGAGAAGTAGACGGATAGATGTACCAGAGAAAAATAAACAGAAAATCACAAAACAAAATGTCAAAGGAAAACAAAACATTCCCCCTGTACAAAATACTTCCCCTGTACAAAACATTCCCCAAATACAAATTTTGCCTAGGATAACTCCTCGTTTTTCAAATCCAATAATTGAAGATGTCTCTGACAACCAACCAATTGACAAACAACAATCCAATACATCTCCTCAAGTAGGAACTGTAGAAGAAACAGTAGAAGTTAGTCCTGAAACATCTTCAAAGAAAAACTTCATTCATGAAAAAGAGAAAAACATTGAAGATCCAGTAAACCGAGAAAATCCAACTGTGCAAAACGCTAAAGCTCAAACAGAAAAACCCTTTAATCTAGAAGCTGAAATAGGCAAACTCAAGATAGTTGTTCCTTTATCAGAATTGGCTAAACATGATGTCTATAGGAATCCGATTTCCAAGTCTTTAAACATTAACATTACTGGATTGGATGATTCAGTAAATATTCTTGATGATCAACCCAAAATTCTTTTTGGCCCTGAGGTTAATGGCAAACCAGAAAGTGGGGGAACTCCTCCATTTTATGTAAGCCTGAATGTTCATGACAAGATACTCCATAATGCAATGCTTGATTCTGGAGCATCTCACAATTTGATGCCAAAAGCAGTAATGGAAAGATTGAATCTAGATATTACTAGACCATACAAAGATTTGTTTTCGTTTGATTCCAGTCAGGTAAAATGTTTAGGTTTAATTAAAGATCTGTGTGTCACTTTGGTCCAATACCCTGCTAAGTCTGTTTTAATGGACATAGTAGTTGCTGATATTCCACCCAAATATGGTATGTTATTGTCTAGGTCTTGGGGTGCTAAAATTGGAGGATCTATTCAATTAGACATGTCTTTTGCAACTATTTCAGTATTTGGTCAGCCTAAAAGATTATATAGAGAAACTTTGATGAAGTACTTAGTGAGTAGCCATGAGAAGCCTGAAAACTTCCCTGTTTATTCTGTACATTCTGACTTGGATTCTTTTATTTTATACAATGCTGAGTCAGATCTTCCTACTGAAATAGGAGCTCCTGAAAAGGAAATCATAAACAAAACCACTGTCAAAATTGAAGAAATATCTGAAAACAAAGAAACACCAGATGACCAAGAAAAACCTGAAAAAACTAAACAACTAGCTCTTGTCAGAAAATCTGTTAAAACAATTGATGAAGATTACGAACATGAAATTCTATAGCATTTAGAGTTTGATGGCTCAGTAAACAGACTAGGTGCAGGAGCTGGAATTTGGTTACACAATGTAGAGAACAATCATGCAGAGGGTCATGCTTATAGGTTAAATTTCAAATGCACTAACAACATGGCAGAGTATGAAGCTCTTTTATTAGGGCTTAAACATGTCAAGAAGTTAGGAGGCATTAGGGTATCAATCATAGGTGACTCTGAATTAATCATCCAACAGATTAAAGGAGAATGTACAACAAAGGACATGAGACTGAAACAATACCGAGAGACAGTTGTAGAGATTCTCAACACATTTCTACAAGCCCAACTTGCCAAGATTCCCAGGAAACAAAACTTGCATGCTCACGGTTTAGCAATGTTTGCTAGTACATGTAAGTTGCCTTTTGATCCTAATCATCAGTTTTCAGCTGAGATAAGACACAGGCCTGCAATACCCGACAATGTTTTGAATTGGCAAGTATTTGTGAATAACCATCAAATCAATAGTTTTTTGACACTTCAGAATGAGTTTTCTAACTGTAATATAGATGAAGACATGACTGCTGATAAATTTGATCAAGAAAAAGAACAAAAAATGGAAATTTAAAGAGAAAATGCAATTCATATGTTGCATCCAACCACATTCACTGAAAAAGACATGCAAAATTTGAAACAAATGGAATTTGATGAGATCATAGATGAGACAGAAATCATCAATTTAAAAGATAATCAATTACCCAAAGGATTAACACCTTTGGAAGATCTATTCGACTCAAATGATATTCCATTCAGACCTAAAATGGAACCTGTTAAAGCCGATATGGAGGAATGCAACTTAGGAACACCAGAACATCCAAAAATTGTTAATTTGTCTAAATCTCTTCCAAAAGATCAGAAGGTAAAATATGTTGAACTATTAAAAGAATTCCAGGATGTCTTTGCTTGGAGTTATGAAGACCTCAAATCTTATGATACATCCATCATTCAACATACTATACCTTTGAAACCAGACCAGAAACCTTTTAAACAAAAACTTAGGAGAATTAATCCTGTTTTACTACCCTCAATTGAAAAGGAAATCAAAAGAATGTATGAAGCAGGGATCATAGCCCCTATCAGATTTTCAGAATGGGTTTCTAACCTAGTACCAACCAGAAAAAAGACAGGAGAAATCAGACTGTGTGTTGATTTAAGGAATTTGAATAAAGTTTCTTTAAAAGACAACTATCCTCTACCTAAAATGGATCACATTTTGCAAAGGGTTGTGGGATCTTCGAGAATATCACTACTGGATGGATTTTCAGGGTACAACCAGATTCTGGTTCATCCTGATGATCAGGATAAAACAGCATTTACCACACCATGGGGTACGTTTAAACATGTCAAAATGCCATTTGGACTCAAGAATGCAGGAGCTACCTTTCAAAGAGCGATGGACATTGCTTTTGCTAAAGAGATACATGATTTTCTGGTTATTTACTTAGATGATTTGGCCGTTTTCTCTAAAACAGATCAAGAACATTTAGGTCACCTAAGGCAAGTATTTATAAAGTGCAGAAAATATGGAATTTCTTTAAACCCGAAAAAGTCATTGTTTGGTTTGGAAGAAGGAAAGCTTTTAGGACATATCATTTCTAAAGATGGCATTAGGATTGATCCTGAAAGAATTCAAGCAATTTTGCAAATACCCCACCCCAGAAACATAAAAGAATTGCAAGCATTCATAGGAAAAATCAACTTCTTGAGAAGATTTATTTCTAGTCTAGCAGAGTTACTTAGATTACTGACTAACATGTTGAGGAAAGATTCAAGCATTGACTGGACTGTAGAAGCCAAACAATCATTCGAGGAAATTAAAATGGCTTTAACAAGGACACCAGTTCTGACCAGTCCTAAATTTGGTAGAGACTTTATTATTTTTTCATTTGCTTCTGAACATACTGTTGCAGCTGTTTTACTTCAAAAAGATGACCAAGGGTGTGAAAAGCCAATAGCATTTTTTAGTAAAGCACTGAGGGATGCGCCTCTAAAGTACAATATTATGGAAAAACAGGCTTTTGCATTGGTAAAAGCAATCAAAGATTTTAGAGTTTACATATTATATTCTCATGTGATAGCATATGTGCCTAATGCAGTAGTTAAAGATATTTTGACTCAAGATGGCATTGAAGGTAAACGAGGTAAGTGGATAGCTACCATTTTAGAATATGATATTGAGATTAAACCAACCAAACTGATAAAAGGCCAAGGTTTAGCACAACTTATGACAGAAACCAATTGCCAAGCCTTAGATATCAATGAACTGGATAACGAGCAGGAGATGGCGACTCCTCAGATCAGTCAAGCTTTTTTAGATTCACCCTGGTATTCTGATATAATTCATGTTTTATTAAACCTGCAAGCTCCTCCAGGGTTGTCCAGAACTAAGCAAAGATTTTTAAAGATGACATCTTTGAAATATTGTATTTTAGATAGCACTTTATTTTGGAAGAATCATGAAGGAATTTTATTAAATTGTCTCTTAAAAGATGAAGCTGATAAAGTGCTTAATGAATTTCATGCAGGGGATTGTGGAGGACATCTCTACTGGAAATCTACTGCAGACAAAATCTTAAGGGCTGGTTTTTACTGGCCAACATTATTTTCTGATGTAAAGAAATTTGTAACAAGTTGTCACAAATGTCAGATATTTGAGGGTAAAAGAAAGTTGTTACCTCTGCCTTTAAAACCAGTTTCCACAGAAAGACCCTTTCAACAATGGGGTTTAGATTTTATTGGAGAGATTCACCCCCCTTCTTTAGGACAACATAGATGGATTTTAACTGCTACAGACTATTTCACCAAATGGATTGAAGCCATCCCATGTAGACAGTCCAATGATTCTGTAATCATAGGGTTTCTTGAAACCAACATACTTTCAAGATTTGGATGTCCAGAAAAGATTATAACAGACAACACTGCTGCATTTAAATCAAAGAAAATGATAAATTTCTGCCATAAATATCATATTACTTTAGGCCATTCAACAGCCTATTACCCCCAAGGTAATGGACTAGCATAATCCTCCAATAAGAGTTTGATCAATATCATTAAGAAATTGTTGGAGGAGAATAAAAAGAACTGGCATAAGAAACTGACCTATGCATTATGGGCAGACAGACTTACAACCAAGAAATCCATTGGGACTAGTCCTTATGAGTTAGTTTATGGCCTGGAAACAAGATTCCCATCATCGTTAGGAATCCCTGTGATGAAATTACTTCAAGAGGCTCAAGTGGAGCCAAATGATATTCAAAGAAGAATTAATCAGACAATCCACCTTCAAAAAACCAGAGAAGAGGTATACCAAAGATCACAAGTCTTACAGGAAAAGCTAAAGAAAATGTTTGATAAAAGGACTAAAGCAGAGGATTTTCAATTAGGAGACAAGGTCCTAAGATGGGATTCTAGAAGAGAAGAAAAAGGGAAACATGGGAAGTTTTATTTCTTGTGGAAAGGGCCTTATATCATCCATGCCTTGCAGGGAAACAATACTTATTTTTTGAAGGACTTGGACAATTCAGAAGTTGAAGAAGGACCAGTCAATGGTCGAATGCTTAAGCATTATTTTGATCCAATTTACTAGAATGTTTAAATGTTCCTAACTTGTACATAATATATTGTTTGCCTGTTTTATTTTTGTTACTGCAGTTTGGATTGGATGGTGACTTCTTGGAATTGAAGCCCGAAGTGAAGGCCCTAAGTTCCAAAAAGTTTTACTATCATATGTAAAATAAAGCTACCAGAAGAAGGAAAATTCCTTACTTTCAGTTTGAAGACATTCAGAGGCATCTGATCTACTGTTCTTGACTTTCCACAAGGAAAAGCCATCCCCAAGTGGAGCCAGTGTTAGCCTCCTATATCAATAGGTTTCATCTTTCATGATTGTCTTGATGGAAGTATGGAATATGTTCAAACCTTCTTTCTTGAGCAAAGGTGTTCCATATTCTTGAAAAACCAAAAAATCAAAAAATTTAAAAAATGTAAAGAGGGTATACCCTAAAAGAAAAATCAAAGGGTAAAAAGAATAAAAATGGTCAAAAAAGAGAAATAAATGAACCCCAAGCAAAAATAGACCAAGGAAAGTGTGCAAGTCTAAATGCCACTACTTTTTTCATCTATTGTAATAAAATAATTGTGTGCAGCTTGTGAAACTTTTGCCACAATTCATGAATAAGTCAAACTGTTTAAACTTGGCTTAGTCATATTTCAATTTCATGTTTTAAATTAGAGAATAAATATCTAGCCAAACAGTTTAATCTTGGCAGATAAGTAGCTAGGTAGAGTGAATAAAAGGTGCTCAACAGTTTAATCTGAGCCCTTGGATGTAATAAGGGTAGAAATAGATAGATTTATCATGTAAAAAAGAAAAAGATTGAAAAGGGTTTGCAAGTCTAAATGCACCCTAATAAAGAAGAGAAAATGGTAGTGTTAAGTAGATAGGGTAGGTAGATGGTGCTGCAAAGTGTTATCTGATGAATGATGCTGCTACATGCTTTTTGATCCTTTATTTTCATCACAAGTACTAAAGCAGGAAATACACTGGAAAATCACAGCAAGCAAAGTCAAATTCATTAACTTCCCTCATCACTTTCCCTCAAAAGTTTTACTAATTTCCCCCAAAGTACTAAGGTATTTGGAGATCAAAGGGGCTCAAGGCATTTCCTTGACTTTTGGAGGGATCGGACCCTCGGCCTAATGATAAAAAAGACCTAAGTACTTGAGATAATTCATCATTGATTATCTTCCATCTTTAACTTTTTTCTAAGTAAAATCCTATTTTACTTAGGAAACTGATGCAACATTCCATAAAATCCCTCAAAACAACTTGTTATTCTAAGTTTAAGTGTTGAAGATAAAAATGTGCAATTTACTTCATAAGTTTTCACTTTCTTAGATATACAAAGATGTTTTGATTTTCCTTGTCCTTTTTCACGCTAACACCTAACTCTATTATATTAAATCCTTAGTGAAATCCCTTTTTTCCTATGTATATAACTCCCTTTTCTAATAAATATCCCCAAAACCCTCTTATTATAATGTTTTACCAAAGTATATATAGTCCCGCACATTTAAATACTCCGCTTTATAAAGCCCTTTGGTAAAACTCTAACCTTATATATACATTCCGCCCCTATGATGAATTGATTATATTAATTGATTCATCGTATATCAAAACCTCACCTCCTCATAGAAAAACGTTGTACTACATGTGTATGTGTGTTTAACCACCAAAAACAGAATAAGCTACGACGGGAATCTGCGCCACCATACTCGGCGTTTGCGTGGCATTCCACATGGCCAAACCCCGCCGCAATTCATTTTATAAATTCACGGGGTTAATTAGTCATTTGGACTAATTAACAACCATTCCCGCCTATTAGCTTCTCCCCTGGGTGATTAGATTACATGTCAAAACTTGTTTAAACCCCGACGGGCCCACTTTCGAAACCGCACAAGTTTCCCTTTCCTCCAGCCGTCAGATCATTCCTCCGTTGATTAACGGTCCCAATCAATCCCGCTGCCCATCCCGTATGAGTTATTTAGCCAGTGGGGAGTGGGCGGTTTTGACTATTCAGCATTCCACGTGGCAAGCATCCTGTGGAATCGCTGCCATTGCGATTTTTACCGCCTTCCTTCATAAGCGGTGCGGGCTTACCGCTTACCACCTACCACATACCGCCGGTCCCACTCCCATACGTCACCCCGTACGTCGAATGACGTCATCACCTCGAAAACGACAAAAACCCTTTTGACTCGTTTTTAAGCCATTTTTCGCGTTTTTTTAGTTATTTTGGTTTTCGAAAGAGACTAAGCTCCGTACCAAATTTCAAAATTCAGCATAAATATGAAATTTTCAGAGAAATTCATTGCGCCGGTGTTGAAGAACGTTAACACCCATTGTCCATTACCTTTGTTGAAGAACCGATTTCCATTAAAAAAAGCAATTATTTATCATTACGCACCAGAGCGCAGTTAAGCTTGGTTTCTTGTGTTTTCTGCGAAGTTGGATTAAAAATCCTCTGCGAGTCCTCATTGGGGGATTCTGAGCACAGCCTGAATTTACTTCCCCCAACACATAATTGTCCAGTTTTCTTCTTTTGTCGGATATCCCGAAGAATTACGCAGAAAAACTATGAACCTCCATTTTTGAATCCAAAAGACCAAAGGCTGGGCCCCTCTTGCTCTAAATGTCACTCCTTTGAATGCTCCTCACCGAGATTTGGACTATTTACCTCTCATAGATGAAGATTTCCAAATAAAAGACCTACATTTTAATGAAAGTCCCCATTTGAGCTTCTGTCGCTGCAGAGACGAATACTCAAAAGGGCAAGATCTTATAGGGTTGTGGGAATCCAATCTCCCAAGGTATTTCATTCTTACAGTCCACGTTTTCCCTGAAATTATTCATTATTGTCATGCAAATTATGATCCCACACAAAGAGCTGTATTAGCTCCTGATCAAAGTGTTTTGTTCCCTATAACACCTCAGGCTATCAATGCTATGTTACAATTTGAGCCAGAAGAAGAATTAGCACCTCTATCCATGGAAGGGCTAATTGAGAAAACCAGACTGTTAACTCCAGAGAAATTGAAAGCAATGTGTCAGTACTGCATGTTACCTGAGCATCAGCCAAAAGGGACTCCCCCCTATGGTTTTTACTTTTTCAATCAATTGGGAAGGCTTATTGTGAATGTAATATCCTTTGTCTTAGGATTAAATACCAGTGAGTATGTTGACGAGATAACTCTGGCTTTGCTATCTATCTTTACCCCTGGGCAGCCTCCTGAGATTAAGCATGACTATGCTTCCTTCATTGCCAACAAAATCCATGATCAATTTAAGGCTAGATGATGAAAAGGTTTTCAAGTACTCCTCAGTTATCTATCACCTCATAATTTTCTATCACTCAGACAAATTCTCTTTCCCTGTTCAGAAACTTGATGCTAAAGGTAATCCCAGGTCTGTTATTTTTTGGTCCCCCATCATTCATTTGTCCTCTGATTCTCCCTACTATTATTCAGAATTCATTGATCAGTTTGTACATCCTGCTACAACCTTGTTAACAGGAGTTTCTCCCCCCAGGCTTAGTGCGAGATAAGAAAGACCACCGCAATTGTCGAAGTTACAAAGTTGAGGTTAATTTGCCTTGTCAAAAACCATACGATCATCAGAGATTTATGGATGTAAGTTACATCAATTCAAAGTTTCGGGAGGAGATGCTGTACAGTGTCAGGGTGGTGGTTAGAATACTTGAACGGATGAATAATTCAGATGTGATCCATTTCTGCAATGTAAAGAAGAAAGCACAGTTAAGGATCAAAAGCCAATTAGGTCCTTTCATTTGCAATTCTAGGGAGGCTGAGAAAGAAGCAGAACTTCTATTAGAGAAAAAATTCCAGACATCTTTCCATTGGGTCCCTTATGACCCCTTTGGTTTTATCTGTGAAAAGAGATTAAAGAATAAGTCATCTCCTTATATACATCACATGATTCCTAATTTAGAACAGTATGCAAATCAAGATGAATGGGTTAAAGGAACACTTGTTGAAGAGGAAAGTGGAGCTGACAAATTGAGTAAAATTATGAAAGATGTTGAGAAGAACTTTGACCTAGAAACGTATGATCAAATGCAGGTACCCTATATTGGCACATTATTTGAGCCACTCTACAATAAGCTATACAAAGAAGACGACCCATCGGTAAGCGACGAGCTAAAGGTAAAGGAAAAAGACCTATAGTTCGGGTCACATTACAAACCACTGGTCATGCCAGAAAAATCACGAGTTCCATAACACGAATGATCTAAACTTCTCAAGCACCTCTCCAGCAAATCCAAGCTCCGGAAGATGCAACTCCACTGAATGTGGAAATAGGGAAAAAGAGGTCAGCTCCAGATACCACACCTTCAAAAGGAGTCCCACAAGTCTATCAAGCTAAAAAACATAAATCTGATCTACCTCTAGATGTAGAGATCATAGATGAAATATTTGATGATGGCAGGGAAGATAGTCACCAAACAGGTACAGCAAGTGAAACAAATATAAGCCAGAAAGGGATACAAAAGCAACTGAGCACTGAAGTATCTTCTTTCAGACCGCCCAAGACAGGTACCGGAGACATAAAGAAAACCTTCATTGATATCAAAACAAGGAATGAACCATTAAAAATGAAGGTCTATGATCAGTATATGAAGATGGCTCCTCACAATCAGCAAAGGTTGATGTCAGCATTTGATCTTCCACAAGGTAAAATGCAAATGAGCCACTTCAAAGCTAAAGTGCCAAAGCCAACTTCAGCAACAGATTACATCAGAACCAATTTAGAAGTGTTAGCAAAGGATATCCATCCCTTGGATCAGATAGAGCTTCATAGGCAAACAGGGGAAATGGTTTATTCCACTCTCACCATCAAAGCCATGGCGGCTTTAACACTAGATTCAACGAATAATCTGTTTACCCAACATTAGAAATTGAAAGGGCCTCTCTGGAGCCAAAACTGATAGAATAAAGTCTCTAGAAGTAAAGATCATTGGTTTGGGGTACAATCCCACAGACACTAAGAGTATTGAGGCAACGTAAAAAGAAAAGAGGATGATATATTTGCTGCAAGGAAAGAAAGCCGGTTGAAAATCATCAAGGCTCAAGGCACCCCCGGACACAGGTAATAAAAGGAAATTCGCAAGAAGAAATGATGGAGTTGCTCTTAAATTTGACGGAGGCGACTAAATGAAACAGAGAAGAATTTGGAAAAGGCATTGCGGAACGGGGAAATTCTCAAACGGGCTTCGACGGCGGTACTACGGGACAACGGGAACAATCATCTCGAGGGTGAATATTTCTAGTTTAGATTGATGGTTGATTAAGCAGATGGATTGAAGGCGATTAAAGTCACAGAGAACTCCAGAAGCAAAATTACAATTAACAAAATTGGAGGGAAAATATGACACATCCAAAAAGACAGTAGCTGACAACCTCAGAGAAATAAAAAGGTTGGAAAAATTGGTTGAGGCTTTGCAAAAAGATCTTACACTGGAAAAGCCTCTGAATGAACTAAATGATATTCTTTGGGACAACATCATTAATTTAATAAGAGATATTTGGCCTTCCATTCAAGCTCTTTTTGAGCAGAATGAGTTAGTCAAGATAGCCCAAGAGGAAATAAACAAAACTAGACATGAATTAAGTGGCAAGCCAGAGCTAGCCCAGCAGCTCATTCAGTTTTTGAATTCAAGAACAAAACAACAGCTAGCATTGCTAGGAATTGATGACAGAACAGGTGTAGTTTTGGAGGCAAAGAGAATTTTTACAAAGAGAACTTTCATGCAAAATCTAGAAAGAAAGTGTAATGATATTTTGGTCGACATCAACGTTTTCAGAGAAACATTTCAAGCTCTGCTGGACAGTGATTTGCCAAGTCCCATGCTCACAGAGGATCAAATAGTATACTTGGAAACTTATGAGAAAAGAATCAAAGATCATGCTAAACATACAGCTGTAGGTTCTACTAGTATAGGTTCTACTAGCTCATCATAACCTACAGTACCAGGCGGGAAGAGTATTTATGAAAAGTGAAATGTGACATGCAGACATGAGTTAAAATGCTCTTTCGAACGAGCCCGCACATAAACTTGCGAAATAGATGAAACTTTAAGGAAGCTCAGAAGAACAATGATACGAGATGATCAGTGGTGGAAGGAAATGCGGGAAATTTTGTAAAAAATGTTTTCAGGATAAAAGTTTATCTTAACTATTGAGTAAATGGTAAAAAACACAAATGCGGATAGAAATGTGAGATGAAAGAGTATAGGATGAAGATTAAAGAGTATCGGTAAGAAGAAAGATGTTCAGCAAAGTCAAAGGAATACGCAAAGGACGGCACGGAGAGCCTATTTAAGGCACTTATCCTTGCTTAGTTCCATGAAAAAAAGGAGACATCACATCCAAGCCCAGGTTACTCATTATTCTATTTTCGAGACCATGTGTCTCTTGTTTGTTGTAAATGCGCTTTAAGTCAGCCTGAATTCTTGGCTAGGATAGAGTAAGATTGTTAAGATTATTTTTGTATAAATAATCCTTCAAATAGAGTTTTGAAGGGTGGATTCTATTACTCTGCTGTAACATTGAGGTTTTCGGAATAAAAAGCTTTTGGACAAATTTACTTGTGGCTTACTGGATGACGTTTTGAAGCACTGGACTTGTTGCAGGATTCATGTGTTGGACTTCAGTTCAATAAGTTTTCCAACCCTTATGTTTAAATTTTATATTAGTTTATGCTATCATCATATCCATTTCTGAATAGTTTACATAAAGGATTGAAACAGAATTTGCTTAATTGTACTCTGTTTTCAAATGTGATTATTCTAGATGTTTTCTTCTGGATTAGTTATAAGCATGAATTCTTAATTGCTCATGTTTTGCTGATTCAATATTGTTGATTACTGTAACAAAGAATCCTTCATTGCTCTTTGCTTGTAATCATTTCTCTTCTTCCTCTTGAATATGGTGAAAGATTCTTAGTTGCCTTTCATCCCTTCAAGACCATCCATCCACTTTAAATTTTAAGGATTGTTCTCTGTCTAGCTATCTTGCCCTGTGATACCATCTTGTGTTCAGAAAAGAAATCCAGTAAAGCCATCCTTAGACTCCATAGCCCAATGGACTGAAAGCCCTCAACCTTGCCCTTAGTTTGTGGATTCCATCATTTTCCCAAAACAAACTTTGCATCTATAACTAGCCTAAAATCATTCAAAAACAAAGATAAATCATAAAGAGAGAGCCCTCTCTGGATGCAGATTGGCTAGATTCTGCATCTAAAAGATTGGTTTGTGGTTACCTCGGGTATACTTTCCTCTTACACAACTTCTAGGAAAACCTGAGTGATAACAGGATGTATCATAAAATGATTCACTACCTTAAAACCATGATGGTTTATCTTTTACACTTTCAATGGACAATTATCTTTGGTATGATGATATAGGAATACAAGAATAACTTTTATTGGCATTATTTTACTTCTCACACCGTCCCTAACTCTTAAGGAGTTAGTGAGCCTCCCTACACTTATAAATATGCACTTAAGAGAAAAAATATAATATAAGCTTTATCAAAGGGGATAGGGGGTCTCATCACGAGCCAGCCAACCATGATCGTAAGAAACTTAATAAGTGACATTCCCAAAATGGCCACCACACTAGGGTAATGGCCTTTTAGATAGTTTAATTTTCAGAAGGATAGGAGGTATCATCACGAGCTAGCCTGATCATTTTGTTACGCCCTGGTGAATGGCATTGTGATTATCTGATTACCAAGCCAACACAGTGACCCCTTTGTAGAAATAAAACAAGTCATCTAAATCATAAATGGAGGATCCTGGCTCATTTTCGAGTTTAAAAGCAACGCTGTCGAGGCTATAGATACCCGCTGGCAATAGTGGCTCTGCTTGTGGTATTGAATTTCTATTCTACATTGCCAATTGTTCTATATCCTACTATCTCTATTGATTCATTTCCAAAGAAGAATTTACCATTTGAACAACTCTTACATTTATATTAACCAATATGCATGGTATACTATATTTTATGTGAATTACATTAATATTGTCCAATCAATTGATGCTAGCAGCCATTATCATTAATCACCTTGTCAGCTTCGTCATACTTTCTCATCAAAATATAATTATTCCCATTCTGATTATTTCTCTTCTTTATTCCTTTTTTGATAATTTTTCTAAAACCATCTCCATGATTTATAGTTAGCACTACTCTGACTATTTATTTCCGTGTTTCTACTGCTATGACTATTTTTCTACCGCATTAATGAAGCCACTTCATCCTTTTCTCTTTTCCCATACTCAACGAACATGGACGCCCTTTGCTAATTGGACGTGGGAAGGTAAACATCATGTAACAACATGAAAAATAATTACAGAACTCCACCAAACCATGTTGATGAGACAAATACTATTATTTTTGCCTTTATACCAAATTAATAATTTCCAATTCAAAAGATTTTTATGTAGTATTTGTTGTTGTCCCAAACTGTCTAATTATGAGAAAGTGAATGCAAAGGTGTGAATTAGGCTACAATAGTACAACAACTATGGGGGGAATATCTGTCCGCAGTGAACCTACAATATTATGACTAACAAATCAGACTCATGAGATTCTCGACCACGCTGGTTGGATTTAATATCTCATCAATTATAGGGATTCAATAATGAAATAACACTTGAATTTCTGCAAAATTTGCAGAATGGGTACACAATTGTAAAAGGCAGAAGCATAACAGTCTCTGAAGTAGTGATAGCTGAAGTCTCTGGACTCCGAGCGAAAGGCACAAAATGGACCGATAAACATGTTCTATTTCATGAAGTAATTGCAGTATTTAAGGATTCAGAGGAGGAACTAATACGCAAGGGAAAAGGAGTTCACCCAACATCATTACATGAACCTTGGAAAGAACTAGCAACCACTTTTCAAAGATACATTACTTGCGATGGTCATCAAGATGTGGTAAAGCCTCGACAAATTAAACTGTTAGCAATTATTAGACATAAAATCACAATTAACATATCATTTTTTCTAAATTCCTTATTTCATGATGTTGTTAGTCGAGTTATAAAGGCCAACAATCTGCATTCTACCATCAATCATCATGGCTTGATTAAGATTATTATTATCAATGAAATTTCCTAGTAGTAATTGATCTGGGATAACTTTTTAAATCCTACTTTACCCCTATCAGAGGAAAACCCAGATGTGCAGGAAAGGGTAGATTATAGGGACATTGATGACTTAGAACAACAAACTGAAGAGAAAGAAATTCCAAAGAGAGTAAGAAAAATGAAGACTTCTTCCTTAACCTCTGGCCAAGAAAAACAGAGACACTCTACTCTGTGAGGATAAGATCATGATAGCATACCAAAAACCCAATGGATGAAGCATGCTGTCTCATGCAACCCCTGCAAACCATCAGAACACCATTTTATTAAATGAAGAGGAGGATGTGGCCTGAGTGTTAGAAAATTTGGGAACACTCTTTGAGGAAGGAGGTCAATTTAAGCATTTTCAAGGTCAAGACCATACTCTTAGCTAGTCTACCTCTGTATATAGTTCTGGCCATACAGAAATTATACCCCCTAATAAAGAAATTGAAGATTTGTAGAACCAAGAGGAACCAATTCCCTTTTTATATGAACATCTTGAGTGAGAAATTCATGGAGAAAGAAATTCTAAAGCAGAAAACCAAGCAGGAGACACTGTTCCATTGGAAGAAGACCCTAACATTGGCACAACCTCCCTTTTTCTTGAAATGGACACTTTTGTACCCTCTCCAATCAAAAAACCCATAAAGGAGGAGGAGAAAACAAACACGGAAAATTCCATGATGAAAAGGAAAATGATTAAAATATTAAGAAGATAGTTGAAGGAAGTGGATAAGAATCGAAAGCAGAAAGTGGAATTAGAAAAAATTAGTATCGAGAGAGAGAAATTTTCCACTAAAGAGATTGGAACTCAAACTAAAATTCTTTGTGCTTGTTCAATAGAAACTCAAACATGTTTTTTTGTGGATGTTATGAACATTGATGTTCAACTAGATTTTGGAGATTATTGTAGTCCCAAAGAAACAACTGGTACTGTGGAAACCATTGTTCAGACTGATTTAGTGACAACATGTGATAATGAATCTCAAACAGAGGAAATACCTTGTTATGTCCCCCTGGTAAGGGAAACTTTTATTCATAAATTACAAAATGAATTAACAAGGACCCAGTAGGTGTTAGATAAACATCAAAAGGAAATAGTACCTCTGTAGACACACCAGGAACTATTAAAGAAGCTATACACACTTATTTCAACTGAAGATGAGAGTTTTTCTAGTCTCCGGAATGAGCAGGAGAAAGTAAAGAAAATGCAGAACTAGCTTCAAAAGGCCAAGGAACAAACTAAAACTATTTGTTCAATTTAATCTTATGCTTTGTCCTGTCGATCACCAACCACTAGTTATGCCCTATTTTTGTTATAAAGGTATTATTTTATAAAATATTAGAGGTGTCAGGGCTGGTAAACCTACTGAATCCAGGACTACCTCAGATTTTGTTCAATGTTGCAAGGAACAAAATGAGAAGGTGAAACATCTTCTCTGTGAATTATGTCTGCACAATTTTTTCTTGGAAGATGAAAGGGATGCTAATACTAGTCCCTTTATTGGAGATGTTCAATTTCAAGATTTCCTCTCTTTTGATGAAAACCAGCTTGAATGGGCTAAGTCTTATAATACTTTTCAAAAGAGGTAGCATGGTGTATATTAATGGGTCAGAGGGGAACCCACTAAACCTTTACACCTCTTCAGCCAACACAAAAGGTTTATGGAACAACAAGGAGTTGTGGCCACACTGGGACCTCTCTATAAAGATATTGTCCATGTTGGAAGAGAGTATTTCTAGGACATAAAGGATGAAGCTCTATTGGTAGAAAAGAAAAGGTGGAAAGCTTCCACTAACAATGTAAAAAACATGGAACCTTTTGGTTACATAAACTTTACAGCTGTTGCTACTCCTCTGAATGTGTACAACAACATTATCCTATGCAAGGACCCTACCTGGATAGGATGTCGTTACAGGTGTCCTATTATCTAGTATCCCCCAAAGGGATATTATTTTGATTATAATTTGCATGAATTCCATGTGAGTTGTGCATTTGCAATGCTTAAGTAGAAGAATGATTTTAGGATATATCAGGAAGAAGGTTATCCTGCCTACTCTTTGACACCTTAACTATCTTATTGCATGAGGACATGCAAAAAGGTAAGTAGGGGAGTATGTTGGGTTGTGAAAAATGTTTGCTTTTATCCTCATTTTAACTTAATTAATCATTTAATTTTATGCATTTATCTTAGTTCTTGGGAATAATCTAGAAGTCAAGGTTTTGAAAGATGAATAAAATCAATTGCCAACAAATTCTATGATTTTATCATAAAATTAACTTTTGCTTTGCTTTATGTTCAGAAATATGAGTTGGACAATTGTTGTTCAAATGATATAATAACAACACCCAAAGAATGAAAATGACCATTTCTTGATAGCATGAGCTAGCAGAAGAAAAGGAGAATCTAGCTAATATTATAGTGAAAATCTGATTATTAGCTATGAAATTCTTAGGATCTCCGGATCCTCAGGGTTCACTCTCATCTATCAGTTTACCATTTGGTTATATAACATTGAGAGGTGAAATAGAAGAGGGGTTCATTTCTTAGTTGAAACTTTCATTTGGACATCATTATTTGTATTAAGACAATGTACTTTCACTACGACGATGCTATATTTTTTCTACTGCGATAAATGATAAAAAGTGTGTTTTATTTATAATCCTACTCTGAGTATTACTAGCAGTAGCTTTTGGAGGATTTGGGCCCGGTTTCTAGGAGACTTTCTGCTTCTTTGTATCATAATCATTTCTTTTATCTCTGCGATTGTTAATTTATATATCTTGTCATTTCAATTGTTGTGTAATTTTAGAATTCATTTGCGCATTTTTTCCTTGTTGTTTGAGATAAATATTAAGATGTTGTTGCTTTTACGATTGCATATTATTCTTTAATAACTTGACCAGACTCGCGTTACAATTTATTGATGTTCCTTTTTAATGTTGTTATCATAGATATCCAGTGATTTTTTACTGTTATTATTCATTAGATATTTTAATAATAGATTGTTGTTCATTTTGTGTAATCTCTCTTTTTAGTAGATAATTGTTAACCAGTAATTCTTTGAGTGTGATTCTTGCAATTCATAAGTTAGATTCAGTTTATTTACAAATCGGTTGAGAATAGATTAAGATTTATGGTTTATAATTTCTTTAAGCTATGCTTTTGAATTATTCTAGATTGAACTTCGAGAATTAGAAAGTAGTTATTGCAATGATTTAGAATCATTTATTCCAAAATAAACTTTTATTTCAGTCTGCACAAACAATGCCAACACTCTTGAAATAAATAGATGAATCCTTGATTGATAATTAATGTAGGAATTAGGGTTGATTTTCATAGTCCTCTTATTGCACCAACACTTTAGTCGAACATGAATAAAATTTTCTCCTAAGTATCATTTGCTAAATTTTCGGACTCAAGAGACTAAATTTACGAAAAGAAACGAGTTTTATTTTTCACCTCTGGTTCAAACTTTCTAAACAAGAAAACAAAGTCAAGTTACATCATCACGTGACTCGTAAAGTCATCAAACAACATTGGACTCATCGAACGTGATAAGAAGAAACCACTCCTTATAAGGGTTAATTAAAAATACTTAGAAGGATTTATCCAAAGGATGAACTTATATATCAAGCATATGTTATTCTCTTCAAGCTTGTCAAAAATAAATAGGTATTGACCATAAATGGTTGGGAAAATTTGGAAAATTTGGTACTTAGCCTATTAATGGCAGAGAATCACTCTTGAACGTGGTACTTAGCCAAAGCCTCCATAATCAGTTTTGGGTCAATGCTACCAACTCCATAAAGTGTCACCAATATGTTCAATAGAATTCCTTCCTTTGATATTTACTATAATACTCTTAAGCCTTCTTTCATGTCTACCACTTTGAACCATCTCTTCATCAACACCATTCTATCTCAAACCTTGATACCCATTTTTTTTCATTGATGAGTGTTGGAGAGGTATATCCCCTCTGCGGACAGAGGTGATCCCAACTAGCCCAGATCAGGTCTAGCAACAATCAGGTCACGCAGTGACATAGGTTCCTAGTTACAAAACAACAAAAATCATAACGAATTGCCTACCTCAAATCCTATGCAGTGGTCGTTGAAGAAAGGATGACGCTTTCCGTGCCTCGCTTCGCATATCATGATTCTTCCGCTTGACATGTCTGAACACCTGCACACATGCAAAGGATACAACGATATACAATGTAAAATCTAAAGCCTGTAACCATACATCAATCAAAGAGGATGTAATTAATTGCATAAAATAAATAGACGCATGAATAGAACCATAATCAAAGTCGCTTATCATTAAAATAACAAAGGAAAGATACAACCCAAAGCTCTGATGCTTGATCTTCCTTCGGCGAGGTTGATAGCGGAGCATGACTCAACAAAGCTTTTCGGAAATGGGACGAAGCTCTCTCTCTTCGGCTTGGCTCTCAAAAGCTGTCTGGCTATAGTCTCCCTACTACAAGTTCAGCTAGCTTGCTAAGGGTTAAGGCAAGCTTATATAGATGGAGGAAGGGGAGTTGGGATCCCTACAATCACGGGATTGGCCCTATATCTAAGGAAGCTTCCATGATAGGTGGAAAACAACTTCCCACACATGGAGATGCGGAGCCAAAGCACCCAACTCATTTTAGTGACTCGTTCAGGAGTTTGTTGGAATAAAAATTCCACCATTTATTTTTAAAAAACATCCCTGATTAAGCTTGGCACGAGTGAGACAAATGGACAGAATGCCAGTTGGCGCGCCCTCTATGGTGGATTTCCCCCATTGGCGCGAGGGCTAAACTGGCTAGTCGTGCCAAGGAAAAAAGATCCCTTTTTAGTGTTTTTCAGAGGAAACTTTCTTCAGAGGAATGTTTTTTCTTATGAAAGGGGATGCCATGAAAGTGATTTTAGGTCATGTCACTGCTCACAGGTCACGGGAAAGGCCCTCCAATGTGCGAGACGGAGAACTATAGGGACGGTGACAAAATGTTGTGTAACAGATGCCCCCTAAAGCATGAGGCTCGAGAGAGAGAGAGGGGTGAAATGATTTATGATAACATGCCCAACTGAAAACACTGTCGTCTTAAGACCTGCATACAAGTACAATTTATATCTCTGATACATGATATGTGGTATGGGCGCAGCCATCCATAATAGAGTATACAATAACCAAGATCCAAGGTATGGATGCAACCATCTAGGAAGGATCAATAAGTAGACTCAGGTATGGTCACAACCACCCAATCAAATGAGTCATGTAATTAATCATGATAATCCAAAAAATCCGCAGCCTAGATTTCATCAGACAAAATCTAGGTTTTTGTGCTCCATCTCGACCTGAATAGAGTACAAGTCCAAACATGTGAATAAGTGAGTTGAAGTCGAACATGCAAGGACATCATCTGATTACCCACCAATGATGAAAGCCATTAATAGACGTGAGAGTTACCAACAATAATGAGGATGGCCCTCAAGGTAATATAGGTACAATCCACGGAATGTGAACAGTGAGTTGACATCAAACACCCACAGAATCATTTTATCGAAGGCCAATGATGAAAACCTTGCATCGAATGAGAAGAACCTACCATTGAGGCATGCAGGCTCCAAGGTACCGGAATGGAGTCTCTAGATCAGCTTCCCAGATAATGCGCTGAAGTCGACAGGAAGTGACCTTGATAAAAGGTGGGCCATAGTGTTTCCCACATCATCGATGCGAGATAGAGGAACATAATGTTTGTGAATCAGGATCAGTAGAGAATCAGAGGGAGGTCGAAAACTGCAGAGGCCAACTTCTCTTGAACATATCAGCGACAAGACACTGGATTTGGCAGTATTTTACATCAAAGGATTTGAGGTCATGATGATGAGGCAAAGAGTAGATGAGCAGTCAAAAAGGATTACCCAAACCCATGGAGACAAGTAGAGAATGAGATGAGATGTCCCCAACCCAACATGAATGTAGACAAGTGCCATGCTCAAGAGCGACATACTGCCATAATGACAATGATAATGGTTCCATTTTTTCCCCACCATTTCTGGCAAGTACCCCAATTATTTTTGAAAACAAGCTTGAAGGGGATAGCAAATGCTTGCGATATAAGTTTGTCCTTCGGACAAATCCAACCTAATACATTTAACGAGCCTTAGGAAGGAGGAACTTGAGTATCGTCATTACGACGGAGTCTAATGTCATCAGGTTTTAACGAGTCTAACAAAGGAAGAACTTGGCATATTTTAATGTTTAGAAAGTTTGAAAAGACGGCGGAAAAGTAAACTCCAACAGTCCCTTTTCGTAGATAGTTCCTCAGATCTGAAAAGGTAGAAAATTGTGTCTGAGAAAACCTCCTAGTCATGATAGGCTAGGGTATTCCTTTTTCGTAAATAATATATCCCAGCCCGAAAAAGGATAAACGTATACTGGGTAGATGTCGTTTCACAAAAAATTTAACGAGATCAAAACGATAAGCGATTCGACAATATTTTCATTTTTAGAGAGTCAGAAAAGAGTTGAAAGATGACTCTAGTAGTGACTTTTTCGTGTTTTTACCGAGTCCGAAAAAGTATAAAATACAACTTGTATCATCGTCCCAGTCGCATGAAAACCTTTCGCTGCACAAAAAGCAAGCGTAAAACCCATTTTTCGACAAAATATGATAAAATATTGGAAAAATAAGCTTCAAAACCTAATTTTATTTTGAAAAGTTATAAATATGACCAAAATAGTAAAAACATATTTAATTTTTACTGTTTACCTCTTGTGGAGAGCAATAGTGAGTTTTTCCCTTGTGAACTTGTGGTGACGATTGTGGATGATTCAGTGCATCATTCTGAATCCCCTCTTTTCCAGGTAAGAGGCGCTTCCATTAGCTACATTTTAATCCACATTTCATAGCATTCCATCATGATTTGGGATCCCTGAGGGGAACATTTGCAAATTTAGGGCTCGCACAATTAGCACGGGTATGAGGCACAGACTCATGCCAATCGAGTTCTTTTTGCAAAGGGGTCACGCCAGCTGGCGTGACTGTCATCAATACAGTTGCACCAACCGCACAACCTCATTTTCCGCTCAATTTTTACAAAAAATGAACCAATCAATTGGATTTTTGAATGCCCAAGGGATATTATGATGTTCTTATGATCATTTTAATGCAGGTATAAAGCCACAATGGTGATCAAATGGAAATAAATTGAGCACAGTGAAGAGGACGAAATGGAAATGGGGAATGAGCAATGCATGAATGCTCTCCGGGATTGTGGTTTAAAGAAATTCTTCTTGACACCATGTCTCGGGGCACAACCTGAATTGTTGCAATACTTAATCAGCATCTGGGATGAGAATGAGGAGAAGTTTAGGCTTCGAGATCAAGTGCTGGAGCTCGAAGTGTCTGATGCTTACTTCATCAATGGATTTTCTTGGAGAGGTCCAGTCCCGATCATGACAGGTACTAGGCCTTCCGACGAAAAGATGTCAATGGTAATGAAAAGAGTGTGCCCAGGGGCACAAACAGGATCAGGTAGTGGGAAATTTGACATTCACACTGTTCCCAATTTAGCACTCAGAGTGGTGCTCCATACCATTATGCGGGTCGCGGGGTCATAGGCACCGCATGAGGCTACCAAAACACAGCTTCTCTTAGCATCAGAATGTATGAACCCGACATTATTTTATTGGGCCACAGCCGTAACCATGAATATCAAATGGCAGCTACTAAATGTAAAAAGACCAAACTGAAACAATTTGGGTACGGGTCTATCTTGGTATTATTAATCCTAGAACGACTACCTATCTTCCAGGGCCAGGGGGTGATAGTCGTAGATCCAACTTTGAGAGAGCCACAGATGGCTCGATGGGTAGCACTAATGCCCAGAGTAGGATGGGGTCACCAAATTTCATGGCATCTCAAGTTCTTCAGATGGCTTCATCGACAGTTGATCATCGTAGAGGACTGGCCCTATGCCGGTACTAATTTCATGGGAGACCCAGACCTTCCACTCCCGGAGGGAGAGGACTGGGATGAGGAGATGGGTAAGACTCTTTTTGATTTTATGAATTTTATAATTCTTTTTTTGGGTATACATGTATGTTCTAACAAATGATCCTATATGTATGTAGATTTTGGCCCAAAGAGGCCCACCGGGATGTCGCCGATCGTGCGGAGGACCCATATTGCCTATGACCCTCAAGGTGAGGGGGGCGAGGGGGATGAGTTGGTTCATAACTTAGAGGGAATAGCCCGTGGGATTCCTGATTATGCTTGCCTAGCAGATGTCCCTATGGCTTATCAGAGGCACACCGTGGGGGTGCCTAGTTGCCTTCATCGTTTACTGAGGCGATTGGTGCGGGCAATAACATGCTACCATGAGCACCATGCTGATTAGTCGCCTAGGCTTTTCATATGCATATTTTTTGAGAGACATGTTGTCTCTGGATATTATTAAAACAGACATGTATATTTTTTGATTTTATGTGATGCACACAAACTAAAAACATTCAACATATTTCTGGATGGATCTTTTTCACATATGATGATGTTTTTTACAAGTTGCGTAAATGTCTATCTAATACCATGTTAGCTATTGCATCTGTTAAAGCATTCATTCGTCTGGATATATGTTGATATGTGATGTAATCAAAATTTCTTTCCAGTAAATGAATACGTAGATACAATCTTAAAATGGATGGGTTCCTAACTAAATAATGACAATATAGTTGTAACACTACAAGCTGTGAGTCCAGATATACAGGTAATGCATGAATACTGAGGTTAACGGTCTCGTTCAATAATTCCAAAACAACACTATATTCCGCGACATTATTTGTGTTAGGCCCTAGACAAACACCTTGTAAATTAACTAACTCACCAGCAGGATTGTAGATTACCCAGGCTGTCGAGGATAGATTCCTGGTACTGCGGGAGGCACCATCCGCGAAACCGACAAAAGGAGTAATAGACATCTACACAATCAGGAAGACCCAATCAGTAGAAAGACGCTTACAAATAACACCAGACCAGACATGCACAGAAATTAAATCACTCACTTATGTACACACACCACACAAGAATAATTCAAGCATAGTACTTCTTTAGGTACAACCCATTTCTAGGCTACGCCAAAGGAATACCTTCATAATTGATTAGCTCATAGGCCCCATTTTTCAATACACATTTAATGATATAGGGCCCATGCCACATGGGCTGGAATTTTCCTACCCCAAGCTTATCATGTGCTTGATCATACAAGAGGATGAGGTCCCTTCTATGAAAGAACATGGAGAAACTGTTTGATCGAAATGAGCTTTAACCAGCTTTTTCTGTGCCTCGATAACCATAGCAGCCAAGCGGCTGGTTTTGTCCAATCATTCCAGATACATGAGACGTTCTTCCTTCGGGGAAATGTCAGGCAGTAATTCCACAGCCAACTTCAGCGAAGGGATCTCACATTCAACTGGAAGAGTTGCTTCCAGACCATACACCAACTGGAAAGGTGTGAATCCGGTTGCGCTCTTTACTGATGTTTAGTAGGCCCAAAGAGCTGAGAACAATTGGAGATGCCAGTTGGATTTGTGAATACCAATTTTTCGTTGAAGCATCGTGAAAAGCACTTTTTTCATGGCCTCAACCTGGCCATTCGCTTGAGGATAGTATGGCATTGAGCTGTCATGATGCAAGCCCAACTTCGATGTCAGTTCTACCATCATATAGTCCCGAAAATGAGTTCCATGATCGGTGACAATGGCTTGAAGAAATCCAAAATGCGTAATCACATGGTTGAAAATGAATTGAGTCCGTCGACAGCTAATGTAGGCATCACCTCGCCCCACTTGGTAAAGTAGTCTACGACAACGATGATATAAGCATGCCCCGACGGTGATGATGAATTGATCAATGAACTCAATAATTTTTTCAGAGTTGGTTGTCCTCAGAGGTATTTCTTCTACCCACTTTGTAAAATAATTTGTAGCGGTCAATATATATTTATGTTGTTTAGAAGAATTTGGAACGATCTCACCTATTATGTCGAGTCCCCATTATTCGAAAGGTTTCTCCATATTGACTGGTTGAAGTGGCATTGAGGATTTTCTTTGTCTTCCTGCTGTATTTTGACAAGTATTATAGTTTATGACATAGTTGTGTGCATCCTTGAATAATTTTGGCCAATAATAACATGCATGCAAAAATTTATGTGTTGTGGTATCTCCACCAAAGTTTCCACCTGCCGGTCCATCATGAAGTTGTTTGAGCACATTAGGTATTTCATTCTTCTCTAAACATATGATTAAAAAATAATTGTAATTTTTTTTCTGAATAACACATCATTGACTAATTGATATTTATTAGCCTTCAATCTTAATGCTCGTTTTCCTTTGGAATCCAAATTAAGTGGAGCATAAATATTTTTTAGATAAAAGGTTAAATCAAAATACTGATATTGAGGGTTAACATTGAGTACCTCAGTGAATTTTTTAAAAGTAGTAGTTACCTCATCAGGTGATGTATCATTCATTCCTGTAATCAATATGTAAAATCCTTGTCCTCTCACAATTTTAGCAGGCTTAATTTCTAAGTCATACTCATGCATGGCTATTACCCAATTAGCTCTCTTTTCTCCTAGTTCCTCTTGTATAAGTATTTGTTTGACTGATGAGAAAGGAAATATTAATTTTACATGAGATTTCAGAAGAAAAGGTTGAAATTATTTGACTACTTTGTAAACTGCAAATGTTTTTTTTTCGACTCCCGTATAGTTAAATTCATCTCCTTGAAAATTAGAACTAAAAAAGGAAATTGGAGTTTCAAATTTCTTATCATCTGGCTAAGTTAATACTGCAACATATGATAGATTAGAAGCGAAAGTATATAGAATGAAATCATCGGTAAAATTAGGATTTGAGAGAGAAGGAGCATCAACAATTTCGTGTTTAATGATTTGAATTGCTTCCTTTTCTTGCTCTCCCCATTTAAACAATGTATCTTTCTTGATAATATTTTGCAATGGAAGGACAATATGTGAAGAAATCTGGAATGAATCATTTTATGAAGTTTATCTGTCCTAAAAAATATTGCATTGAATTTTTTTATGTGGTAGTGGAATTTCTGAAATTGTTTTAATCTGGTCATGATCAATACAAATTCCGTTTTTTGAGACGATAAAAACAAGAATTTTACCTTTGGCATCTTTTGGTATGCATAGTTTCTCCACTTTGTTTGAAATGTAGTTTTCAAACGATCCTCTGGATGAACCAGAATTTGGTTATATCGTGAAAATCCGTCTAAAAAAGACATTAATTATGAACCTGCTACTGACTGTAAAACTTGTTCCATTGATGGTAAAGGAAAATTATCCTTTTGACATGCTTTGTTCAGATTTATAAAGTCAATACAAATTCGAATATCACCATTATTTTTTCTCACAGGTACTAGATTAGAAACCCATTTTGAATGTCTAATAGGAAAAATGATTTTGGCTTTCAAAATTTTATTTAACTCATTTTTTTATTTGAGTTTCCAAATTTGGATGTATTTTCCTGAGTTTTTGCTAGATGGGTTATCATCGGGTACCATAGGAATACTATGTTGAATGATGATGGGTTTTAGGTTTTAAGATCCTGATAATTCCATGCAAAAATATCTTTGTATTTTTTCAATAATGAAATGAATGCATTTATTTCTCCAGATAAAAGGATAATCCCTAGATTTATAGCTTCATGTAATTTATCAGATCCTAATTAGAACTTTGCAGTTTGCAATTGTTGATTTTTTTGAATCTGTCTTTTAAATTGTATAAATCTCCAAGTTTCACCACAGATTTTGGTAAAATATTCTTATCAGTTTGTTGTTTTATTTGATTATCATGTTCATATTCATCTAGAATTTGATCATCGTATGATTTTTCACTAGTAAGAAAACTTAAGATGTCAATATTGTCATTGAAAACTCGCCAACTAGTAACATTATTTGGCACATATGGATGAAAAATAAATTCAATAGAGAATCTATCAGGACTAAAATATTCTGGTGGAATTAACTTGGATGCAACGTTAGCCAAAAGATCAGCATTAGAATTTTGTGATCTAGGAATAGGAGAGATATTGAATGCTAAAAAATGAGATGTGAGGTCTTAAACCAAATATTGATAATGTTTCAAGTGAATTGAGAGACAGTGAATAGTATTTTGTACTTGTCTTATCACAATTTATGAATCTCAACATACCAAAATATATTGTATCAAGACTTATTGATTTATGAAGACCTTGAACTAATGCTTCGTATTCAACAATCTTGTTAGTGCATTCAAATTATAG
The DNA here is from genome assembly GCA_034641835.2 of Pinus albicaulis. Taxonomy (NCBI): domain Eukaryota; kingdom Viridiplantae; phylum Streptophyta; class Pinopsida; order Pinales; family Pinaceae; genus Pinus; species Pinus albicaulis. The sequence goes on along the minus strand of CM076578.1, from coordinate 1,046,238,937 downwards.
TCTACAAGCTAGCATATTTTTTTCACCTTTTGGGCTAATAAGCAGGCATCCTGCTCCTGCACCATCATTGGATCTTGATCGATCAAAGAAAAGTTTCCAAAACGGAGAATGGACTATTGTTTCTTCCTCAAAATTTAAGCATCTGGTCTATTCATTCTAGGAAAATTTTTCTATATGTGAATTAACAAAATTTAAAGAGAAAGGTGAAATTTTAACATTAAAATTCCCCAAGAATCAATTTGTAGAGTAATTACCCAAAATATTGTTATTTAATGCTATCAGTTCATTTTCCTCCCCAAGGTCTGTAACTGAGTATTTCATATGTTTTTCATGATCAACTCTGATTTGGTTTAGTTTTCCATTATATGGAAGACACATGTGGGACCAGTCCATTCCGAAATATCCATGTAATTTTTGAAACCAACTCTGCTAAGAACCAAACCATAAAATTTAGGGATGTCTACAATCAATATATCGATAATCTAAGCAACTTTTGGATTTGATGAAAATCGAATACTTACCGAATTGATTTCTCCTAAGACCTTAACCTTTGTTCTATCCAATTTAATTATACTAACTGATGACTTATGGGGTGCGATATTTAACTTCTCATATCATGAATATGGCATTATATTAGATGAAGCCCCAGAATCAATCAAACAATTATGAACATTTATATTGTAGATTTCATAGGTTAAGAGGAAAGGAGGGGTGTGAGAATTGGATCCATCACCAATCAAAATAGCATATAAAGCATTAAATTTGTTTGGATTGTCAATTGGAGGTTTCCCTATCCCACTAGAAGCTTTAGCAATAATAGTTGAAGGAAGAGAAGATGTAGTGACTGCATTCAAATCTTTCAATAAAATTTTATGTTTGTGCTTTAATCTGCTAACTTCATGAAGAAAAATATTGGCTTTAAGATTCTTCAAATCCTCGATAATGTTGTATTCAATTGTGTCATATACTACTAAATTTTTAAATTTAAGATTGGGTGTAGGTTTGATCGGCTGAGATTCAGTGATTGCTTGCTGAGTTGGTTTGAATGGAGATTTTTTATTGATATATTTTTCTTTTGCAATAGAAGTTGGGATTTTCTATTCTGCAGAAGTCTTACTTCTAGTCCTAATAGGCATAGCTTCAGATTCTATCTCTTCATCAGAGGAATGTAAGAAAAAGTCCCATAATACATGTAATTCAACTACTTCTTCATCTTGGGATTCATCAACAGAAGCTCTAGATTCTTCTTCTTCTTCAGATTCATCATTGGAAATAATATTGGGAGGCTATGATACAGACGATTGATTCTTTATAAAATATCTAAAGGGTTTTCTAGTAGAAGTTTTAGAAACTTGTTTTCTGATTTCAACCATTTCATTGGAAATGGTATTCAAGACCTTTTGCAATCCTTCAAGATCGAAGGAACCTTTGGGATTTTTCTTCTTTTTCTCATGTTTAAATGTTACTTTTTTGGAATTTTTATCTTCCAACTCAATCTTCTTCTCTAAAGCTACAATTCTTCTCTCAACAGACAAAGCTTCTTTCATATTTTCTAGAAGTGTGACCTTATTCGCTCTATCTACAAAACTTTATATATTAGAAGGAAGGGAATATATGTACCATTATATTTGTACATCCAATCCTGGTCTAGAGGTAGCTGGAATTATATACAATAACTTGTTAAACCTAGGGTTGAAGTCTTTGATATTTCCATTTCAATTAGCTTTTAAATTAGAAATATCATTGATTAATGAGGCAATTGTGCTATCATCACCAAATTTAGCAATAAAAAGATCTTGAAAAGTATTACAATCTCCTATTGAACTGGAAGGGAGGGAAAAATACCAGGATCCTGCAGATCCTTGGAAATTATATGGAAACAATATCACTACAACATCTTCATGTTGCATACCATGGAGGTTCATGTCCAACATAAAATTATTGAGATGTTCTTCAACAGGAAGGCCATCATGAGGATTATATTTTGGTAACCATTTTTCTGGAAGATCAGGGAAAGGATGTAAATTTTCCATTTGAACAAACACCCGTATTAACCCATGGTAAGTTGGCCATTGTTTGACTTGTTGTTTGTGAATTTGAACTAGTTGGTCTAGAAGTAGATGTGGATGGAGAAGAGCTTACTAATGGACTAGTACTACTTATAGAAACACTGATTGTTTGAGTAGAAATGAGTGAATACTATTATTTGGATTGAAAGGTGGTGAAAGTAGGTGTGAATGGAGGTGATGATGATATGATCTCACCAATACTGGATTGAGTTGTTGATGTAGTAGCTTTCTTTCGATGAGAAAGAATAAGAAACTCAAAAGGGGTTATCCCAAGTTTTTCACTTTGATATCTGGTTAATACAATAATACTTCGAAACTTGGATGTAATACTTTCTTCAGAAATTTCCAGATTGGTTATCTTATCTGGAGATATAGATATTTATTCTAACCTTTCAATCAAAGATTGAACTTCGGGAGACTCAGGAATATGTTATGAAGAAGGTCAACAAGGTAATGTTTCTAGAGATGTAAGAAATGGCTCCACAAATTTAGACTTATGACCTGGAGAAAGTGAATGTGATATAGAAACCGTAGAATCTTTGGAGGGAGTTTGACTCTTATGCTGGATTTTCAATTGAGATTCAGCTTTATATGCCATACTGTTGTGACCAGCAACAACCCCCCTTTTATTTAATATTAGTAATAATACTAAATAAATGAGGACCCTTAGTTAAAAATCCAAAAAATCAATTAGGATTTGTTTGCCTTTTAAAATAAAACTTTCTATCATAAACCTATAGAAATCCCTTTGAAAGAATATTAAGAAACACTTAAGTTTATGATAGATTATAATAAATTTGCTCTTTAAACAAGATAGCGCATCCATAACAAAATGGTATATATCTTTTATAAAACGCATTGGTCGCAGATCGCATAGCGCAGAAAACAGAAATGATTAATGAATATCTTTTGCGCTCTTTTCAATTATGCGCTTTTGCGATTTTGCGATATGCACTTTTGGCGATTTTGCGATATGCGCTTTTGCGCTATTGCACAATTTCCACTTTTGCGCTATTTTCATAACTGCGATGACTTCATTTTGCGATATTGCGACATTGCGATATTGCGATATTGCGCAGAAAATCGCAGATCGTAATGTCGCAGATTCACGTAGGCGCGCTATCCCAAGGCAATCTTCCCATATGTCAAATCTGTTATGCGCTTTAATGATTAAATTAAATGATTGGATTGATTATTAATGGTAAATGAGATTGTGTTTGGATTGAAAGTCATTTCACGATTAAAATATCATATTTCATCCGCTTTCACATTTTAAACAGTCTCATCACCTTTCTTATGCCATTACTCTCATTTATTCGTAAAATGCAGGCACGAAGGAGCAAACATCTATACAAAGCTTCCGCTAAACACTATGGGAAAGAAGGAGAAGAGCTCGAGTTCTGAAAACAAAGAAATGGCTTCGCTGTATGCAGACACTGCTTGTAATAAGGATGCCGGTATATCCACTTGGGAAGGAATGTATAATCTGCTAGAAGATGAAAACCCTGTGGTGATAAAATTTGTAGCTACAGCAGGTTCCAAGGATACGTCTGAAGCAACCCTTAGAGACTTGGCTTGCTCATTTCTGCATAGAATAGCAGCAAGGCCAAGGATTCTCCCATACACAGACATGGTGAGATGGGTGCTGGATAGCACTGATATTTCAGACAGGCAATTCAAAACTCCATCTGAAGAGCTAATCGGGTCATTCACCATAGAAGATCTGAGATTAATGTATAAGTTGCCAGCACCTCAGGCGACTTACAACAAACAATTCATGGAAGATTTTTCCAGAGAACATGCGAATTTGGCAGAATGCACAAAGGAGTGGACCAAAAGAAGTGAACCATTGAAGAAAAACAAACAAGGTATGTACAGCACGGGTTCACTTACCTCTCCTTATTGTTTTACTGCTGCCATGTTATGCAGGCTTTTTGGAAAGCCTGACATAAATATGATCTTACCCGAATGGCTTCCTTTGTTGAATGCGGTTGTTAATTCTACAATTGTAGACTGGGCCAAAATCCTATCTGATAATTTGACCACTGCTATTTTTCACTACCGGTCTAAACGAAATGTTTCTCAGCGGGTTTATCCGCCTTTTTATTTATCTGCTTATGTCATGGACGCCATCTGCTATGTCTCTAAATTCCCTGTGATGGGCTGGAATGGACTATCCATGATCCTTTGCCCATTCATGTGTACCATAAAGAACTATGGGAGTCTAAGTTTATCCCCCATTTTTATCAAATTTGTCATGGAATAATGCTGCCATTATACAAAACATTTTATAATAAGGATGCCCCAAGGTTATCCTCAAAAACAGAGGTTGATATTCTCCCCGTCGCGAGATGGTTTGGAGAAGAATTGTTCACTTATATTAGGGTTTTTGGAAGTTATGCTTCTCCCCATGTGTTACCCCTATATGTTCCAGACAGACTTGTAGCTCGGGAAATTGCTTATCAGACCTGTGGCTAGGGAGGTATAACAAAAGATTTAAAAGAGAAGAAAAAGGGCATTTGGCCACAATTTCCCGTAAAATGTGGAACATTTTCGCTATTTGATATTGGTCATGCATTTCAAGAGATAGGCAACGTTACATGCCTACAGCTGTTCAAATTCTCGAGAAGGTTATTCGACCCAAATGATATTGTTAAGAATTTTACCAATGAAATCAAACTAAGGGAATTTTCCGGGGAACAGGATATTTTTGATGATATGTTCCAAGCAAGAAATTCATTCAAATAAGTTTTGAATTCAGCTCAAGCACAGCTATCTCGAGAGGAATTCCAGGAATTCAAGCTTTACAGAGAAACAAGACTAATTCCTATTCCTTTGGATAATCTACGCTTAGAGCCCGCAAGGGAACAAACTCCTAGTGTTAGTCTTAACGGCAGTTCAAGTACAGGTAAATCTAAATCAAAATATGACAGAGATTCTGAACACTCCAATAAGTCTAAAGAAAAGGAAGATAAAATGGAAGAATCCATTAAAGATTCTGCACAATCTAAAGAACTTACTCAACAGCAAATTTTGACTTCTCAACAGAAAAATCCTCCTCCAACCAATGTACAGCAACAGCCAGTCACCATTGAGTTAGACAAAGAATGGGAAACCTTTAACCAATTGATTAATGTAGAAGGACAGAATGTACAGACCCCTGTCCAGACAACCAAAGTTTTGAACACAGGAACAAGCAGCACAGTCACAGTTACAGAGCACCTACCAATCACACCCTCCTCTGAAATTGTACTTAATGTAGAGGACATTCCTCCTCTGGATGTATTCTACAGCCCAAAATACAAAGCAGTAGTGAAGAGACAGAGGAAAAGAGAAAATTAGAAAGTGCAATTGCTACTGAAGCAGAACAAGTAGATGTTTTGTGGAAAGATCCTGCCACAGAACCTACTCATAATCTCACTAAGTTATCTCAAATAACATGAGCTTATGCTTCTGCAACAATTGATAAAGCATTTGAGATACAACTTTTGTTGAATGAAAAAGAAGAACAGGTAAAAGCTCTGCAACAGCAATTGCAATAGGTACAGGCCAATAAGGAAGCACAATTTAAACTTGAAGAGTTACAACAACAACTTCAAGAAATGCAAATAGGACATCAAAAAAGCTTGGATGATAAAGACAAACAAATATAGATTATCCAAGATCAGCATAAAGATGATCCTAAGCTTCCAGAATTCATTTCAGAAACTATCTCTTTGAACAATCAACTACTGCAACAAGAGGAAGTTTTCTGCCAAAAAATCTTGCAATGGAATTCTTTGTGCCAAAAGAGTGATAAAATCACAAATCATGTTGTAGATTTGCGAAATGATTATGATTTGATTAATGAAAATATCAATGATTATCTAGCATGGCAAAAGACAGAAGAAGGCAGAAAAGCTGGTGCACCCATGGTTCATGAAAACCATAAAGAAATATTGTTCAATAACTGGGATGCACAAATCAGAAGGGCAGAAAAGGTAGCAGAGGAGGCGGCTACAGCGGCAAACACTCTCACTGATTGTGTAAATGATAATTTACACAAAGCTAACTTAATTCTAGAAACTGTTCCAGGATATCTCCCACAGGAAAATAAACTGCAAACAGAATGGAGGCAAAAGGCAGAAGAAAGATCAAAATCCATCCAAGGTCTAAGCCACACAGTCAGAACAGTGTGCTTAATTGTATCATCAATGCTACAGAGAAGATTTCTCCTATGCTTGCCGACTCTGTCTTTTCAGGACAGTTGAATTCTGAAGTCTGTCAACCGCATCTTCTCAAAACTATGCTAGATGCCTGCAAGTTTAAAGATCAAGTTCATAGATAGATAGATTTAGTTTTAATTTCACTGTATTTTAGCCTAGGAAAAGGACGATCATTGAACCGAATCCTTAATTTTTGTAATAAACTATTTTTAGATTTAGCTAAGTAGTATTTAAACCCCTCTCATGCATTTAGAGAGGGGTCCTGGATCTTAATATTTTTGGACTTGGAGATTGCATTTCTGTACTCCATTGTCTTATATTTTTTTTAAAAAGGATCACATCTGGTGATTTTCATGCGGAATTATCTTTGAAGTGTTGCATTTCTGTACCTTGGAATTTGATTTTGCATCATAGTTACTGGATAGAGTATCAGATTGCATTTGAAAGTCCTCAAGATGAACAAGGTATTTCTATCTGTTAACTGTTGATCTCTTTTGTCTTATGATATTTTTTTTAAAATTGCTATCATTTATATGTATATTTGTTTTCACAACGCTTCCTTTTATATATCATTTCTGAGTATAATTGAAACGTTATTTTTCATAATCACATGTAGATGGTATACAATGATGAATGCAATATGCTAATACAACTCCGTTTAATTTCTTAAACAGAGTTATCTTTATTTGTTTCTGCACATTTCAATTTAAAATAATAATACATTTTCATGGTTATTGTTGAATTGGAACAATCTTAAGTTGTATTCACATATAATTACCCGGGTTAGTGTTAGAATTTCTTTATCATTATTTAGCTTAAATTAGATAGTTTTACTTCAGTTAATTTAGTCCCATTTCCACCCATCCAATCCAATCCATTTAGTTACAAGGAAACTGGTCCTTTAAATCCAGTCGGAGCCACCATACCAAACAGAAAAGGAGCTGTCTTAAGGTCCCGACCGGGTGGTTTTCCCTGATGTTTGAAGCAGAGATTTTCTAGGCTTCAACATTTTTGGCGCTAGAAGGAGGGCTTGAGCTATGAATGGCAAGTAAATCTTTATCCAAAAGTCATTTTGAGAGAAAAACACCCTCATTAACTTCTTCAATTTCTTCTGAAATTCAAAATCCTTGAGAAGAAATTGCAGAAAATATTCAGACACCCACTACCAAAATCTCAAAACATTCAGACAATCAACATCCTGAGTCTCCTGAAGTTCAAGATCTAATTCATAAATTGAAAGGATTCTCATTATCTCTTGAAGAGTCTGAAATATCTGAAGGTAGTGTAACTTCAAAATTTGTTTCTTCCAAACCTCTTACTAGGCTTCAAAGTGAAAAACTTGGTATTTCTCCGAAAGAATTCCCTTTACCTAGTAGAGCCAAGACAAGAAAAACACAATAGGAATCAGTAAGTTCAACTTCTAATATTCAAATATCTGTTTCCGAAATCCCAACTCAACAAAGTACAGTTGTTTCCATATCATCTCCACAAACATCTTCTCCTCAATCCTCATCAATCTCAACATCATCTATTCCAACCACTTCTATTCAAATACCACCAGTTTCTACTATTCCTCCAATATTCATCCCAATAATGGCACAGAGACCATGGTCTACTCCAGGAGCAGTCAACATGGCTGCACCTTTACATGATTTACCAGACAATCCTGGAAAATGGCTTCCAAAGTTTAGCTCAGATCTTAACATTCAAGCTGAAGAACATATCAATAATTTTATGCTGGCTATTAATTTGAATGGAGTCATACATGAAGATGTTGTAGTTAGATTATTCCCATATACTCTTCAGGGAGTAGCAGGATCATGGTATTTTTCATTACCATCAGGATCCATAACGAGTTGGGACATTTTTGCAGATCATTTTTTGACCAAATTTGGAGATGACCGATCAATTGCAACTTTACTCAATGATCTCTCAAATTTGAAAATAGAACCCAAGGAACCTATAAAAGAATTCAATGCTAGATTCAACAAAATCTTGAACAAAATTCATACAGATTCACAACCTAGTGAGCAAGTCAGAATCGAATGGTATATAACTGCCTTACCCTCAAACATAGCAATTTTCGTAGACAGAGCTGCAAAGCCTACATTAGCTGAGAATATGAAAGAAGCTATTGCAGTGGAAAAACGTATTACTTCTCTGGAAAAGAAAAATGCTATCGAGGAAAGGAAATCAAAGAAGTTCAGCTTCAAAGATGATTCAAAGAAAAAGGCCAAAGATCCATACGACATGGAAGGTTTACAGAAAGTTCTTAAAACCATGTCAAATGAAATGGTTGAAATTAAAAAACAAGTGGCTAAAACTTCTACCAAGAAACCATTCTGAAATTTCAGAAGAAACCAAGTTGAATCTAAACCTCCTAATGCAATTTATAATGCAGAATCAGAAGAAGAGGAAGAAGAAGAAGATACGTCTATAGTATCAGATCAAGAAGACGAAAATGAAGAAATAGCTGAATTGAATGGAATGTGGGATTTTATTCTCCCTAATTCTGATAGTGAAGAAGCTATGCCTGTAAGTACTAGGAGTAAATCTACAGCAGAACCAGTGCAAACAGTTCCTAAAAAGAAAATTACAACTCCAAGTACCAAAGACAAACCCACTGTGAAGAAAAATTCTCCATCACCTACTCAAAATCAGCCATCTTCTTCTAATCCTCTTACATCAACAGCGAAAACTTTAGTAGTGTCAGATCCTATGGAATACAATATTGTCGAAGACATGAAAAAGATTAAAACCAAGATTTCCTTACATGAACTCAGCAAACTAAAACACCAGCAAAAGTTGCTATTGAAAGAATTAAATGCTACACCAATTGCTCCTTTACCAAGCGGTGTAGTTGCAAAAGCAGCGAGAGGAACTGATAAGCCACCAGATAAGGTAGATGCTACTGATACTGTGCTCATTGGGGAAAAGTCAAATTCTCAAACTCCTCCTTTTCTTTTGACTTATGAGATGTACAATAAAAATCTGCACAATTGTTTGATTGATTCTGGAGCCTCCTCCAATATAATGCCTACTTCTGTCTGTGCCAAATTGAATATCGAACCACAGAAATCAGCAGTTCATATCGTTCAATTAGATCACTCTAAATTCGAAGTGGTAGGAGAAATCAATTCAGTTACTATCAGATTAGCCTCCAATCCTAGGATTGTCCAAAGAATTGATATTTTGATTGCTGATATTCCTGAATTCTATGGATTAATCTTGAGCAGGGACTGGTCTGCGAAACTTAATGGTTACATCTCGACTGATTATTCACACATGTGGCTTCCCTACAAAGGGAAACCAAATCAAATCAAAATTGAACGAGAAAAACATATGACGCACACTGTCACTGAATTTGAACAACCTAATGAACCTGTGGCATTCAACAATAATATTCTTGGAGGTTATTCTGCTGAATCATTTCTTGGAAATTTTAAAGCTCCTCAATCACCTTTTTCTGTAAATACTTTTGTTTCTCAGATAGAAAATTTTTCACAATCTGATTCTTCCAGAATTGTAAATATTTCTGATGTAATTGTAGATAAGCCAATAGATAAGTCTTTATTTTGGTCATTATATTTTGATGGATCGAAATCTAGTGATGGAGCTGGAGCTGGATGCATCCTAATTGATCCAAATGGGGAGAAAACCATGTTGTCATGTAGATTAGAATTTGAGTGTACTAACAATACCGCAGAATATGAAGCCTTGGTTCAAGGACTTTATAAAGCTATAGGGTTAGATGTTAAATACTTGAAAGTCTTTAGTGATTCCGAAATTGTCATAAAACAAGTTAGGAATACTATTCATTGCCTTTCAGGACATCTTAAACACTATCAAACCCTAGTACAAGATCTCACCACTCATTTTTTAGCATTTAATATTTCTCCTATTCCTAGGAATCAAAATACATCAGCTGACTTATTAGTTAATGTTGCATCTAAACTCCTACCTGCTGAAGACTGCAGTCCTAATAGGTTTTCTGTAGAACTAATTTTTCGACCATCTGTCCCAGACAATGTCACAAATTGGAGAGTTTTCTATCATGATCAAGATATCTTAAATTTCATGACTTCAGAGAAATCATATGATGATCAAATTATTGACGAAGAAGATCATGATTTAAAAATTGCTTCAAAAGGTAATGAAAATCCCATTCCGAAATCTGTTGTTAAATTGGAGGACTTATATGATATTAAAGACAGATTCAAGAAAGTCACTAATGCCAAACTTTAAAGTTCCACTTTGAAGTTTGAATTAGTAAATCTTGGTTCTGATTCCAAACCTCAAAACGTTAATTTAGGACTCAATTTAACACCAGAGGAAAGGAATGCATTCATTAAACTGCTGAACAAGTATAAAAACGTTTTTTCTTGGAATTATGGTGATCTAAAAACGTATAATACTTCGGTTATTCAACACACGATTCCAATGCTTCCTGATATTAAACCTGTTCAACAGAAGTTGAGAAAGATCCATCCAAATCTCGAAAGTCAAATTAAATCAGAACTTAATAAACTTTTGAAAGCCAAAATCATTTTTCTAGTCAGGCACTCTAATTGGGTTTCCAATATGGTACCTGTAAGGAAGAAGAATGGTGATATAAGAATCTGTATCGATTTCAGAAATTTAAACAAGGCATGTTTAAAAGACAATTTCCCATTGCCAACCATGGAACAGATACTTCAAAAGGTAGCTGGTTCTGAACTTATGTCTTTTCTCGATGGATTTTCGGGCTATAATCAAGTTTTAGTTCATCCAGATGACAAATTGAAAACAACTTTCAGAACAAAATGGGGAACTTATGCTTATCAGAAAATGCCTTTTGGTCTAATAAATGCAGGAGCAAATTTTCAAAGAGCCATCGACATAGCATTTAAAGGTTTGATCAATAAATCAGTTGTTGTTTATCTTGATGACATAACAGTATTTTCAAAAAAGAGAGCCAATTATCTACATGATTTAAAACAAATATTTGAAATATGTAGAAGGTTTGGTATTTCCTTAAATCCGAAGAAATATTTCTTTGCTTTAAATGAAGGAAAACTCTTAGGATTTGTTGTGTCAAAAGATGGTATATATATTGATCCAGATAGAGTGAAAGAAATTTCTGATATTTCTTTACCACATAACAAAAAATCCATGCAATCATTTCTTGGACAGATCAATTTTGTTAAAATATTTATTCTTGATTTTTCTTTAATTGTTTTACCTATGCAAAATATGATCAAGAAGAATTCAATATTCAAATGGGCGCATAAAGAAAAAGAAGCTTTTGATTCAATCAAACGAGCAATCATTAATGCACCAGCATTGAATACCCTGGATTTTTCTAAAGATTTTACTTTGTATACTCTGGCCACTGAAACATCCTATGCAGTCGTTTTTTTTTTTTTTAACTGAAACGGTTATTTTTATTGATAAGAAGGGGTGGCCAAGGCCAAATCAAGCATTACAATTCGCTGCTTCAAGCATTTCCAATCTCTGTTTTAACATGGGCGCCTTGTTAGGGAATTATTGCCGTGTTCACTGCCCCTGCATTTATACTGATCATGCTTTTTTCTAGAGTGCATCCTATATTTGCCAGTCTGTCAGCTTCTGTGTTTAATTCTCTGAGAATGTGGAAGAATTGAGCTGAGGGAAAATCCTTCAGGAGTCTGTTCACTCTTGCAAGCTTTTTATTTAACACTGGATCTTTGAGACCATTTTTGTTTATTATAGATTTTACCAGCAGCTCAGAATCTCCAAAGACGATAATTTCATTTGGATTCTCTTTCCTGGCCAGTTGACAAGCCTTTAAAAGACTGAGGATTTCAGCCTGATTATTGGTTTTTATCCCGAGTCCCCAGCTGAAGTCCTCTTTTTCCCCATTCGGAAAATAAATAGCCCCTCCTGCTCCTGACCTGCCTGGATTGCCTTTTGAGGCTCCATCAAAGAAAATGGTGCATTTTCCTTGTGCTGTCCACCACTTCTTAAAATTGTCCAAAGTGTCACGAATCTGCCATTTTACTTTGGGATCTGGACGTGTGATTGCTGGAGATCTGAGCGTGAGAGAGAAACCATCCAACCATACCTTTTCTTCATTTCGAAGGGAACTATCGTCTTTGACTGTGGACTGTCTCAGTGTTTCTAGAAGGAGCTTCTTGGCCTGGTCCGCTGTGGTGTCTGCAGTTATTTCTTTTTGGTTGAAGATAGTTTCATTCCGGGCAAGCCACAGCTTCCAACAAACATATTTTGGGGCTGCATTCCATACTTTATGCCAAAGTGATTTGTCAGCAATGTTGAAGGGGTATCGGGCTTTCCATGACGAATACATGTCAGTGATCGAGCAGTGAGCAGGGGTTCTCACATTCAGTCCTGTCAAGAAGATAGTCCAGGTCTTCTGTGCAAACTCACAATCAATGAATAAATGATCAGTGGTTTCCGGAGCATTTTTGCAGAGAACACATCGGTGGGGACCAACAATGTTTCTTCTGCAAAGATTTTCACCAGTAAGGATTTTATTATGAAATAAAGTCCAAAAAAAGAAATTGATCTTGGGCAGACTGAAATGTTCCCAGATCTGTTTCCACACAGAATCTGGGTGCTGAGAGTCCTTTTTACCTTGCAGCTGCAAGTATCCCTGTCTGGCAGTGTACACACCTGTCTTTCCCCATCCCCATGAATCTTCCTCATCCTTATGCACAGGAGTGAAATCTGTGATTGCATCTGTAAAAGTGCTTAACTGGTTTTTTAGGTGTGAAGGAATATTGGGCAGAGACCAGCTCTGCCAGTTGCCATTATGATCCCAATCTGCAATGTCCTCTATTTTCTGAACTCCGTTTGAACTTAACCATTCTCTTAGTTCTGTTATATCATCATTTTCTGCAAGGGAAGGGTGACCCATAATTTGATCTTTCCACAGCGAAATATTTTGGCCGTTCCCTGGAATTTTGTACAGATGAGATCTGAAGAAGTCGATTGCTTTGATGCAGAGCTTCCAGGCCTGCGATCCTATAACATTATTCTCTGGATTGAAGGAGGTAATCGATTGATTATTGAGATATTTGAAATTGAAAATCTGGCTGACAGGGTGTGAGGGATCGCTTATCAGTTGCCACAGCAATTTACATCCCAATGCTAAGTTAGCATTCTGGGGGTCACGTAATTGAAGGCCTCCTTCAGCCAGAGGGCGCATTACAGTTTCCCAATTAATTAAATGGAACCGATTACTGTTACCACGCCTGCCATTCCATAAAAAATTTCGCATGAGGCAGGAAATTCGATCAGAAATTTGTCTGGGTGCCATCAGCAATGAAGCTTGGAAAGTAGGCAATGCTGAAAGGACTGTTCGTATAAGGGTGAGCTTGCCTCCTGTTGAAAGCCAGAAGCCGCCCCATGCCTTAATATTTTTCTTAAACTTAGAAATCACCTCCTCCCACATATGATTTCGATTGGACAGCGATAATGGAAGACCAAGATACTTTATTTTATCCCAAGCTGCGTGACCATTGAATCCCAAGACATTTGCGATCCTTTCAATTGATTGTTGATCTGTGTTCCAGCCATAAACGGCACTCTTCCTCTCACTGATCAGCGCACCAGAAATATTGCAAAACTTTTGAAGAATTGACTTGAAATTGTTGGCAATTCTCAAGGATGCACCCCCTAGCAGGAGTGAATCATCTGCAAATAATGCGTGATTCACTGGAGCGATACCCTGTACAATTCTTATCCCAGGAAGATTGCCTATTTGTTTCTCATGAGATAACTTTCTGCTCAATGACTCAGCCATCAGAATGTATAGAAAGGGAGAAAGAGGGCAACCCTGCCTCAATCCCCTGGTGGCTAAGAAAAAATATGTTGGTCTTCCGTTCACCATTGGGGCAGTCCAGACATTTTCAATGCAGGCTTTGATGAGGTTTATGAAATCCTGTTTGAATCCAAAGGCAGCAAGCAACCTATACAGAAAAGAACGATTTACTCTATCATTACACATGTCCAGTTTTATGATCATACCTGATTCCTTCCGTGCGTGACTTGAGTGAAGTGCCTCTTGAACTTGTATAACATTGTCCAGAATTTGTCTGCCTTGTACGAATCCCCCTTGGGCTGGAGAGATAAGTTTTTGAAGAATTGGCTTAATTCTATTGGCCAGAAGTTTAGACACTATCTTGTATGAAGAATTGCAGAGTGAGATCGGCCTATATCTGTCGAAGGAGCCAGGGTTTGTTTCCTTAGGGATCAGAGCAAGAAAGGTGGAGTTAATTCCGCCTCCAACTTTTGCCTTCCGCAAGATTCCCCTTATCAATCTGAAAAGGTCATGTTTGATAATCTCCCAACAGATTCTGTAAAAATGCACTGAGAATCCGTCAGGTCCTGGTGCTTTGTCAGGTTCCATGGACCAGACTATGGAAGTTATCTCTTCTTCAGTGGCTGGGCTTAATAGAGAGTCATTATCCTCTATGCTGACCAGATTTGGAATGTTGGAGAGAAGCTCTAGAGCATCCTCCTCATTCCCATTTCTTTCTGCACTAAGGAGGTTTTGAAAATGTTTTGCTGCCACCTCTTTAATTTGTGCAAATCCTTTGTATACCTGACCATTAGAGGAAGTGATTTCTGCAATGTAGTTGCGTGAGAGACGTGCCCTGCACTGTCTGTGAAAATAAGTAGTATTTCTGTCCCCGGATTTCAACCACAAACTTCGGGACTTTAATCGCCAGTGCTCTTCTTCATTTCTAAAAGAGCTGTAGGTGTTCCTTTGAGCAGCTTTTTCGTTGACTAAGTCAGTGGATGAGAGATCTTTCTCCTCCATTTCCAATTGGAGATCTTCTAACATAAGAACAGCCTCCTTCCTCTGTCTAGTAGGGGTTTTCATGGATTTCTTTATCCAGTCTTTGAGGGCTTTTTTTGTGTTTTTCATTTTTTGTTCCCAAACATAACTTGGGGATCCAGAGACTTCAATCCACCACGCTGTTTGAACTGTTTCTGTGAACCCTTCTATTCCGGCCCAGAGAGGACTAAATCGAAATGGGAGGGGACCCAAATATTCTTCTTCTTTCAAGCATAGGAGGATTGGTTTATGATCTGATGTGAGCTTTGGGAGGATTTTGGTGAAAACAATTCTGTTGCCCATCATTAGCGAGCTGCTGATAAGGAATCTATCTAGCCTGGCTGAGATGTGATTTTCTCCTGTTATGTTGTTGGTCCAGGTGTATTTTCCTTTCACTGGTTTGTAGTCAACCAGATCCCACTGCTGGATCAGATTTTCCACTGTGTTGATGAAAGGATCCCTTGAATAAATACCTCCTCTTTTTTCTTTGGGATCTAGGATTATATTCAGATCACCTCCTATGACTATATTGGAAAGATTGTTATGTTCTATGTAATCCAAGAGTGACCTCCAGCACTCTCTCTTTTCTTCATAATGAACTGGGACGTACATGTTAAACAAGGCAAGGTGGAGATTGCTTGCAATGTGGCGCAGTTCTGTATAGATCCAATGTTGGGTCTCTGAGCATCGTTCTAAAGTGAAGGAGTTTTTTGACCAGAATGTGCCTATACCTCCGGCCGAGCCCCTTGCACTGACCGTCTTTCCAGAATCATATTTCCATTTCGTAGAGCTGGTATTTAGAAGGATTCCCCCTTCTATCTTGGTCTCTTGGAGCATAAGGATGTCCACAGTTTCCAGCTTCAGTAAGTCTTTGACAGCATCTGCCTTATTGGGATTTCCCAGACCCCTGCAGTTCCAAGAGACCATCTGCATCATTTACCACTTGATGGGGTGGGACCTCCCCCCTTGGGCGCCCTTGGTCTTGTATTTCTCCCGATGGTCATTTCAATGGTGGTTTGACTGCCTAGGGTTTTCTGTCTTTCTGATTCTTCTTCCCTAGTTTCCTTGTTTGTTCTTCTCCCCACTTTTTTGTTTGGCCTTTCAAAGGTTTCTTCATCAGATGATCCCATGTTTTCTGGACTTTTCTTCTTATGTTTAATAATATCAGCATACGAAGGAGAAGGGGCGTTACTAGGGGACGGGATTGGAATGTTACCTGGCTCTTCATTTTCTGCTTTGTTCAGCTGTGGTGGATCTTCCTGCTCGAGCTCTGAAGAATCTGGTGCTGGTGTAAGAGATTCGAATGGGTTTTTATCTGCTGCATTGCTATTTGGTTCCCTACTGCCGCCATTTTGGTGGCTTGAATCTCCTTGCCCTGTATTGGCAACTGTTTCTTTTGCTTTGCTTTTGTTGTTCTGTCTACTGCTTGCTGATCTCTTTACTTGTTTCCACTGTTCACCTTTCTCTTTCTCTGTCATTTCCTCATTTCTTTTTTTGCAGTATCTGGCGAAATGCCCATATTCATGAAAATGCCGACACTTGAATGGCAGTTGCTCGTAATCGAGCTCTTGAATGTGCGTCCAGTCAGCCAGAGAAAGTTTGATGGCTTCAGGGAATCCGACCTCCAGATCAACTTCCACGCAGATGCGAGCGCAAGAGAACTGATCCTTCCTTGGAGCCTGATCGATATACCTGCCTAGGGCATTGCCGATGGATTGTAATGAGCTCTGACTCCAGCAGTGAAGGGGAAGATGCGGAAGTCGCACCCAAACAGGGACGGCTGTGGGCACGTCTTGCGCTGGATTGAAATCTGGAGACCATTTATTCAGATATAACCCTTGGGGGCCCATGAAATATGGCCCGTTTCGAAAGATCAGGCTTCGGTCTTCCACACTGTCAAACACGAAGACGAAGAACCCCTTGCCTACAAAATGACTTTTTATTCCTTCCTTAACCAATGGTGTCCAGTTTCGTCTAACCCAGTCTTCTACTGCTTTCGGGGATGGCCATAGCCCTGTGAACTGACCAATAAGGCCTCTCTCTGCCAAGTTTAGAGCTGATCTGCAAGCGTCTTCCACCGGGAGGGACACCGTAGGAATATTGTCCAACTTTTTGACAAATTTTTGCTGTGAGACCGATGGCGGCCTTTTTTCTGCTGCAGCTACTAGAGATCTAAACGCCTCTAGATCAGGAGGCGAGGGGGAATCACCTTCTGTCTCCATTGCCAGGAGAAAGAGTCGGATCAGGGCAGGGGTCCCATGCGCAGAAGCAAACGCAGGAACAAAGAATCACCCGTGGGCAAGAGCCACACGGGTCCAGGGCGCCACAAAACGAAGGGCAACGCTGAGCCCAGAACAGCAGCGCAGTCGGGCCCAGGGGTTGCAGAGGCAGCGCGCGCAAAAAAAAATACTTCCTATGCAGTCGTTTTAACACAACTCAATGATCAAGAAATCGAAGCACCAATTTCTTTCTTTAGCTCAAATCTGCAAGGAGCTGAGCTTAATTATTCTGATGTTGAAAAACAAGCCTTTGCTGTGTTTAAATCAATCAAACATTTTAGACCTTTTCTCTTGAAAACACATACAAAAATCATTGTCCCATTCTCTGCAGTGAGGCAATTATTAATTGAAAAAGAAGTAGGAGAAAAGAGAGCTAACTGGGTAACAGCCTTGCAAGAATATGATATTGATATTAAACCAGCTAAGATTGTTAGAGGACAAGGTTTTTTCAGATTATTGGCAGGAGCTCATAACATACCAGAAAATCAAGATTCAAATCAAGATATTCAAGTAAGTCAGATAAATGTTACAGATTCCGGATCTCAGTATGCTGATCTTATCTATTACTTGAAAAATGGGTATGCTCCTTCTAATATCAGCTATAAGAGTAAACGCGCTTTAAGTTTAAAGGCTATTAAATATGAGATCATTGATAATGTGTTATTTAGAAAAAATTATGATTCAATTTTATTAAGATGTCTTGAAAAGACTGAAGCTGAAAAGGTTTTGCAGGAATTGCATGATGGACCAGCAGGAGGTCATTTTGGAGGTGATACCACAGCTCACAAAATATTTCGTGCTGGTTATTTCTGGCCTACCCTTTTTAAAGATACGCATGATTACGTAAGGAAGTGCCAAATTTGTCAAACTGCAAGTGGAAGACAAAGGAAACTAGCTTTTCCTTTGCAACCAGTAACTATTGAGCAACCATTCGAACAATGGGGACTTGACATTATTGGTGAGATAGTACCTCATTCTTCCAAACAGCGCAAGTACATCCTTACTGCAACTGATTACTTTACAAAGTGGGTAGAGGCAATCCCCTTGAAGGTAGCCAATTCTGATGCAATTATTGATTTCATAGATCAATTCATCATAACCAGGTTTGGTGTACCTCAAGCTCTTGTCTTTGATAATGCATCTTACTTCTCTGGAAATAGTTTAATTGAATTTTCAGTCAAAAGAGGTTTTAAATTAAAATGTTCAGCAAATTATTATCCACAAGGTAATGGTTTGGCTGAATCCAATAATAAAAACCTTGTCAAAATCATTAAAAGGACTGTTGATCAAAATCAAAAGAATTGGCACAAATCTTTAATCTTTGCGTTATGGGCTGATCGTATCACTGAAAAAGCTTCAATAGGGACTTCACCTTTCAATCTGGTTTATGGAAAAGAAGTTGTGATACCATCAAATTTAACTCTTCCATCATTAGCCCTAGTGCAGTTTATTGAAGAAAATCCTTCTTCATCCATTCAATTAAGATATGATCAAATCCTTAAATTAGAAGAAGATAGGGATAAAGC
This sequence comes from Pinus albicaulis, assembly GCA_034641835.2. NCBI lineage: Eukaryota > Viridiplantae > Streptophyta > Pinopsida > Pinales > Pinaceae > Pinus > Pinus albicaulis. The sequence continues at coordinate 1,046,220,037 of CM076578.1, read as the reverse complement.
AAAAATTACTCATGAAAAACATCAACAGCTTGTAAAATCTTCTTTTGATGCAAGTTTTACCCGCTCAAAAATTTTGTCAATTGGTGATCTCGTTTTGAAATGGGATAAAGCACACGAAGAAAAAGGTAAACATACCAAGTTTCAGAAAATGTGGCTTGGACCATTTCAGATCGTTGAGAAGATAAGCTCAAATACATTCATACTCCAAGATCTAATAGGTAAGAGAGAATCTCTTCCTGTAAATGGGCTTATCTTGAAGAAATTATTTTCATAAGGAGGTAACCCCTTCTTAAACTGTACATATTTCTTTCTGCAAAGTTTTTGATTGTTTTTGTTTTTACAAATAAAGGTTGTTTATGAGTCTCTGATTGACTGTTTACTATTTAAGAAAATTTCTTCGGAAAAATATTATAAATATTTATTTTGTGTAAATAATAATTTTTAAAGTAATGATCACAGTTTTTGAATAGTTTAAAATAAGATGTTAAACTTTGAAAGAGTATTTCAATCATTTACATGATATTTTGAAAACTTGAGAAGAATGTAAATCATTATAAGTTTATTAAGCAGAGAAAGGTTATCTATCAAAGTAAAGATTTTTTTCAAAGTTTTGGAACTCAAAAAACTCTGAAAAATGTCATCCATTGATTCTTAAGGATAAAACTATTTCACCCCATCCATTTAAGTTGTGATTTTTTAGAATGTAATTCTAAAAAATTATACAAAAATTTTAAGAGATAAGAGGTCTCATTACGAGCCGACTTACCATGTTCATAAGGAGTAATAAAACTGACATTACCAATACTGCATACCAAAACAGGGTAATGGCTTATAAATATAAGACAAGGGGTCTCATCACGAGCCAGCTTGATCAGTTTAATTATAACTAGTGAATGGAATTGTTATTAACTGGCTACCAAACCAGAACAATGGCTCTTAAAATAAAAAATAAATAAAATACAAAAACATGAGATAATAAGTCTTATGAATTTATCTTTTAAAAAGTCATAATTTTAGTTGGATGGGACAATGAATGGTTAATGGTTTAAAGGTAACCCTGTCGAGACTATGAACGTTTGCTGGCAGCAGAGGCAATACCCATGGCAATAGAGTATATTATAAAACCAAAACTTGGAGAGATCCACTTACTTCATTATTAACACCAATCAAAGCTTGAGATAACCCAAAATGTTTTTATTTCTTAAGGAATTAGAAAGAAATTATGAAATGATTTTTATTTCTTCTTCATAGTTACATTTTATTTGAATTATCCTAAGATAGTTTTCATTATCTTTAAAAACCTTTACTTACTAAAGATAGAATGTTCATTTTATTTTTTCAGAGATAACTGTTTCTTTCAGTGAATCGCCAATTGTTGTGACTAGCAACAACCCCCCTTTTATTTAATATTAGTAATAATACTAAATAAATGAAGACCCTTAGTTAAAAATCCAAAAAATCAATTAGGATTTGTTTGCCTTTTAAAATAAAACTTTCTATCATAAACCTATAGAAATCCCTTTGAAAGAATATTAAGAAACACTTAAGTTTATGATAGATTATAATAAAATTGCTCTTTAAACAAGATAGCGCATCCATAACAAAATGGTATATATCTTTTATAAAACGCATTGGTCGCAGATCGCATAGCGCAGAAAACAGAAATGATTAATGAATATCTTTTGCGCTCTTTTCAATTATGCGATTTTGCGATATGCGCTTTTGGCGATTTTGTGATATGCGCTTTTGCGCTATTGCGCAATTTCCGCTTTTGCGCTATTTTCATAACTGCGATGACTTCATTTTGCGATATTGCGACATTGCGATATTGCGATATTGCGCAGCAAATCGCAGATCGTAATGTCGCAGATTCACGTAGGCGCGCTATCCCAAGGCAATCTTCCCATATGTCAAATCTGTTATGCGCTTTAATGATTAAATTAAATGATTGGATTGATTATTAATGGTAAATGAGATTGTGTTTGGATTGAAAGTCGTTTCACAATTAAAATATTATATTTCATCCGCTTTCACATTTAAAACAATCTCATCACCTTTCTTATACCATTACTCTCATTTACTCGTAAAACGCAGGCACGAAGGAGCAAACGTCTATACAAAGCTTCCACTAAACACTATGGGTAAGAAGGAGAAGAGCTCAAATTTTGAAAACAAAGAAATGGCTTCGCTATATGCAGACACCGCCTGTAATAAGGATGCCGGTATATCCACTTGGGAAGGAATGTATAATCTGTTAGAAGATGAAAACCCTGTGGTGATAAAAGTTGTAGCTACAGCAGGTTCCAAGAATACGTCTGAAGCAACCCTTAGAGACTTGGCTTGCTCATTTCTGCATAGAATAGCAGTAAGGCCAAGGATTCTCCCATATACAGACATGGTGAGATGGGTGCTAGATAGCACCGATATTTCAGACAGACAATTCAGAACTCCATCTGAAGAGCTAATCGGGTCATTCACCATAGAAGATCTGAGATTAATGTATAAGTTGCTAGAACCTCAGGCGACTTACAACAAATAATTCATGGAAGATTTTGCCAGAGAACATGCGAATTTGGCAGAATGCACAAAGGAGTGGACCAAAAGAAGTGAACCATTGAAGAAAAACAAACAAGGTATGTACAACACGGGTTCACTTACCTCTCCTTATTATTTTACTGCTGCCATGTTATGCAGGCTTTTTGGAAAGCCTGACATAAATATGATCTTACCCGAATGGCTTCCTTTGTTGAATGCAGCTGTTAATTCTACAATTGTAGACTGGGCCAAAATCCTATCTGATAATCTCACCACTGCTATTTTTCACTACCGGTCTAAACGAAATGTTTCTCAGCGGGTTTATCCGCCTTTTTATTTATCTGCTTATGTCATGGATGCCATCTGCTATGTCTCTAAATTCCCTGTGATGGGTTGGCAATGGACTATCCACGATCTTTTGCCTATTCATGTGTACCATAAAGAACTATGGGAGTCTAAGTTTGTCCCCCATTTTTACCAAATTTTTCATGGAATAATGCTGCCATTGTACAGAACATTGTATAATAAGGATGCCCCAAGGTTATCCTCAGAAACAGAGGTTGATATTCTCCCCGCCGCGAGATGGTTTGGAGAAGAATTTTTCACCTATATTAGGGTTTTTGGAAGTTATGCTTCTCCCCATGTGTTACCCCTATATGTTCCAGATAGACTTGTAGCTCGGGAAATTGCTTATCAGACCTGTGGCCAGGGAGGTATAACAAAAGATTTAAAAGAGAAGAAAAAGGGCATTTGGCCAAAATTTCCCGTAAAATGTGGAACATTTTCACTGTTTGATATTGGTCATGCATTTCAAGAGATAGGCAACATTACATGCCTACAACTGTTCAAATTTTCGAGAAGGTTATTCGACCCAAATGATATTGTTAAGAATTTTACCAATGCAATCAAAGTAAGGGAATTTTCTGGGGAACAAGATCTTTTTGATGATATGTTCCAAGAAAGAAATTCATTCAAAGAAGTTTTGAATTTAGCTCAAGCGCAGCTATCTCCAGAGGAATTTCAGGAATTCAAGCTTTATAGAGAGAAGACTAATTCCTATTCCTTTGGATAATCTATGCTTAGAGTCCGCAAGGGAGCAAACTCCTAGTGTTAATCTTAACGGCAGTTCAAGTACAGGTAAATCTAAATCAAAATATGACAAAGATTCTGAACATTCCAATAAGTCTAATGAAAAGGAAGATAAAATGGAAGAATCCATTAAAGATTCTGCACAATCAAAAGAACTTACTCAATAGCAAATTTTGACTTCTCAATAGACAAATCCTCCTCCAACCAATGTATAGCAACAGCCAGTCACCATTGAGTTAGACAAAGAATGGGAAACCTTTAAACAATTGATTAATGTAGAAGGACAGAATGTACAGACCCCTGTCCAAACAACCAAAGTTTTGAACACAGGAACAAGCAGCACAGTCACAGTGACAGAGCACATACGAATCACACCCTCCTCTGAAATTGTACTTAATGTAGAGGAAATTCCTCCTCTGGATGTATTCTACAGCCCAAAATATAAAACAGTAGTGAAGAGACAGAGGAAAAAGAGAAAAATAGAAAGTGCAATTGCTACTGAAGCAGAACAAGTAGATTTTTTGTGGAAAGATCCTGCCACAGAACCTACTCATAATCTCACTAAGTTATCTCAAATAACAGGAGCTTATGCTTCTGCAACAATTGATAAAGCATTTGAGATACAAATTTTGTTGAATGAAAAAGAAGAACAGGTAAAAGCTCTGCAACAGCAATTGCAACAGGTACAGGCCAATAAGGAAGCGCAATTGAAACTTGAAGAGTTACAACAACAACTTCAAGAAATGCAAATAGGACATCAAAAAAACTTGGCTGATAAAGACAAACAAATACATATTATCCAAGATCAGCATAAAGATGATCCTAAGCTTCCAGAATTCATTTCAGAAACTATCTCTTTGAACAATCAACTACTGCAACAAGAGGAAGTTTTCTGCCAAAAAATCTTGCAATGGAATTCTTTGTGCCAAGAGAGCGATAAAATCACAAATCATGTCGTAGATTTAAGAAATGATTATGATTTGATTAATGAAAATATCAATGATTATCTGGCATGGCAAAAGACAGAAGAAGGCAGAAAAGCTGGTGCACCCATCGTTAATGAAAACCATAAAGAAATATTGTTCAATAACTGGGATGCACAAATCAGAAGGGCAGAAAAGGCAGCAGAGGAGGAAGCTACAGTGGCAAACACTCTCACTGATTGTATAAATGAAAATTTACACAAAGCTAATTTGATCCCAGAAACTGTTCCAGGATATCTCCCACAGGAAAATCAATTGCAAACAGAATGGAGGCAAAAGGCAGAAGAAAGAGCAAAATCCATCCAAGGGCTGACAAGATTGAATTGGGACTCATACTGGATGTACTTGGTGAAGCCACACAGTCAGCACAATGCGCTTAATTGTATGATCAATGCTACAGAGAAGATTGCTCCTACGCTTGCCGACTCTGTCTTTTCAGGACAGTTGAATTCTGAAGTCGGTCAACCGCATCTTCTCAAAACTATGCTAGATGCCTGCAAGTTTAAAGATCAAGTTCATAGATAGATAGATTTAGTTTTAATTTCAATGTATTTTAGCCTAGGAAAAGGACGGTCATTGAACCGAATCCTTAATTTTTGTAATAAACTATTTTTAGATTTAGCTAAGTAGTATTTAAACCCCTCTCATGCATTTAGAGAGGGGTCCTGGATCTTAATATTTTTGGACTTGGAGATTGCATTTCTGTACTCCATTGTCTTATATATTTTTTTAAAAGGATCACATCTGGTGATTTTCATGCGGAATTATCTTTGAAGTGTTGCATTTCTGTACCTTGGAATTTGATTTTGCATCATAGTTACTGGATAGAGTATCAAATTGCATTTGAAAGTCCTCAAGATGAACAAGGTATTTCTATCTGTTCACTGTTGATTTCTTTTGTCTTATGATATTCGTTTTAAAATTGCTATCATTTATATGTATATTTGTTTTCACAATGCTTCCTTTTATATATCATTTCTGAGTATAATTGAAACGTTATTTTTCATAGTTACATGTAAATGGTATACAATGATGAATGCAATATGTTTATATAACTCTGTTTAATTTCTTAAACATAGTTATCTTTATTTGTTTCTGCATATTTCAATTTAATTAATAATACATTTTCATGGTTATTGTTGAATTGGAACAATCTTAAGTTGTATTTACATATAGTTACCCGGGTTAGTGTTAGAATTTCTTTATCAGTATTTAGCTAAATTAGATAGTTTTACTTCAGTTAATTTAGTCCCATTTCCACCCATCCAATCCAATCCATTTAGTTACAAGGAAACTGGTCCTTTAAATCCAGTCGGAGCCACCATACCAAACGGAAAAGGAGCTGTCTTAAGGTCCTGACCGGGTGGTTTTCCCTGATGTTTGAACTAGAGATTTTCTAGGCTTCAACACATACATAGTCAGATGCCCTCCTTCTAGCACCAAAAATGTTGAAGGCTAGAGAGTGACTTCCTCAACATTGGGGATTCCACCTGGTCAGGAACTTAAAGAAACTCCTTTTCCATTGAAATGATAGGTCTAACTGGGGATATAGGGACCAGTTTCCCATATAAGAAATAATTTATATAACAATGGAATAAAATCAACATGAATGGAGTGATATATTCTAATTATAACATAAATAAAACTAAATCTAACAACTTCCCAGGATTGGAGTGATTTATATAATAATGAATCAGAGTTCATAAGCATGAAACAATATAGATAATCGCATACTAAATGAATATAAGCACATTAAATAAACCAAATCAATGTAATTGATTTAGTTATTGAGGAAAATTAATCATATAACATATCTTTAAGTCACTCATCTAACAACATATCATTCAATACATTTTATCAATAGTAATAAGAATATATGTCATTTTAATGCTTATCAGAAAGAAAAAATACATAGAAACAAGTTTGCTAAAATCTCATAAACATAAAACGATCAATACATAGATAATAGTACCTGTTGCACCATAGCTTAGTTTTGAAATGATAGCCTCTGGGCTCATACTTTTAGTTAGATACTTATGTTTAAAAAATAGCGTAAGTTCCAAAAGCCTTCTTCTAAAAAATATGGACCCTTTTCTAAATGCATGAAAGGGGTTTAAATACTAATTAATATTACGAAAATAGAATACTTGTGAAAGAAGTCTTCTAATATTAATCTAAACTATAAAATAAAATCTAGGAAATTGAAATGCATAAGTTATAATAGTCTCATGACTGTTTCTCAGATCCACACTCTAACTGTTCCTTGAGCTAGCATGCTTTGATCATATATTCGAGCTGGGGGGGATGAATTGGCTGCATTATCATCTGGCCCATGAATATTGCATCATTGAGTGTTGGAAGAAGCTGAACTGCAGCATCTGAAAGACACCTCAGCACTCCCAATTTATTGTGAAGTTTTATCAACAACTACCAGTAAATCTCCATGTTTACCTTTGTCAAGTTTTCTATGTCAAGAGCCTTTCTATTTGACATTTCTTGCCAATATTGTTTTAAGAAGTTGATCTCTGGCATGGTATCTTTTGGTATTTATTGGATAAGATTGGCTTTTAGGAGAGAAGATTTTATGTAATTAGAGATGTTGGAAGACATATTTTTAGCTCTGATGATAGCTAATTCAACACTTTTCATTTTCATTTCCCAATCTCCAAATATTATATCTTTTATTGATTCTTCAAGACGAGGGAGATCGACCGCTCTTCCCTATACAGTGTCTTGCCAATCTATATAATTTGACACTTCATAATCATTTTCTTCATAATAAATACTAAAATTATAAATCTGAGTGACTAACTGATCACTTGTCTTAATTTTCTCTTGAATATGTTGGTACTTTTGATAGAAAATTGTTTGTTGTTTTACTAGTAATGCTTCCAGTTTTGTTGCTTCTTTCTTCACCTCATTGAGTTCTGGTTTCTCGTGGAGCTTTTGAATGCTATGCTGTAACTGATGAACTATTATATCCTTTTCTTCAATTTTATTTTTGAATTTGAGTTTGAGACCTTCAAACTCCTATTGTAGATTATTAATACTTGATTGCAACTCATCCTCGATCATTTGTTTTTCATTAAATAAAATTTGCTCCATTTGAGTGATTTTCTGATCCTTTTCCATAATCAATGACTCAATCTATGTTGCCTTATGAATAGTTGCATCTGCATAAGCACCTGCAAACTGAGATAATCTGTTAAGTTCTTTTTCTGGAGCTAACTGAGTTCCTCTCCAAAGTACTTGCATATATGTCGTATTCATAGGTAGTTCTAGATAATCTTCCATCTTTCGTTTCTTTTTTGACCTGGATACAACAATTTTTTTGCTTTGGATTGTAAAATACATCCAATGGAGGTATTTCTTCAATCTTAAGTATTATTTCTGTTGTTAGGAAAGTAGGGATGATCTCCATATCTTGGGTCGATGTATCTCCTTGTTTCTCCTCTATATCATTGAGCTTTAGTATCTGAGTTTTCCCAATAGAAATTTCGGAAACCTATGAAGTAAATGAGATTTCTCAAATTTATCCTTGATATTTTGAGTCATATATATTAGAAGAAACTTGTTGAACGCTTGGTCCAGCTGTATGAATTACTGATTTTAGAGTATTTTCAGTAGGGAGAGTTTCCGACAAAATTGCACTCTGATCAGAAAGAGTATTAGTACCAGATAATTATTTCTAAAAAATTTCCCAGTCTTGATTAAATTTCTCTTCCTGCATAATATCAACCATTTCTGGTTTTGCTGCTTGTACTAGTACTTGAACTGGAGGAATTGAAACTGGAATTTGTTTTGCTTCTACCACTAGCCCGTGGAACATGTAATCTGGTAGATGATAATTCCTCTGCTCTCTATATTCTTTGAGTCGTATCAAATCTTCTCGAATGAAAATTTCGGTTGCTATTTGCTGAACCCTTGAAAATTTTGGGATTGAATCAAACACATCGTCGAATTTATCAGGTTCACTTGGAAATTCCTGCAGGTTAACTTGATTCATTATTTCTCTAGAAATACTATATGAATCATAAATTTTTTTCGGTAGAATTATAAAGTTAAAGGGTTTTAATCAATCAATTTCAAGACAGGCATGCTCAAAATTGTCGAGAGTATATGGAAACCCATTACCTACAGTCTGATAAGCAATTTCCTTAGCCAATAATTTATCTAGTATATATAAGGGTAGGACATGAGGGTGAGCACGACTTCCGAAATTCGGATTTATGTGTAAAATTATTCACCGAACCACCTTCCTATAGGCTTGAGACTTTTATTGGCTTCATGGGTGACTATAGGGATGTTTCTTTCGAAAATGACTTGAAAAAAACGGAGCATTATATAATTACATATTTTGAACATATGAGAGTGGTATTTTGATTCCCATAGAAATTCTAACTGTACAAAGATGGGGGTTTTGACTTCTTTGGTCCATTTCCATTCTAATGATGAAAATTCAAAATAAAAATAGACAATATCTACGATAAAAAACTCATATAAACAGGATTGACTGTACTAATGGGAAATTTCGATTTTATCTATAGAAAGTGATAAATCTAATCAAATTATCTGAAAAAATACTAGCCCAATGAAGAATATAGGCATCAAAGGCTTCTTCTATCAGGGTGGGCAATCTTCCTTAAACTTGGTTGTATTTGCAGGCCTAAAAAGACGACACATCATTGCAGCAATTTGCGAGAATGGGATTTTAAGAGAAAATGCTGAGTACATACCCTTATCGTTGCATTTATGGCGATTAGGATCATTTCTCCAATCCTTGATTACATTTGTAGGATGTTCGTTTTCTCGTATGAATCCTTGAATGAACTGTTTGTCACATCTCTTCTAGGGATCTGGAAATTTATACATATACTTCAAACTTGACGGGCTGAGAGAACCAATGACTGTTCCTCTTCTGGTAACAAACTATCTATCTCAGATGTCCACATGATCCAACACCCATTTCAATAAGTTAGTGTATGGCAGTATTTTAGGATGGGTAGCAATTCTCTGAATAAAAGAGTTAGCTGCGTCAGACCATGAGTCTGAATCCGTGGATGTGGAATCGTCAAATACATATTTTATTTCTAGAATTACTTGCATATTTTCATTCTAAAACAACTGATAGATCCCTTCCCAACTTGAGGAACCACTTTCTGGGTTGCATGTTTTGTCTGAGATTAAGGGAGCCATCTCGTTGTTTTCCTCTTGCTGAACAACTAACTCAAGTAGGGTGGTGCATTTCCTTCGTGCTTTAATCAACCTTGACATCTTTTTATGCCTAATTTTCCATAATTACCCTATAAAAATGAAAACCAGAGAGGATAAGCTAATATCATGTCAAATTATATTAACTGTCGTATCAATTTAAATCACGCATAATGGAAATCCTTGGTATTAAATATGAAATAATTATAAAATCGATTGTAAACCTCGAGATCATAAAAACACATGAATTATCATTAAATTGATAGCATGAGTTCATGTGAGTTTGACAATTGTTATCTTATCGGGATCTATAGATCGTCCTTTTCATAATTAGCGAATTTTTGGCATCTCAAAGCAATGTGCGACATATAAAATGCGATACTGCGCTAAATTTTATGTTATGTGATGGAATGAGATATCGAGATACGTCAGATGACAAAATCCGATATCGGTAATTGTTACTTTACGGACTTCTCTGTTTCACATATCGACACTTCGTTGTTTTGGATATCGGTGATTCGTTGTTTTAGTGTTTTTCATTTCGGCGATTTAATTCCCATTTTTGTACTTTTATCCTTTGTGGGTTCCTTTGAACGTGTTTTTTATGATTTTTTTATGTTTTTAAAGAAAAATAAAACTTGGTCTAATAAAATGAATTTTAAGTTTCATTTCTAATAAAATGAATTTAATCCTAAATTTTTTAAAAGGGTCCCCATTGTTCTTTCTAAGCTATTATACTAGAAAAATGGGGAGTTTTTGTAATACTACAACATTATCCTAAAAAGTGTGAGGTCTAATTGGTACTTCAGACCACGAAGACCCCAATTGTTGGCAGAGGCCCATCAACATTTTTTGTACTAGAAGGAGGGCATATGACAAGTTGGCCCTATGGAGCCTAGTTTTAATTCTATGATATTCAAATGGATTCTTTCCATATCCTTATTCTAGGTTATTTTTTTGAAAATCTAAATATTTCAATTCCCAAAAGCATAGTTCATGATTTTTCATAGAATAAGTTTGATGGGGAGGGTGAAACATCCGTATCAGAACATATGTTTCAATTTCTTCAATTTTGTCATTCTAATGAAATATGTTGTAAATATGTCGCTTGCAAGTTGTTTAGCCTCATGATTGAAGGCCACTTCAAGGAATGGTGCAAAGCATTACCAACTATGTCTCTCCATTCCTTTGAGAAACTCATTACGAAGATCCATCAAGCTTTTCATAGGCATGGTTATCAAATTTTGTATAAAAATATTGATAATATTAGAGTGAAATGAGATGAACCATTGGAAGGTTTTACTGATATATTTCCTCATATTTTTTATGAATTTCCTGACAGAGATGTGGATTAGGATTTTTTGGATAAAAAAATTCGACATTTCGTTTCCCTCTTTCTAAAACAATTTCAATATGAAATGAACATTGACAGTTTTACATCTGAAGATTCTATTATTTTTCTCCCTAATTTCATTTTGCCTACTTTTTCTTGAGTTGGAGTCAAATAAAATATTAGGTTTCAGAGGAGGAAATGGTTCCCCCTCATTTTCCTTATCCTCCGTATTCATTGTTGAAAATACAATAAGAAATGTGTGTCTAATTTAATTTCCCTTAATTAAATTGGACAACACATTAAACATGTTATCAAACATGTTTTTATAGGCTCGTGATTCGAACATGGGTCTCAATTGTAATTGTAATAGAGTTGAAAATAGGTTTCAATCATAAGATATTTTTGAAATTCGGCCTTACCCATCATCATACCCAAAATATTTGTGTTTTGGGTACTTCTCGGCAACATTTTCTAAAATAAAATTAAAGTATTATTTTACTATGAATATTTGACTCTTGTAAAATGTGCATACACATTGCACAAGTATTTTTTTACTGTGAATATTTGACTCTTCTAAAAAACGCTTACACGTTGCACACCTACTGATAGATACCCTTAAAAGTATGCCAAAGTTGTAAAATACTATATGATGCAGAAAATTTTGATTTGCAATATGACGTTACATCCATAAGGCATCCCATAAGCCGCCATGGTTATGATACATCTATGAAACATTGAAGTTGACTTCTAGGGTGCTTCAAATCCTTCAATCATCTCACAGAAAAGAATACCCAAACATCACAGAGACCCAATTTAGAGGGGGTTCGGCTTAGGTCGAGTTCATGTGGTACTCTTTAGGGCTACCCAACCCATCTAGTGCTCAATACTGGTAACTGACTAGCAATAAGATAAATATTTGAATGATCACATGGTATGAAGGTACTTTAGTGGCCAAAATATAGGGCAACCTTTCCCTATAGGTGATGGTGCAATCAACACTTGATCCTATTTTCCTTTACCTTGGTTTATTCTTCGTATGTTAGAAGGCATGGCCAGTTCTTTCGAGACATTGCCCCAACACCCATTGAAAGATATATCCGCAAGGCCCAGTTACTTTCAGAGTGGCAAGGAATATTAGGTCTAGATAGGATAAAAAAACAAAAACCATTTTTTTCTTGATTGATCACATAGCTTAAATATAAAAGGAAAATAAAATTTCCATTGATAGTTTGGAGGTTTCTGTGGTGTATATTTTGAGATAAAAAATCAAAACGTTTTGTCCTAGAGACGAGTCTTGTTTTAGACTCGAAACATAGAATAAAAGTGAACCTTTCTATTTTTGCTTTATTTTATGTATGTGATTATATTGCATTGAAATATATCCCCTTCCCTGAAATCTAAAAATGAACTTACAGACTACTCGGCACCATAGGGGACCCCATGTCTCCCCATTTATATAGATGTTTTCTAAACCTCCCCCCATTACCAGGAGGTGTGTCGGGCCTCCTGCCATTCATGCAACCACTGTTATAGGTGTTAAACCTCAGGATTACCCTTTCTTTTACATTTTTTCTCACCTCATTCCACTACTTTTCCATAATATCACAAACCCTAATCAATGAAGAATGCTAAGGTTTTGTCTTAAGGATGCACTTAAATGATTGTCATATTATATTTTCATGATTTTTCTATTTGGATAAGTTTTTTCAATTTAGCTATAGAATGCAGCCTATTCTGCAGCTAACTATGCATTATGTAGCCACTCTTATGGTTTAGCAGGTTCCAGGTGTCAGTTGAGGAATTGGGCCACATGGGTGTTTCTATAATCTTTCTTACATGGATTATATCCTACTCACTCTGTCCAGATCGACATAAAAAGGATCCTAAACTCATGGTAAAAGTTACAAGTCAAAGAAAGTTACCTACAATAGTAGGACTCCTGATTTTCTCTTTGTAGCAAATCATGAGTCCAACAATCCTATTTCAATTGCTATTCAATTTATACACCATTAGCTCTTTTAACTCAAAATTGGTTATGTAATTTCTCTTTAAATATTGGTTCCACAAAACCAAGAGACAGTTAAGTACGATTCATATTTCTAAGTGGATACTCTATTTCGAGACCTTGTTTTTATCATAATAAAGAAGTTCGGTTTTCCAAATGCTTGCTTGATTGCACCTTTAACAAGATAGGAGTTCAACCACATCAGTTGCAGAGGGCTCCTACTTCTGAATGAGGTTTTTATTGTGTTTTCTAGTTATACTACCTTTACTATGTTTTAGCAATTTTTGTTTCAAAATGGCTTATGCTTCATTTACAGCTTTCAAATAGTTTAATGTTAAATTACAATTGTGTAGACTTAATGCTCCAAAACATTTCATGAAAATAGAAAGTCTGTTTTCAAAATTGGATTAAGGATTCAAGTGCTAAGAAACCACAGTTGTTTAGTTTTATTGTTTCTGTCTTTTATTTCCATTAGAACAGAGTTGTCAATTATTGTGTTAACAGATGTTTATGAAAGCCATTTTCAATATGCTAATCCTACATTAAATGGTTAAATATCTCACACATACAGTGGTTGAATTTATCTTTCTTATTGTTATTTTCTTGCCAAATACTAAGGCATAATTTATTTCTCCGAAGGCATCTCAAGAGGTTAAACACTTTACATTTGAATGTGGTAGACAAGTCAATTATACATTAGTTGATTTTAGTTAGATCTTACATGCTTTTACTTTCAAGACCCTCACCTAATTTCAAACAATAATATTCCTGAAAATCACTCTAGATGGAATTGATCTAATCATGTTTTCAGATGAGATGGTTGAATGATTAATGAAATGTAATTTCTGAGTTGTCCATTTGCAGAGTTTTCTTAGTTGTTTAGTTCAAACAAGTGTAATTAGTTACCTAACATTACTTCAAGAAGATCACTCTTTACAAATTTAATAATTGAATTAACTAAACACATCTTAGATATTTTCATTTGCATTCTTTGTTTTCTATTCTAGGACCTTAGCAGACTAAAGTACAAGAAGTTGTTAGACTCCATCTCAATAGGGTCATGCATAACAATCGAATGTTGAAGTAACCAAAGGTACAATAGTTGATTCATTTTCCGATTTCATTTAAGATAGGCATTGTAATTCTCAATATTAGTTTTAGAAATATATCCATGGATTAGGACTAATAAACAGATTAGATAGATGCTTTGATTTCCAAAATAGGTCTTAAGCTAGCCCTCAGTTTTTGGTATGTTTTTATGAAAATTAGATTACTTTTGGTACACTTCCTTTTCTTCCTTCTAAAATAAATTTAGATTCACATAAGTCCTTCCATAGCTTTAGATTAACCATCCTTAGATCTCAAAGAACAAAAAGCCCCCTAAAAACAACATAAAACACAAAAACACGAAGTAAGGAATAGGTTCCTTAAACACATATGGTGCACCACACTTCATCATTTTACTAGCCTTAGTTGATAATTAATGAAAGAAATTTAGGAAACTAAATTGACAAAACATTTTAGCATCGTTTCCAGGAAAGTGTAACTAGGTAGCCTTATTTCTTACATCCAAAAAAAAAAAAAAAATGATATGTGTAGAGAAAGAGACTCTAGGGGCAGATTCATAGCTAGAGGCAAAAGCTTAATCCCTACAACACCACTCACTCCACCTAGACCAAGAATTATTACACCACAATCTCAAAATCATATCCCATATTTTATTGGTCATAGACTTTCAGAAAATCTAAGATCAGATATCCAGTTAGGAGGATCTCCTACTTCATCCACTAAGGCAATCTTAGAGGAAGAAGGTCCTAGGACTCCAACAGAAGGAGTAACCTTTTTCACTTCTACACGGGAACATATTATAGTTGAAAAGTTATAAATCGCTAGTGAAGAGGAAGAAGAAGAACCTTTCTTCAACATATCATTGATAGAATAACCAGAGGAGCAGTTAATCATGTGTTGAACCTTATATCATCTCTGGAGAATCTATCATGGCAGGAAGAGGAGAAGAAGGAGGAGAGGGAGAAGGAGAAATTTTTAATGGAGAAAATATAATATCTTTAGGAGGTAGAGGTATAAGAGGATATAGAGGAAGAGGTAGGGTAAATGCAGAAGGAGGTAGAGGTAGAGGAAATAGAGGAACTATGAGTTCTTTTGGATTCCCTATAGTAGATGAAGAGACAAATGCTACCATGAAAATTATCTCACCTTCTATTCTCCCAAAGTTTCATGGATTAAAAATTTAAGACCATGAGACCTTTTTATTTGAATTTGAATTCTTGTGCAGAACTTATGATTATGTACAAGATGCTCAAAAACTCAAATTATTTCCTTCAACATTGAAAGGAGCAACTCTAAAATGGTTCATGAGTCCAATCACTCAGTCTATTAGGACATGGGATGAGATAAAGAGAGCATTTATAGAAAGGTATTTGGACTATTGTATACATGTTAGTCACAAAGAGGAAGTGTTTAAGATGATGCAAAAAGAGGATGAAAATTTGGAGGATTTACTTGAAAGATTCAAATATAACATTAAAAGAGAAAAAATGGAAAATCTAGATCAAGACACTCTAAAATCTATTTTGTTGAAAACAATTAGAGATGAATGGATAGATATCCTTAATATGACGGGGAAGGGGGACATATCTCAACTTCCATTACTTGATATTGGGGAACTATGTATTAATCTCTCAAGAGGAAAATTAAAAAATTTGAAAGGACCAAGAGATCCTGCTCTTGCTAGGGTAAACAAATTTGCAACTGGAATAGTGAGTAGGGTAGAAATTAAAAACATGCTTGATGAATTCAAAACAGAAATTTTAGGGATTCTTAGTGAACAGATGGACACCCTTAAGTTACAAAACAAGCAGAAAGCCGAGATTGATGCTTTGGATATTTTTTGTCAAAAATGCAGAAAGAAACATGCTTTGAGAGAATTTCCTATTGAATAAAAAGTCATAGAAACCTATATGATTTGTTTAGAAAGTCATGAGACTAAGAATTTTCCTTTAATTCCTGGTCTTAAGGTTGTTTTTCAAGAAGAAACAACATCAAATCCTATAGAATCTCTTTTTTTTTCTCTATAATATGATGGCAGGGGCCACAAAATCAAGGTTTTAACAACTAAATGAATACTTAGCCCCCACCATTGGAATTATTGGCATCAACCTTTGCCCCAATCTCAATTTCAATCTCAACCTTGGGCTCAAGGAATGAAAAATCCATATGGAATATTTTCTCAGTACTATCAATATCCTCCATCATATCCAAATTATCCTCCCCCAAAAATCCCTCAATAAAATCAAGAACCTCCAATCCAAAACCAAAATCCACAACTCTCACTACCATTCCCTCAGAGACCAAATCAGTTACCCGCCGAACCATTACCAAACCCTAACAATAAAAATCCTCAAAATACACATATGATAGAAGGTCAAAAATTTCCAACCTACATGATTACTCCTCTAGATCTTAATGATGTCCAACTAAGATCTGGTAGGATATTAGAAAAGAGGAAGCCTTATGTAATCATCCAAGAATAAGACATTTCTGAGGAAGATTCTTTACATCCCAATAAAAGTTTTAAAGAATAAGTAGCTCTTCAAAACCAAAATTCTGAAAATAAAAAGCAAAAACAACAAATAAATTCAACTCCTGTCATAGAGAAACCATTAGTATCTACTTCTACACCTTCTTTTCCTGAAATGTTACAAATTGATAGAGGCGTA
Source organism: Pinus albicaulis (assembly GCA_034641835.2). Lineage (NCBI taxonomy): Eukaryota > Viridiplantae > Streptophyta > Pinopsida > Pinales > Pinaceae > Pinus > Pinus albicaulis. The sequence continues at coordinate 1,046,203,144 of CM076578.1, read as the reverse complement.
TAAAAGAATATTATTTTTCCTAATTATTATTTCCTAGATGAATTGAAAAATATTTGCATCAAAATCCCTTTGTTACAGGTCATCAGGGAAATTCCAATTTTAGCTAAAACAATAAAGGAGTTGAGTATGAAGAAACCGGGAAGAAAAATAAAAGAAATAAAAATAATCCAACTTGTAGGAAAAATAACAGAGATAATGATGGGAAAATTTTCCATTCAAAATTTTTTAGATCTTGGAAGTCCACTTGCAAAAAAACATATAAATGGAGTTGAAATTCCAAATACATTGATTGATTTAGGAGCAACAATAAACATCATGAGCAAACTAACCATGGAACAACTTAAGCTTCCTAATCTTCTTTATACACCTACATTACTGCAATTAGAAGATAGATCTCTAATCAGACTAGATGGTGTGTTAGAAGATATTTCAATGTCTTTATATTTTTGGGAGTATCCTATTGATTTTATGATATTAACCCCTAAGAACAATCTAGGAGGACACCCACTTATATTAGGAAGACCTTGGATGTACAGCTGATGCTTTCATTAGTTGTAGATCTGGTGACATGTATATTTCTGATGGTAATTCAACTAAGAAATTCACTCTGTATCCTACAGCAAGAAAAATCACAGATATAAATGACAAAGAATGGATTGGTGATGAAAAATATATACAACCTCTCTTTACTATTTCAAACATTAGTGAAGATAGCCAAATATTAAATACAATACAAAATTATGAATCATCTCTAGAATATGAACATGATAAATTTCAAGAAAGATCCAATCTTGAATATTTGTCATCTAGGAAGATGTCTCTTTAATCCATGGAAGAATTTGGTAGCTCTACAGTTAAAATCTTTCCAGGGAAAACCTTGAACATAGACAATAACTTGGAAAAGTTACAACAAGATAAGCTAATCAAAATATTACAACAACATTCATCTTCATATGCATGGGAATACACTGACATGAAAGGAATTAGTCCTAAGACTTGTATAAATCACATTTACATTGAGGAAAATCACAAACCTATCAGACAGCCTCAAAGAAGGATGAATCCAAATCTTATGGAAAATTTGAAAGAAGAGTTGCAAAAGTTGTTAAATGTAAACTTCATCTATCCAATTTCAGACAGTTAGTGGGTTTCTCCTTTAGTGATTGTACCCAAGAAGAATGGGAAATGGAGGGTATGCATTGATTATAGAGAATTAAATAAAGCTACCCTTAAAGAGCAATTTCCTTTGCCTTCTATAGATAAAGTGTTAGATACATTAGCAGTTAAGAATTATTTCTCATTCCTGGATGGTTTCAGTGGTTACAACCAAATTCAAGTTGCACCTGAAGATCAGGATAAAAGCACATTCACCTGTCCATGGGGGGCTTATGCCTACCTAGTACTTCCTTTTGGATTGTGCAATGCACCTGCAACATTCCAAAGGGTAGTACTAGGAATGTTTTCTGATCTAATACATGATTGTGTAGAAGTGTATATGGATGAATTTACAGTTTATGGTAATACATTTGAAGAGGCTTTATAAAAATTGGAAAAGGTTCTTAAAAGATGTAAGGAAGAAAACCTCTCACTAAGTCATGAAAAATGTTTCATGATGTTTACTGAAGGGACTGTTTTGGGACATCACATTTCAGGAGAAGGAATTAAAGTTGATAAATCTAAAGTTGAAGTCATCTCCAAGCTATTAGTTCTAAGTTGCCAGAAATATGTTAGAATTTTTCTAGGATTCACAAGGTATTATATAATATTTATAGAAAATTTCACAAAAATAGCATCCCCACTCTTCAAAATACTCACCAAAGATTGTGAATTTAGTTGGAATCTTGACTACCAGTTAGCATTTGAAACCTTAAAAGAAAAAAATTCTGAAGCACCCATCTTAAGAGGGCCTAATTGGAAACTAAATTTTCACATTTCAACAGATGTTTTAGACACAACTCTAGGAGTTGTGTTAGGACAAAATTCCATCTATTACACAAGTAATAATTTGACTCCCACAGAGTTGAATAACACTATAACTGAAAAGGAATTCTTAGCTGTTGTTCATGCTATTAACAAATTAAAACATTACATAATAGGCTATGAAACCTTTATCCATACAGATCACTTTGCAATTAGGTATTTAATGAATAAATATATTACTAATGGCTGAGTTATAAGATGGTTATTGCTCCTACAAGAATTCAACATTACTCTTCTAGACAGGCCTGGAAAACAAAACACAGTTGTTGATTTCCTGTCTAGAATTCAAAATATCAAAGATAACACTCTAGTTGAAGATAAATTTCCTGATGAATATCTTTTTTCAATAACCATTCGAACCCCATGGTTTGTAGATATTTCCAATTACTTAGTTAGGAAAATTACCTTCACATTTTCATTCTAGAGAGGAAAGAAGAATCATTCAATTAAGTGCAATATATTCATGGATTACTAATGAATTGTATAAGAAGGGTCTAGATCTCATTATCAGAAGATGTGTTCGAGAAGATGAAATTCTTGAAATTCTTAAGGCATGTCATGATGAACCTTGTGGTGGACATTTTGCTGATAGGAGGTCAACCTATAAAATCCTTGATTTAGGATATTATTGGCCATCCATCTTCAAATATGCCAAATAATATGTCAAAAGGTGTGATAGTTGCTAAAGGGTAGGGAAACCCATTCCTTCAAATGAAATTCCATTGCAACCTCAGGTACTCATTGAACCTTTTGAAAAATTGGCCTTGGATTTTGTCAGACCTATCAATCCTCCATCTAAACAAAAGAAATATATTTTGGTATGCACTGATTATGTCACTAAATGGGTAGAGGGTAAAGCATTACCTTTTGCTAATGAAGGATCTGTAGTTAATTTTATTTTTGAGGATATATTCACTCGTTTTGGTGTTCCAAGAGAAACTGTAACAGATTAGGGTTCTCAATTTACATCAAATATGGTGAAAAGGATTGTGGAAGATTATAAGATCAAGCACAAAAATTATATTCCTTACCATCCACAAGCAAATGGTCATGTTGAATCTACCAATAAGGTGATTGAAGGAATTATCACTAAGACTGTTCACCTACACATAAGAGATTGGAAAAATAGGCTTCCTGAAGCCTTATGGGCCTACAAAAACACATGGAGGAACACAATAGGACATACTCCCTATGAATTTTTTTATGGGAAGAAATTCATATTCCCTATAGAGTTTCAGATCAAAAAATTCAAGATGGCAGTCCAATTGGGACTTGATTTATCAGAAGCACAGAAGCATAAACTAGAGCAACTCAATGAACTAGATGAAATCAGACAAGATGTAGTCTAAAGAACCAATATATTCCAGCAAAAAAGGACTAAATGGCATGACAAGTATATCAAAGAGAAAAAGTTTCAAGCAGGGGATTGGGAACCCTTGTTCAATTCAAAATTCAAGGATTTTCAAGGAAAGTTTCAGACTCATTGGCTTGGGCCATATGAGATTGAAAAATTCTTTGATAATGGAGCAGTGAAGAACAGAACAATAGATGAAGAAAAGGTGTCTCTTCTTGTGAATGGTCATCACTTGAAAGTATATCATAAACCACTTTCAAAGGAAGAGTTTGTCAAGAATTTCAAGATAAAATTGATATGGATTTAGTGAAGAAGAATTTTTCTTCTTCACAAAATTAGATTTTATTTTTCCTACATTTGATATATATATATATATATATATATATATATATATATATGAAAAAATAAAGTGTATAAGTATGAAAACAAATCAATTATTGGCATACTTATGCAGAAAATAGAGTGTGAAAATTAGAGCTTTCTGACATCCTATATTTTCCATTTTTATTTTTTGTAATAAAGTAGTGAAAACTACATTCATATTTGTAGTTCATAATCTGCAAATTCAGTTTCATTCCATCACACTCCACTATCATTCCATCTCATTCCACTTTCATTTCATTTTCACATTCATTCCATAAGTCATATTTCACTTTCATTCCACATTTCTCACTCATTCCATTCATGTTCCATACTTCAAAAAAATAACAATACATTCTGCAGCTAATTTGATTCTACAGCCACTTCAGCAATTTTGACATGATGATTGCAAAGGGAATAAAGGACTATGTTTAAAGGCCACCACGCTACAAAAGAGTACCTAAGGAACATCATCAAGAAAACAACAAACAAAAAGGTTAAGCTCTGAGGTAAAGTGTAAAACTTTATTTTTAATAGAAAAGTTAAAAACATGAAATATTTATAATATGTACATTCATATGTTCCTTGAAAACCTATCATTAGAATTCATTACAATCCTCATCATGATATATCTCAACAATATCTCTCATATAATGTTGCATAACGATCCATCATTAATATCCTTGATTGATGACTAGCGGTCATGATCATGACGTGACCTACTTGTCTACGTCTCTCCAAGACCGTATCACTTAATTATTTCCTAAAGCTCAGCATAAACCCTCCATCATATCCGTAGCTCATTCATCTCCATCGATTCCACATCCAATTCATCTCCATATACTCTGCAGTCAATTCTTCCACAAAATAGATGGGTAATTATGAAGGTTGAAAGCACTATGCATAGAAGAAGGATGGGTTTGATTATTAGAATAGAACCAGTGGGGGTAAAATACATGGAAGGATACCCACAGGTTAGATAATTTCTACAGCAAGTTGGATGGTTGAGTTTCATAGAAAATTTAAATGGTTTTCATAAAGAAATTACAAAATCATTTGCTCAGTCTTTTGATGGAACCAAAGTAGAAATTGGGGACATTAAATTTGCAGTGACAAAGTCATTCCTGGATAAAGCTACTGAAATTTCCAGGTAGTGAGAGAGATTGTTAAAGAAAAAATAATTCCATAATGAATCATGGAAGGTGATACTTAAAAACCCAGGTATGGATGTCTCAGTTTTTAGAAAAGGAATCCCAAGTACGACCCTTAAAAGCAAATGGAGAAATATGCTTTTGATTTTGCAGAAATTAATAACTTGTGAAGGAATATTTGGAACCATGTATGTTTATCATATCCTTTTATTAATGAATTTTATATAAAATGGTGAAATAAACCTTCCTTTCTTTCTGCTTAATAGTCTAAGAAGAATGGCTTGAAATGTACAAAAGATAATACAATTTATAGAGACCACTATGCATCATCATGGCTTGCTGAAAATATTGATTGAGTTTCACTTAAGGAGCATAGGAGACACTTGGGAGGATTCCTTGTTAGGAATAATTTTCAAGAACAACCAGAGTCACCACCCAAGGAAGAGAATGTTAGGAGAAGTAAAAGAAAGAAAACTGATATGATTGTTGAAAACCGACCTGAAACTTCACTACAGAGGAATGATGAAAAATTAATTTATGAGGCACTGACAGAAATTATGAAACAAATTAAGGCTAGAGGAAAGAAAAATAAAGATATTTTGATTACAAATGAAGGGAATGAAAGTCCTCCAAAACTAAGAAGTAGCCGTAGACTTCGAGGCATTATGAAGAAGACATTGTCCAAAGGGACAAAGCTCATAAATACAGAATAGGAAACCCCAGTTCCATCACCTGTTGATAATTCTCTTGTGTATAGTCCTCAAAACTCTCTTGTTTATCATTTGTACGAATGCCCCAGTAGAATATCTCCTGGTATAGATCCAATTCAGTAGAAGATATATGATTATGTAGAGTCGTTGGAAAGAAGAAGTGCGTCAATAAACCAAGAACCACCTTTCAATCCACAAGAACCTCTAATTAATGCTCTTAAGCATGATATTTATGAATTAGAGATATTTAATAGGCAGATCAAGTAGGAGAATGAGATTTTTAAGGAAAAAAACAAATTGGACAAGGAAATGCATGATAATACTACTCTATAGCTAGGACTATTGCATAAGGAAAATAGGAAATTGAAGAAGAAGAACAAGATATTGAACAGAGCAATCATAAACCTCAAAAATTTTGAACTTCTTATGAAAAGGCCAAGAATTAAATTGAATTCAAAGAGGAACAAAAGAATAAGGTTGGATTTCCTAGCTGAGGTTGCAGTGAATTCAAGATATTCATCCTCAATTCCCATTACGATGTATTTATCCTCCCCGTTGAGTGCGATTTCATCCTCCCATTCCTCCATCGAGTCCTTTTGACTCTCATTCTATTTATTCCTTTGATTCCATGTCTTCTCAACCTCATATCACCAGCATGTCAGGTACTAATGCAGGTGAGGGAAACCAAGGTGGTACCTCGGGTCCTACCCTAGGTAATACCACTAGTGGAACCTCAACTAATACGATCACTCCTACTTCATTGCTACCCTTCATGATTGGTTTAAATCTCCCAAATTTTAATCGGCTTATTAATGATCCCCTTCTCCATGACCCAAGTTGGCCAGTTATGCTTACTAAACTTCCTTCAGACATTCCCAAGTTTGAGGGAAATCCTGGAGAAGACCCCAATAATCATGTTCGCTCATTTCACATGTGGTGTTCCTCTAATTCCATTACCAGTGACTCCATTCATCTTCTTTTATTCCAACACATGCTTACTGGAGTTTCAACTAAGTGGTATGTCGACCAACCTCATGCCATCCCTTCCACTTTTGTGACTCTCGCAAAGTATTTCTTATCATATTTCTAGTTACCTCTCTGTTATGACATCGAGACCGAACTCTTGACTTCATTCTATCAAAAATTTTCCACTCACCTTTCTGAACATCAGAGAAAATTTTAAGAACCCCCCTAAATTTATATGCATAATAAATAGGTGAATACCCATGATATATAGGAAACATGGAACACGATTTTATCAATAATATAATTTATGTATATATAATTATTTTTGTGAATCTCTCACCAAATTATATTACCTTATAAAAACATGGCGAACCTTTCACTGAATTATAAAATATTGTAAGATAATTGTGAATCTTTCACTAACTTATAAAAATTTGTAAAGTCTTAGGGGATCTTTCACTAAGTTATAAAACATTCTAAAGTCTTGGCGAATTTTTTGAAAAAATATAAAACCATATATGATAATAGGAAAAAATATTCATTAATCTGTAATATACTAGCTTACATGTTTGGAAAAAAGAAACATAAATTTTTCTCCCTAAGGTGGGCCAAGTGTTTATTTTTGAGTTAATTATAGTAAACATGTTATCAAACATGTTTTTATAGACTTGTGATTCGAACATGGGTCTCAATTGTAATTTTAACAGAGTTGAAAATAGGTCTCAATCATAAGATCTTTTTGAAATTTGACCTCACACATCATTATACCCAAAATATTTGTGTTTTGGGTACTTCTACGCAACATTTTCTAAAATAAAATTACAGTATTATTTTACTATGAATATTTGACTCTTGTAAAATGTGCATACACATTGCACAAGTATTTTTTTACTGTGAATATTTGACTCTTCTAAAACATGCTTACACGTTGCAAACCTGCTGATAGATACCATTAAATGTATGCCAAAGTTGGAAAATACTATAAGATGTGGAAAATTTTGATTTGCAGTACGACGTTACATACATAAGGCATCCCATAAGCTGCCATGGTTATGATACATCTATAAAACATAGAAGTTGACTTCTATGGTGCTTCAAATCCTTCAATCATCTCATAGAAAAGAATACTTGAGCATCACAAAGACCCAGTTCAGAGGAGGTTCGGCTTAGGTCCAGTGCGTGCGGTATTCTTTGTGGCTACCCAACCCATCTAGTGCTTGATATTGGTAACTGAATAACAATAAGCTAAAGATTCAAATGATCACGCGGGATGAAGGTAATTTAGTGGCCAAAATATAGGGCATACTTTCCCTATAGGTGATGGTGCAATCAACACTTGATCTTACTTTCCTTTACCTTAGTTGATTCTTCGACTGTTGGAAGGCATGGTCAGTTATTTTGAGACATTGCCCCAAGACCCATTAGAAGATATATCCACGAGGCTCAGTTACTTGAGAGTGGCAAGGAATATTAGGTCTACATAGGATTCTTGATCATATTCAAACAAAAAGAAACCATTTTTTTCTTGATTGATCACATAACTTAAATCTAAAAGGAAAATAACCTTTCCATTGATAGTTTGGAGGTTTCTATGGTGTATATTTTGAGATAAAAAACCAAAACGTTTTTTCCTGAAGATGAGTCTTGTTTTAGACTCGAAATGTAGTCTAAAAGGGAACCTTTCTATTTTTTCTTTGTTTCATGTATGTGATTATATTGCATTGAAATATATCCCCTTCCCTGAAATCTAAAAATGAACTTACAGACTACTCGGCACCATAGAGTACCCCATGTCTCCCCATTGATCTAGATGTTTTCAAAACCTCCCCCATTACCGGGAGGTGTGTCGGGCCTCTTGCCATTCATGAAACCACCGTTATAGGTGTTGAACCTAAGGATTACCCTCTCTTTTACAGTTTTTCTCACCTCATTCCACCACTTTTCCATAAGATCGCAAACCCTAATCAATGAAGAATGCTAAGGATTTGCCTTAAGGATGCATTTAAATGATTTTCATATTATATTTTCATGATTTTTCTATTTGGATAAGTTTTTGAAATTTAGCTACAGAATGCAACCTTTTCTGCATCTAATTGTGCGTTCTGTAGTCACTCTTATGGTTTAGAAGGTTCTAGGTGTCAGTTGAGGAATTGGGCCACATGGGTGTTTCTAGAATCTTTCCTACATGGATTCTATCCTACTCACTCGGTCCAGATTGACATAAAAAGGAGACTAAACTCATGGTCAAAGTTACAAATCAAAGAACGTTACCTATAGTAGTAGGACTCCTGATTTTCTCTTCGTAGCTAATTAGAAGTCCAACAGTCCTATTTAAATTGAAATTCAAGTTAGACAACTGTATCTAGTTTAACTCACAATTAGTTATGTAATTTCTCTTTAAATATTAGTTCCACAGAACCAAGAGACAGGTAAGTACAGTTCAGATTTCTAAGTGGATACCCTGTTTCTAGACCTTGCTTTTATCATAATAAAGAAGTTTAGTTTTAGAAATGCTTGCTTTATTGCACCTTTAACAAGATAGGAGTTCAACCACATTAGTTTCAGAGGGCCCCTGCTTTTGAAGGAGGTTTTTATTATGTTTTTGTTGTGAAGCCAACTCCAAAAATAGAATAAAAGAGATATCAACACCTTAGAAATAAGCCACTTCGAGGGGGAAGCCTCCAATACATTACATGAATGAAAAATTCTTGGATGATACAAATTACAAAACCTCCTTTCTATATATAGGAGTCCATGGGGCCACAATGTAATCCTAGCCGACCTAACAATAATAATTTAAGGGCACAAGACTAACAATATGGGGGTTAAAAGGGTACAATAATAATAGTAAGGGGGTTACACTAACAACAATAAGGGACTATACTAGTAATATAGGGACCTAACATGCCCCTCTCCTTCAAAAAAGTGTTGTCCTCAATGCTTGAGTAGCTCTGGGTGCTTCTGTATAAAATTCTCATCCTCCCATGTAGAATATTCAGTGGGTAAATTCTTCCACTTGATGAGATACTCTGAAATTGATCGATTCTGTAGCTATCGAGTTCTTGTTTCCGTGACCGCTTCAGTTTCCAATATGATTTTTCCTTCCTCATCAAGTTCTGGCAATATTGTTAGAACTGGAATATTTTTACCTATAACCTTCTTTAAGCATGAAACATGGAAAACGGGATGCACTCGTGAAGACGCAGGAAGCTCCAATTTGTATGCCATAGTACCAATATTTTGCAACACCTTGTAAGGACCATAGTAATTTGGTGATAATTTATTATCCTTCTTAGCTTGCTTGAGGGAAATTTATTTGTATGGTTGTAGCCATAAAAATACCCAGTCTCCTAGATCAAAACTTCTCTTGCTGTGATGTTGATCTGCCTGTTGTTTCATTCGATTTTGTGCCAAATTCAGGTTATCATTTAGGAGTTGGAGAACTTCTTGTTGATGCTCGATGTGATCTTCCACTGCTTGAACCTTAAATTTTTCTCTTAAAGATGATGTGATGGATGGTGGATGATATCCATAAAGTGCCATAAATGGGGTCATTTTTGCTGCAGTATGGAAGGAAGTGTTATACCACCATTCAGCGAGAGGTAACCACTTGACCCATTGTGTTTTTTTAACAAATACAAAACAATGAAGATACACTTCCAAACATTTATTTACTGTCTCATTTTGACCATCAGATTGAGGATGATAAGACGAGCTATGAGCTAATTGAGTACCCAAACAAGAAAATAACTTTTTCCAAAAATTTTCGGTAAAAATGGGATCTCTGTCGCTCATAATAACCCTTGGTTTTCCATGTAGCTTTTGAATTGTGTCCATAAATGTAGTAGAAATTGTACTTGCTTTAAATGGATGAGATAATGCACAAACGTGTGCATACTTGGTAATTCTATCAACTACCACCATGATGACACTCTTTCCTTCGAACTTAGGTAAACCTATGATAAAATCCATTGAAATCTCCTCCCAACGTTGACCTGGAATGGATAAAGGTTGTAGAAGTCCCAGAGTCTTAATTTTATCAACTTTATTATGCTGGAAAACCAAACATTTCGCCACAAAATTTTGAATATCAGATTTAAGGCCATCCTAAAAAAATTCTTTCTTCACCCTATGGTAAGTTTTTAAAAATCCTGAGTGTCCTCCTAAAGGAGAAGTGTGCAATTCCAAAATAATATTTTGTTTTAGTTGGGAATTCTTAAAAAGATATAAGTGATATTTGTACCATATAGAATCATTTTTCCAACTAAATGTATCAGATGTACTAGGATCTTGCTGCAACTTTTGAATGACTGTCCATACTTCTTTTTCCTTCTTCCATTCATCTCTTGCTTCGGTTATCCAATCTGGTTGGATAATAACAGTGACACAAAGCAATGCTTCCACCTCTTCATTATTTCTTGAGAGTGCATCTGCAATATTATTAAGCTTCCCTTTTTTGTAGATTATTTCAAATTCATAACCCAACATCTTTGTGACCCATTTTTTCTGCTCTTCTGAAGATAGTCTTTGTTCCAAAAAGTGTTTAAGACTATCATTATCAGTTTTTACCTTGAACTGTCTTCCCATTAGGTAAGTTTTCAATTTCTTTAGTGCATGCATTATTGGTAACATTTCCTTCTCATAAATAGGTTTATGTAAATACTTTTATTTGATTGGACGACTTTCAAAATCAATGGGTCTTCCTTCCTGCATTAAAACAACACCAATTACATTTCCTGAGGCATCACATTCCACAATAAAGGTTTTTGTGATGTCTGGCATAGCTAAGACTGGTATTAGGCACATTGCCTCTTTAAGATTTTCAAAGGCCTTAGTTTCTTTAGGAGTCCATGAAAATGCATCTTTCTTCAATAATGTTGTTAGAGGTGCTGCTATTCTCCCATAATTATTAACAAACTTACGATAATACCCTGTTAACCCGAGAAATCCTCGCAACTGATTTATGGTTGTGGGGACTTTCCATTCCTTAATGGCTTTAATTTTGTTAGGGTCTACCTTAACACCCTCGTGAGATACAATATGACCTATATATTCCACCTCTTGTACTCCAAAGAAACATTTGGACGTTTTTGCATATAATTGTTTCTCCTACAATAATTTGAGCACCCTATCAACATGTTGAACATGCTGCTTCCAAGACCTATTGTAGATTACTATATCATCAAAAAATACTAGCACAAATTTTCTAAGGAAGGGTTTGAAAATGGAATTCATCAACCCTTGAATTATAGAAGGTGCATTGGTAAGGCCAAAAGGCATGACCAAAAATTCATAATGACCCTCATGAGTTCGAAATGTTGTTTTTGGAATATCTTCAGTCTTCATTCTAATTTGATGATATCCTGAATGAAGATCCAACTTAGTAAAATAAATTGCTCCATGTAATTCATCCAATAATTCATCAATCACAAGAATGAGAAATTTATCTTTAATGGTGAGCTTATTGAGCTCCCTATAATACGGACACATGTGCCATGATCCATATTTCTTGTGTACCAATACTACAGGAGTAGAGAAAGAACTTTGACTAGGTTGAATTATACCCGCCTCTACATTTCTGCAATCATACGTTCAATTTCACTCTTTTGGACATAAGGATATCTATAAGGCCTGATGTTTGGAGGAATACTTCCTGGAATCAAATGAATAGCATGATCATGATCACGAATAGGTGGGAGTCCTTTGGGAGTTTCAAACAACTTCGAATGATTGTCCAAGACTTGTTGGAGATTTGCAGAAATAGATGATTTTGATGTTGGAACTTCTAGTGAGCATAATTATGCAATTACGCCTTGTTGTTATTTCTTTAGAAGCTTTGTCATGAAATAAGAGCTTATTATCTTTCTTGGCTTCCCTGTAATACCCCGTAATTCGACTTCCTTTCCTTCCAAAAAAAATATAATTTGTTGAAAATTAAAAGCTATCGTCCCTAAAGATTGTAACCATTGTACTCCTAGTACAACATCAACACCTCCCATAGGAATGGAAAGCATTGGACTATTTAATAAATATTCGCCCATGGTTAGCTTAATATTATGCAATTTTCGAGAGCAATTTATAGTTCCTCCATTTTCAACCATCACTTGACATTTTGGTGCTGGGTATAGGAAACAATTCAATTCCTTGGCTACCTTACAATGAATAAAATTATGGGTGTGACTTGAATCAATCAACACTATTACCTTTTTCTTCTTGATATGTCCTTCTATCTTGAGAGTTTGAGGAGTGGTAATTCCTGCCAATGCATTACACGATATGATCGGACTCATTTCTTCCTCTTTTAGGGCTGGTTCATGGTGTATATCCTCTTCTTGTTCATTTTCTTCTTCCTCTTCAATATCTATGTAAAATAATTTATTCTCAGCACACTTATGACCTTTAGTGTATTTTCTATCACAACTGTAGCAAAGCCCTTTTGCTCTTTTTTTTTACAATTTTTGTGGTGTCAACCTTGTAGGTTGTGGAAATCTAGGCGTAGCAACACTTCCTTCTTTATAGAAGTGAGTGGTAGGCTTCCTTGTCGCCATAAGTTTACATTCAATTTTTCTTGCCAACCTGAATGCCTTCTCCAATGAATCAGGCTCCAAAACGCGAAATTCATGTTGGATGTTATCCTTTAAAGTACCTATGAAGAGATCAATCATGTGTTCCTCTGGAATATCAGTTACCCTTATATTCAATTTTTGGAAGTCCTCAATGTGCTCCCCCACTAAACCCTTTTTTTTGAGATTTATCAATTGGCTAAAGAAAGTTTTTCTCTTTTTATCCTCATAATATGCTATCATTTCCTCCGTAAAAAATGACCAAGTGAAAATTTTTTAACGGGAGCAAAGTCATCGATACCATACAAATGTATTTTTCTCTAAATGTAAAGTTGCAATGCATACTTTTTGTGTGTTTTTCACATTATGGAGATCAAAATATTGCTCCATCTATAGTATCCATGTTACAAGATCCTTTCCATAAAACTTCCTCATATCCATTTTTGGAATATGGTGGTTCTTCCCGCCAACATTAGAGTTTATGAAGTCACAATTAACATTTATTTTGTTCTCATCATGAGTTTCCTCTACTATATTTTCACCATTAGGAAACATTTCTTGTATCAACTTTTTCAAACCTTCCATGTCTGCTTTTAGATCATTCTTCATGTTTTCCATGGTGTCTTTCATTTTTTCATCATTCTTAGCTTCCATGTCATCCATATTAGATTCCATGTCAGCTTCCATGCCATCTATCTTAGATTCCACGCCTTTCTTCAAACCATCCATCTTCGCTTCCACGCCTTTCTTCAAAAATTCCATTTCATTTTTGTTTCTCTTTGCGAGAGTGAAATTTGGTGCACTTGCTCTTGTAATTTTGATAGATCATGTTTCAATTCTTCAGCTTCATGAGTCATAGTAGAGCCTTCTGAAGTCTTAATGGTTGTTGAATTATTTTTACGGGGCATTTTTTAGAACCCAATACTGATATCTATTCTACAATATGTGCTTGGAATCAATTCAAATTGATTCTTCAAACAAGAATTATGCAATTTGGAAAAAAAATAACACCTTTTTCTTGCTTTTGAGGAGCTCGATATTGAAATTGGATTATCTCTGTGATTGCATCTCTTCCATATCTGAAATTTGGCACTGAGGTAACCTTCTAAATTATCGTTTGAATGCCACAGGTCTAACTTGATTTGGATTCTCCAAGGGAAAGTTATGTCCAATCTCCCAAAATGACCTAATTATGGACTGGTTCAGTAGAGCGAACTTGTACGACTTGCCACGTGTCACTGTTTCGTCTTTTAGATCTGGAATTGATAGTAATGAAACTACAGTCCATGTACTTGCGACCACGTTTTACGACACTCAAATCTGTGTTATAAAATTATATATTACAGAGCAATGCAACACATAAAATATGCAGAAAACATAAGCACACAAAAATAAATAAAACTAGAGAGACACAGATATACATGGTTCACCCATTTTGGGCTACGTCCACCCCGAACAGCCAGTCCTTCCTTTTTATTTTCCATAAAAATGAAGAGACACAACCTACAACATATCTACTGTAATATCCTCTCTTCTCTCTCACAGTCTCCCTATTTGTTTATCGCTCTAAGAATACACATACATTACACAGCCGCAATACAATTCCCTCATATATACGAGGGGGTTGACTTCTAGGGAAAAAAACATAAACCAAACATAACTTCTACCGTCAGATCATCTGCTTATGAACAACCCAGATTGAATAGAAATTACTATACTTTTACAAGGCAATTTTACATATGTTTTTAGCTTCGGGGGCGCTGCCCCTGAAACCCCCCGCTAGGGGGGGGGCTCCAAAAAGTGCAGCCGCCCCCCCTAGACCCCCCAGGCAGCGTAAAAATTACGAGCAACATTTCCGCCCCATTAAGGTACAGGGGTCCAATGCGGTGATACAAAATAAATAAGATAATCAGGCTCCACACCCAACAATTTCCCACTTGGAGACTGATTGTATCAACTCCAACGCTGCTTCATTTGCTAGACAATGACTCCTCTTTGGACCTGGCTATTTCTCATCTTCATCGTCATCCTTGAAGACCAATTGAAACTAAGCATACTCTCAGTTTCTCCCTGGTTACAACTTTTGTTAGCACATCTGCAGGATTCTGGCTAGTGTGTATCTTTTCCTGCGTCAATTGTCCATCCTCCAATACTGATCGTATGAAATGGTACTTGAGCTTTATGTGTTTAGTACTGGAATTAAATGTTGAGTTATTTGCAAGATGAATGGAACTTTGGCTATCACTATATAACGTGCCCATATCATGCTTCTTACCCTATTCATCCATAAACCTTTCTAACCAAATCATTTCTTTACTAGCCTCTGTAGCAGCAACATACTCTGCTTCTTTTATTAAAATTGCAACAACACTTTGGATTTTTGAAACCCAACTGACAGTTGTACCACCTATAGTAAATACATATCCTATAGTGTTCCTCCTGTTATCTCTATCACCTGTCAAATCTGCATCAACATATCCCTATAGAGAAATGTTTGAACCACCAAAGAAAAATGCTTGATTTGTGGTACCTCTCAAATATCTGAGAATCCATTTTACTACCATCCAATGTCCTTAGCTTGGATTGTTCATGTACCTGCTCAAAACTCCCACTGCATGTGCAATATCAAGCCTTGTGCAAACCACTGCATACATTAAGCTTCCAACTGCTGATGCATATGGAACTTTAGACATATAGTCCATTTCTTCTTCGGTCTTGGGGCACATCTCCTTACTAAGTTTGAAATGGTTAGAAAAAGGTTTATCAACTAGTTTTGCATTTTGCATATTAAATCTTTTCAACACCTTTTCTATGTACTCATTCAGATACAATGTTAATTTGCGATTTTTCCTATCTCTAGTTATCCTCATACCAAGGATTTGTTTTGCAACTCCCAAATCCTTCATTGCAAATGAATTTGCCAATTTTTTTTTTAGCACATTTATTTCCTGCATGTTAGAACCTGCAACAAGCATGTCATCTACATACAATAACAATATAATATATCTACCATCATTTTTCCTTTTCAGATAAACACAATGATCAAAGTGACATCTAGTATAACCTTGTTCAGACATAAACTTGTCAAATTCTAGATACCACTTCCTTGGAGCCTGTTTTAAGCCATACAAGCTCTTCTTTAACTTGCACACTAATTTTTCTTTCCCTTTGACCTCATATCCTTCTGGTTGCTCCATATAGATATCCTCCTCCAAATCTCCATGGAGAAATGTTGTCTTTATATCTAACTGTTCAAGATGTAAATCTTCTACTGCTACAACACTTAAAATAGTTCTGATTGAAGTCATCTTAACAAAAGGAGAAAATATTTCATCAAAATCAATACCTTTCTTCTGTGCAAACCCCTTCACCACAAGTCTAGCTTTGTACCTTTGTTTTCCTCCATCTTCTTCCTTCACCCTGTAAACCCATTTATTCTGCAATGTAGTTTTACCTGTAGGCAACCTAACTAAGTCCCAAGTCTGGTTATGCATTAAGGAGTCCATCTCTTCTTCCATGGCTAGCTCCCACTTCTTCCTGCATTCAACCTGCATTGCTTCTTCATAACATTCAGTTTCACCAGAATCAGTCAACAATAAATAATATAATGAAGGAGAGTAACATTCAGGGGGTCTACTTATCCTGGTAGATATTCTAACACCACTTTTAGGTGTTTGAGGTGCCTGTTGCTGTTGTGGTGGTTGTTGTTGTTGTAGCTGTTGATTATTATTATTTTTAGGCACCTTCAATTTTTCTGTGATCTCATCAAGAACTGTGTATTCTTTGTTTTCTTTTTCCTATTTCTTTTCCTACAACTGATTCTTATACAAGACCTTTTCATTGAATATTACATCTCTTCTCCTAATGATTTTGTGATTTTCATAATCATATAAGCGATAACCAAAATCATTAACACCATATCCAATAAAGGTACATTTCTTTTTTCCTCAAGCTTTGTTCTGTTTTCTTTATTAATATAGACAAAGGCCTCACAATCGAAAGGCTTTAAAAAAGAGTAGTTTACCTTTTTACCTGTCCATGCTTCCTCCGGAATACCACCATCCAAGGAACTTGAAGACCCTCTGTTTATTAGATAAACAACAGTATCTACAGCATCTGCCCAAAATTGTAAGGCAATCCCGCATGCAATCTCATGCACCTTGCACGCTCCATGATTGTTCTGTTCATCCTTTCTGACACACCATTTTCCTGTGGTGTTCTTGGAACTATCTTTTCTCTACGAATTCCATGCTTTGAACAGTGCCTATCAAACTCTTTTCTGCAATATTCACCTTCATTGTCTGATTTGAGACACTTCAACTTCTTTCCTGTCTCAATCTCAATCAAAGCTTTCCATTTCTTGAAAGTATCAAATACATCAGATTTATTCTGAATACAATAAATCCATGGTTTTTTAGTTGCGTCATCAATAAAAGTAACATAATAATGAGAGCCACCGAGAGATGATACCTGAGCAGGTCCCCATACATCTGTATGCACAAGCTCTAATTTTTCGCTCTTCTTTTCTTTCCCAACTCTGAGAAATATGACTCTCTTCTATTTTCCATAAATGAAATTCTCACAGAAATCCAAATCAACATTCTTCAAACCTGGCAACAAATTTCTTGAGTGAAGAATCTTCATCCCCTTCTCACTCATGTGTCCGAGTCTATGATGCCATAATTATGCATCTGCTCCTTTGGAAGTTAAAGCATTAACAGAGTTATAAATACCATTGCATAAATACAATGTACTAACCTTTTCGCCTTTTTATATTACCAAGGCTCCTTTGGTGACCTTCCAAATTTTATCTGTGAAAGTTGTCACACAACCTTCACCACCTAACTACCTTGTTAAAATCATATTTTTCTTCAGATATGGAAAAATCCTCACCTCCTTTAATAGCCAGTGGTTTCCATTCTAATTTTTTACAAGAAATTTACCCATTCCAACAATTTTACAGGGTTTATCATCACCCAAATGGACTTGTCCAAAATATCCTTGAACATAGTCATGAAAATATTTCTTATCAGGTGTGGCATGAAATGAGGCCCTTGAATCTACAACCAAAGAATCAGTAACATTTTCAAAAGAAAGAATAAAAGCATCTTGTAACACATCAACTCTCACATTTGCTTCATGATTGTTTTACTTTTGTGTGTCTCCTTCTTTTCCCTTCCAAGATCTACAATATTTCTTTAGGTTTCCTCTCTTTCGGCATTTCTAGCACACTATCCTCGATCTGGACTTGGATCTGCCTTTCCTTGATTTAATGCGATATATCGAGTTCTTTCTTCTTTCCATTCTTCTTCCCCTAGACTCTACACTCAAAGCATTACCTGATGTCTCACCAGAGCTTTTCCATCGCATTTCCTCACTAAGGATAGCACCGACAACATCATCAAACTTTAAAGTACTAGATCGAGAGACAGAGTTACTAATGGCCATAACTAAACCATTCCAGATTTATGGAAATGAGTACAGAAATAAAAGAGCCCTAACTTCATCATCAAAGTTTACCCCTACAGAACATAACTGACTGGTAACTGTATTAAAATCATTTAAATGGTTTGCAACAGATCCACCTTCCAACATCTTCATATTAAATAAACATTTCATAAGAAATACCTTGTTTGAGGCCGGGGGTTTTTCATATAATTTCGCCAATGCCTTAATCAAACCCTCTGTTGTTGTTTCCTTTGAAATATTGAAGGCTAAAGACGCCGCGAGGCACAACCGTACTGTTCTGAGTGCCTTTCTATCGAGAATATCCCATTCTACATCTGTCATAGCCATCAGCTTCTTCTTTTTTCCGCTCAATGGTAGGTACAGATCTTTCTGATACAGATAATCTTCCATCTGCATCTTCCATAGCAAGAATTGTCGGCCGTTAAATTTCTTGACCCTAAACTTACCATATTCCGCCATTTCTCCCACTCGAACCAGGAACCCTTCTTTCCTGCGAGTTTATCAACCAAATAGACCTTCGGCTCTGATAACAGTTGTTAGAAAATTATATATTACAAAGAAATGCAACACATAAAATATGTGGAAAACACAAGCACACAAAACACATAAAACCAAAGAGACACAGATATACGTGGTTCACCCAGTTTAGGTTACGTCAACCCCGAACAGCCAGTCCTTCCTTTCTATTATCCAACAAAATGAAGAGACACAACCTACAATAGATCCGCTATAATATTCGCTCTTCTCTCTCACTGTCTCCCTATCTATTTCTCTCTCTAAGAATACACATACATTACACAACCGTCATACAATACCCTCATATATATGAGGCAGTTGCCTTCTAGGGAAAAAAAACCCTAAACTAAACATAAATTATACCGTCAGATCATATGCCTATGAACGGCCCAGATTGACTATAAATTAATATACTTTTACAAGGAAATTTTACATCTATTTTTAGCTTCAGGGGCACTGCCCCCGAAACCCCCCCGCTAGGGGGGGGGGGGGGGCTCCGAAAAGTGCAGCTACCCCCCCTTGGACCCCCCAGGCAGCGTAAAAATTACAGGCGGAATTGTCGACCCATTAAGGTATAGGGGTCCAATGTTGTGATACAAAATAAAAAAGATAATCAGGCTCCACACCCAACAATCCGATGCTCAGAGAGAGAGAGAGAGTTATGAATATTTTCCCACGATCACCTCTTTGAGATGAAATTTAGGAGCCTAAAAAAGCACTACCTTCCACAGATCATATCACCGAAAATATTGCGAACCAAGCTCTGAAATTTTTCGACTCATTTCCTTAGGATTGTAGCTTCACACCCTAACAATTTTAGATTCTGAACCTTTGTAGAAAAAATGTTATAGTGCAAATTCCACAATGATCTGTTTATATTAAATTGAGGAGCTTTCAAAAATACCTAACTTCCACAGATCAGATCTCCGAAAATATTGCGAACCAAGATCTGAAATGTTCTGACGATGTTCCTTAGGATTTTGGATTCGCACCCTAACAATTTTAACTTTTGAAACATCGTAGAAAACAAGTTATAGTGAAAATACCACGATGACCTGTTTGGAGCAGCGAAACCCTAGAATCCAAAGCTCTGATACCTAATGTTGTTAAGCTAGCTCCAAAAATAGAAGAAAAGAGATATCAGTTCCTTATAAATAAGCCACTTCGAGGGGGAAACCTCCAATACATTACATTAATGAAAAATTCTTGGATGATACAAATTAAAAAACCTCCTTTCTATATATAGGAGTCCATGGGGCCACAATGTAATCCTAGTGGGGCCACAATGTAATCCTAGCCGACCTAACAATAATAATTTAAGGGCACAATAATAACAATATGGGGATTACAGGGGTACAATAATAGCAATAAGGGGGTTACACTAACAAAAATAAGGGACTCTACTAGTAATATAGGGACCTAACAATTTTCTAGTTAGATTTCCTTTACTTTGTTTTAGCAATTTATGTTTCTGAATAGGCTTATGCTTCATTTATAGCTTTCAAATAGTTTAATGATAAATTACAATTGTGCGTAATTACTCTTCCAAAACATTTCATGAAACAGAAACTCTGTTTTCAAAATTGGATTAAGGGTTAAAGTGCTAAGAAACCATAGTTGTTTAGTTTTACTATTCCTGTCTTTTATTTCCATTAGAACAAAGTTTTTAATTTTTGTGTTAACAGATGTTTATGAAAGCCATTTTCAATATGCTAATCCTACATTAAATGGTTAAATATCTCCCACATATAGTGGTTGAAGTTATATTTCTTATTGTTATTTTCTTGCCAAAGAATAAGGCATTATTTATTTCTCCGAAGGCATCTTAAGAGGTTAAACACTTACATTTGACAACTCAATTATACATTAGTTGATTTTAGTTAGATCTTAAATGCTTTTACTTTCAAGACCCTCACTTAATTGCAAAAAATAATCTTCCTAAAAATTAATCTAGAAGGAATTAATATAATCATGTTTTCAGATGAGATGGTTGAATGATTAATGAAATGCATTTTCTGAGTTATCCATTTGAAGAGTTTTCTTAGTTCTTTAGTTCAAACAAGTGTAATTAGTTACCTAACATTACTTCAAGAAGACCACTCTTTACAAATTGAATAATTGGAGTAACTAAAAACATCTTAGACATTTTCATTTGCATTCTTTTTTCTCTATTCTAGGACCTTAGCAGACTAAAGTACAAGCAATTGCTAAACTCCATCTCAATAGGGTCATGCCTAACACTTGAATGTTGAGGTAACCAAAGGTACAATATTTTATTCATTTTCTTCTTTCATTTAAGATAGGAATTATAATTCTCAATCTTATTTTTAGAAATAGATCCATGGATTAGGACTAATAAATAGATTAGATAGATGCTTTGATTTCCAAAATAGGTCTTAAACTAGCCCTTAGGTTTTCGTATGTTTTTATGAAAATTAGATTATTTTTGGTACACTTCCTTTTCTTCCTTCTAAAATACATTTAGATTCACATAAGTCTTTGCATAGCTTTAGATTAACCATCCTTAGATCTCAAAGAACAAAAACCCCCCTAAAAACAACATAAAACACAAAACAACGAAGAAAGGAATAGGTTTCTTAAGCAGATATGCTGCATCACACTTCATAAGTTTACTAGCCCTATTGATAATTAATGAAAGCAATTTAGGACACTAAATAGACTAAACAATAGGATCTTCCTTTATCGGTGCAACTTTTCTCAGGACCTCTCCCCAAAAAAATACACCTTTCACAACCTCACAAGGGTCACTAATTGCTACCCCTTTGGGGAGCCCACATACCACTCCTCCGGATAGTCCAAGGAGCACCCACTAAGATAGTTCTCCTCAAACTTCCCCACAGAGGACACCTTTGCATACAGTTGTTAAATATTGTTTCGCTATGGCGGATAACTCACAAATACCTTTCTTAGATTCTTTAAAACTTCCATATTTAAGTAAGCTAACTAATTAACCAATCACACATGGCCAAAATTGGCTAGCAATGCTGACCAAGCTCCCATATGACATTCCAAAATTTGAAGGAAAGAAGGGGGAAGACCCAGGAAACCATGTCATGAACTTTTACCTATTTTTTTTGTCAAATAATATTACATATGGCACTATTAGACTACAACTATTTCAATGCACCATTATAGGGCCAACTATGAAATGGTACATTGACCATCCTTCTGTGTCACATGGAAGCTTTAGTTCTGTAGTGATTAGGGGCTCAATTTTATGCTCAAAAATTAAAGTTCTCATAATGTTTTGAAACCTAAATGACCACATAATTCTTATCATTCTAAATTTGGTGCACTTCGTTTCACACAAAATGGACCCCGTATGCTCTAGAAAACAAGTTCTACTCGCTTTGCTAAACAGGTAATTTTTTTTTTAATGGACAGATTGATGCCTAGTCAGCATTCTATAATGCTGATGTGGCATGCTGATTGGGCAGGGTTGATTTTGTCATCTTCCTCCAGTAAATGATGGAATGGCAATTGACATATTGTATGAGGAATTTTGGTTATGTGTTGAAATTTTAATGGTTTGAAGTCTGGCCAATTGGGTGAGAACACATGGTCTAGCCTGGGGCCGCCACGTGCTCCCCCCATGGTTTTATGTTGGACCGAAAAAAAAATTCAGGTCTGGGCATAGGTAACAGGGCTTGACCTCGCGACCTCCCACAAGCCAGTGCTACGCATAACCATTACACCATAACGTGAGTCTTAACAATGTATAAGGGCTGCCACATATATTTATTGTTTATAATTTTCAATGGTTGGGGGAGAGGGGGCCAGCCCCCAGTGCATAGGACCTCAGTGCATAACCATCAGTGGAGTTAACGGATAAGCACAAAATTTTAATGCATTAAACCATGTTTAATTAAACCTTAAACCCGTTTAATAAGTGCCTAATCTACATTTAATCAGGGATTAGCATAAGTGCAGGTTTAACGCTAAGTATTTCTTAATTAGCGTAAATATGTTTACTTAACTTAATGATGATTAAGTTGGTAGACCAAAAAATTACGGCAGAAATTGCCAATTTAGCTCCAGTTAACTAAAGCAGCATCTGAAATAGTGGAGAAAATGTAAATGGTCATAAATTTTGGAGTTTTTGACTAATTCAGGTGCAAAAAGAGGCTATATGACCATTTTTGGGCATGATGGACTTGTTGCTATAGGTTTCAAGAGTAGAAGAGCATTGTAAATAAGTCAATTCGTCAATTATATCATAATATAGAGGCCCAAGCCATGGAAGCTAGACAAAGGAGATATAGCCCAGGAGGGGTGAACTCCTTCATTAAATACATGTGTTGGTGTGTTGTATGGTGATGTATTTTACTTTATTTTCTTCTATTCATCCTTTGTTTTTTATGTTAAATTGTTCATTCAATTTACATGAAAAACACTCATGAGAATTGATAATTTGCAAGAGAACTTGATCCCTTAAGCACACATAAAAATTTTACTCATAATGTGAAAGAGTAATTAGCACAAAAACACTAACATACTCCATAAAGATCATTTTTGATATCAGAGCTCTTATTATTTAGTTTTTTTTGTGCAAGAAGGGATCTGATTTTTTGCAAGTTTGTGTCATGCTTACAAGGTTAAAACTAAAAAGAGGAGAAGGGAAGCCGGTTGAGAGCCTTGCGGTTGGGTCAAGAGGAAGAAGGGCAAGGTTTCCAAAGTCTTCAACACTAGCACATCCTCAAGTTGAAGTTGAGTCTTGAGTGAGCATGGCTCATGAACAAGAACCTACCATGAACGAAGATGAGAGAGCATTCAGGAAGGCATTCTTTGATATGATTGAGATGCCTAAATTCCTCTATGAGGAGAGGAATTTAAGGATGCAAGGAGAAAGTTCAAGGAATCTAAGACGAGAAGGTTCTCAAGGAGGGGGAGGCCATGGAGATTATAAGAAGCCACCATCCACTACACCATCATGCTCACCACCATATTCTTTGTCCTCATCATCATCTTCCACTACCACAACTCTTCCATCTGTTCATACACATACCTCAAAAGGAGATGGTAAATCACCCTTACTTAAACTTGATGTTAAATTTTAGCTACCTATGTATAATGGAAAAGTGAAAGTAGAGAAGTTGGATAATTGGATTTTTCAATTGGAGGTTTATTGTAGAATTCATAACCTTCAAGAAGATGACATAAAGATTTAGTTGGCTTCCTTGAGAATGGAGATTTCAAAACTTGTATGGTGGGAAGCAAAGACACAATAGGAGATTAAGAAAAAAAGTAATATCTCAATGTCTTGGTAAAAAAATTTTGCTGCCATTAAAAGGAAATTCTATCCTCTAGATTACATGAAAAAAGCTATTATGAGATGGCAAAAATTTAGACAATTGAAATTTCAAAGTGTGCAAAATTGTTCTCATGAATTAAGGAGAAGAGCTCAGAGCTCTTATGTTAGGTTTTGATTTGCATAGCCAAGAAACTTTGCTGAAGTACATAGGGGGTTTGCATAGTTACCTGAAACATACCATCCTCATTTTTAATCCCACTAGTGTAGATGAGGTCTGTGTGAAAGCTACACACCTTGAGGAAAGAGGGGAAAATGTACAAGAAGAGGGAAAAAATAAACCATTCAAGGGTGGTGAAAAAGGAAAGGGTTTCAAGGGTAAAAAAATGAGGAATGCATCCATTAATAAATAAGGGGAGAAAACCGCATGTACTCATTGTTCCAAAGAGGGTCATGATGAAACCCATTGTCGGAAACTTCATCCAAAATTTAGGCCTAAGAAATTCAACAACAAGGGGAAAAAAAAGACAACTACTACAACACAACAAGATCTTGGATCTGACTCAGGAGATGAGACTAAAATTGCAGTCATGGTCACAAAGGGAAAAGAAGCCATAGCAAGTGCTAGTTCATCAAATTGTGACAGTAACAGTCCAAGTGAAGAAACAAGAATAGAGTTGTT
Source organism: Pinus albicaulis (assembly GCA_034641835.2). Taxonomy (NCBI): domain Eukaryota; kingdom Viridiplantae; phylum Streptophyta; class Pinopsida; order Pinales; family Pinaceae; genus Pinus; species Pinus albicaulis. Next base: position 1,046,178,124 of record CM076578.1, on the reverse strand, counting down.
TCATGTAAGAGTGATATCAAAACATACAAAAATTAACACATTATTTTATAGTGGGTCTAAAGCGAACTTAATATTTGAAGACTTAGTCAAGAAGCTTAATCTTGAAACCTTATCTCATCATAAGCCATAACCTTTGGGTTGGATAACCAAGCATACAAATTTACAGGTTACAAGAAAATGCATTTTCCGGTTTGCAATTACCACAAACTTCATTGATGAAGTTGAGTTAGATGTTGTTAAAATTCAACAATAAAATGCACCACATACTAGTGTGGGATTCCAGGTCACACATGAGTGAGGAATTCTAGTGACACATTAGTGAGAATGTGGGCAACCAATTTTTAAATAAATTGGAAAATAAATTGTAATCTTATCTCATAACAACTTGTAATAGTTAAAAAAGTGTGATAGACTTAGTTAGCTCAAGAATTTCGAGTTGAGGGTCAAAGGAAAGGCATGTAGAGTGATTATATTATTTACAGGGTCTAGTTGTAGTTGTAGCACTAGTGTGGTGTGAGTGCAATCAATTAACTCAAATTAATTGAGTTAAAATCAATTTAATTAGTTCTAATTGATTGATGAGCTAGCGGAAGATCAAGTGAATTAAAATAGATTTAATTCACAAGTAGTGATCTACCAAGTAACTGATGATTCACCATTAATAGTTGCATGCATGTCAATTATGATGGAGAGCCATTTGAGACAAAGGTTAAAGGCAAGTAAACTATCAGCTGTATTTTTAGTGAACTACCCATGTGTAGTTATAAAGCCACAAGAATCCCATTATGGATTGCGCAGTAAAGGAAGGCTAGAAATCCTATTTAATAGGAATTATTTTGCCTAGGGATTGCGTGACCAAGGCAAGCTGAGGGTAGGCAGGAAATTGGCTATGTATGGTCCAACTTTTCCTAGATCAGTGTGAGATAATTGGTATAGTGTATGAGGTTGTGGTGAGCACACATGCATTGTATTGTTTCATGATTCCTTAGTTGATTATACAATAAAGATGGAGGGGTTTTTAGAAGTTGCTTTCCCAAGGAAAATATTGTGTTGTGTGACTGATTTACTTCTTTCTCTTACTTGCATGTGATTGAGCGATCCTGATTTATATTCCACAAATATTGTAGAAGGATTCAGTATCTTTTTTTAGTACATTGCATAATTGGATTGAATCCATTGGTGTAATTTATACATGGTATCAGAGCGCTAGGAATCACAATAGTGGAGAAGAAATTGAGTTTGTGTTAAACAATATTCAAATTTGCAGATACTTTATTTGGAGCTAGAAGTAGATCAAGATGTATTTCAATGGCTTGAGACTCGAATATGAACTCGAGGGAAGTTCAAATTATATTGCGTTGAAGGATAGGATGGACGCAGTGTTGGAGGACAATGGGTTGAAGGAATTCATAGATAATGATATTCCCAAGCCCACAACAACATATGCCCAAATTCTTGATGCATGGTAGAAGAAGGTAGAAAAGGTGAGGAGGATCTTGTTAGAGGGAGTTCAATATCATATTATCTCAAGTATCCATGGAAAGGAAAATACATATGCTATGTGTAAGACCTTTACAGATCTATTTCAAAGCAACAGTGACCACAAAAAATTGGCACTCAAGGACAAGCTCAGGAAAATCAAAACGGAGAAGGGTGACATAATCTAGAAATAATTGACCAAGTTCACTCAATGTCAAGATGAGCTTGGAAGTGTTGGGATTAATGTAGCTGATGATGAATTGGTGAGACTAGCACTTTTAGGCCTTCCAAAGAGCTAGCATAGTTACCAGGACTCTGAGAATTGGAGGGATAAGTTACCAGATTGGGAGCGACTATGGTCAGATTTGGTACAAGAAGAGTTTCAGTGGAATACCAGGGATGGATCCTCATCCAAGACTGGTGATGAGGGAAATTATGCCTTGGCTAGTAAGGCAAAGAAGGGGAAGGGGAATAATTCCTATTCCAAATCTGACACTGACAAAGAAGGCAAGAAGTGTGACATGTCAAAGGTGAAATGTTTTCACTATCATGATCATGGACACTATGCCACAAATTGTCCATAAAAGAAGAAGCAAAACAAGAAGGCTCTGAGAGTTGTAGAGGGTGAAGCTTTGGCCTCATAGTTTGAGTTGGACTTCTCTCTCATTGCATTCATGGCATCCATTGTGATGGGATCTATGTGGTACTTGGATAGTGGAGAATCTTTCCACATGACAGGAAACAAATAACTCTTTAGTAGATTGGAGGGGAAGGATCTTCAGATGCACATCGAGATGGGTGATGACGAGAGGTATACCGTTACCGGGATTGGTACAGTTAATTTCTAGAGACAATTAGGTAAACCTTTCATATTAAAATATGTCATGCATGTACCAGGATTGAAAAATAATTTAGCTTTAGTTGCTATGTTGGAGGATCTTGGATATGATATGGTTTTCAGTGAAGTAAAGGTGTTCCTTTGTCACAAAGCCACAACACAAGTAAATAAGATTCGGGTTCATGTGAAGAACCTCTAGAAACTTGATGTAGATGGTTGCGCAACATTGAGCAGTAAAGCAGGGAAGGTAGTGAGCCAAGATACAGGTGAGTTATGGCACAAGAGATTAGGACATCTACACCACAGTGATTTGAGGATGATGCAACATATGTAATATTCCCAAATGGGAAAAGCATGAATATGGCTCATAATAATGGAAACAACAAAAAATGTTAACACATTAGATATGATCCAAATAATAGATCCATGGTATTATGTATAACAACATTAAATAATTACAAGATCTTAGGGATCCAACCCTCAAGATAGGCAAAAGAAGACTCCAATGCTAAAATGTACCTGTAATATTCCCAGTTTAGCATGCAGCTAATTGGAATGTTGATTTTTGTATTTCACACCTAAGATATGAATAAATGGGTAAGGAGGTCCATACATCTCAGAAATAGGAACAAAATCCCTTATGATGTGAAGAGGGATCATTATTATGGCTGGATTTCACACCATCATGTGTGAAAAGGGACATTTGCATGTGGACAAAGTCAAGTTTGACCAAGTCAACAACATAAATGTAGGAGTGGATCATCCATAAAATCATCTCAATATGAATTAGGATTAGTTTGGACAAATATATGAGAGTTGGACTGAAGACCCTTAGGTGTGAAAAGGGCTGAAGTAGGTTGAAGAGGTCAAATTTGACCAAATCAAATAGCGCTGTCATGGAGGAGTGGCATTGATGAAGGTACAACACAGTTTTGTAGGGAGATTTTTTGTGTGATGGTGGAAACCATAATGAGTGGGACCCAAGGTGATAAGGCTCACTCAGTTTATAAGGAAGAGGATGGCAGCCATTTGAGGTTAGCTTATGAATTATATTTTGATGTGTCTGCTTAGACTTTTTCTCTCTTCAGTTGTTTAGCTAAGATTGTTGGTTTTGTTTAGCACTAAGGTATTCCTATTTAGGAATTCCATATATTCCCTTTGAGTAGCTCTTGGAGAGACCTAATCTATCATTCCACACATCCAGCATTGGTGCCAAGCTTCAGTGTTCAGTTTCAGCGTAGTTTCTGTAGGAGGTTGTGTTGAGTTGCAGGGTGTTGCAGTGGAGGGTTGAGAAACCCACTTTCTGAGTTGGTTTTGCATAGGAGGAAGGATTAATTCTATTAGTAGATCTATTTGGAGGGTTATTGGGATGATTTCAGATCTTTGGCAGCAAGCCAATATATTTCCATCACCTACAACATTATTCCAATCTGGAATTGTGTTATTTTTGGAGGGCAGTTTTAGTAGTGCATCTGGCAGTTCTTTTTAGGAATTTCACTGTGATTGAGACATTCATCCTTTCATGGGGGAAGACCTTTGATCATATATACATCAGATCTACATTATTTCAGCCTTATATACTAATGTGCTTTAGTTTTGCAGTGATTATTCAATCTTAGTGCTGAAGATCACCATTTGTATTTGGGTGTATTCCTAGAAAGCCTTCCCAAGTTCTCTAGATTTTGTATAAAGGAGACTACTTCTCAGTTCATGGGCCATATTGTTTAATATAATATCAGATATATTTGTCTCTGTGCATAAACTCTCATTAGACGGTGCTGTCTCTTTATGCAGTAATTTCATGTTGCAATAGTTTTGGGGTCTTAGCAATTTTGAGCTATACTTGATGTGGGAGGTATGTTTACCTCATCTAGTTTGATTTTTTTTTTATCTATCCTTGGATTTATATGGTATATTTTTATATCTAAGAGATCCAAGTGTCGATTTCATTTTATGTAGCATATATTTTTAAAAATGTGTCTTTTATGCATGTATTGCTGAGCAGTCCCATTTTGGGATATTATGGTGGTATTTGAGCAAGATATTTGGCTCAACCCATGGGCTTCAGGCCAAAATGCTATAAGAATAAGGAAAGATCAGAATGATGGAGAAAATTAGCTTTGTCTCATCATTTTTCAGATCTATGAAGAACCTCTCCAATGAGGTTAAATAGAAATAAGAAAAAAGAACCAGTGAAACTTCTAGATGGTTTCAAGAAGAGGAAGGGCCATGTACTTCCTATTCTCAAATAAAAGAACCAATACTGCAGAAAGCTCCAAAACATTATACCTTGCATTTTCCTTTTGAGGAAGACAATAAAAGGCATGGATATGGAGGGCACTTGGAACATGAGATCCTAAGTGGATACGTTGCAAAATACAAGTCACAATCTAAATATTTCAAGGAGACTCTAACTCTTCCTTAGTTTATTCAGCTGGAAGAAGAAAGGAGGCCCTACAGCAATAGGAGAATGAGAGGCAAAAGATTTCTATTTTCTAATTTTTATGGATCATCCACATGTTTAGCAAAGGCTTGGGTGATGAAGCTTGATGCATTCTTCATACTACATCTAGTGGTAGAAAGAGAGGCTGTTCAGATCTCAGCGCTGCACCTTGAGGGAAAGGCAAGAAATTGGTGGTTCAGCCATGTGATTCATGCAAGAGTGTCTACTTTTGCATATTTCACTCAGATGGTGATCAAAATATTTGATAAGAATAGATCAGAAGGGAAGGATCCTCCACCACCACTTGAGGAGATTTGTACCAGCGCTGGTATAAATATGGAGGAACAACCACCATCCTCAGCAGATAGGGAAGCAAGCTCAGTGGAAGGAGGAACCCTTGAAAAAATACAAGATGTTTCCAAGCTTCACCAAGGTATGCATTAATTTCCACTTTTTTTATTTCAGCGAATCTTATGGAGGAATGTGGAAACCTGCCTTTGCATTATCTAGGATCAACACATGTTGTTGATTGGGAGCAGCAGGATTGCACTGTGTTGTGCAACCTTGACTTGTTCAAGGAGTGGATGAATCATCATCCTAATGTGCCATGGTTGGGTTTCACACAACACTTGGGGTTGGAGTATGGATTTTTGGAGGATAGGATGAAATTTATCCTAAACAAAACTATGCAGAACCATATGTTCATCCTTGAGTTGGAGCATGAGACATCAAGTACACCATTGAGGAGCTTTACAACACTATAAATAAGTAGTATTGAGGAGGCTTTGCCTGCAGCACACTTGGATATTTGTGGGTTCAAGATGATCATTTGTATGAGATCTTTTCTAGGAGATCTGTAAGAAGTTGCATTTCAATATCCCATGAAATGCAAAAGGAGAAATCTGTTTTGGAATGATGGTAGTCTTCATTAGAAGAATACCAAGATGGAGCATGAGGGGAGGCACCCACATTTGGATGAATGGTTGTGTATGGTGAGCAAGAAGCTAGAAGGCTACTTGAAAATATATGACACTGGGCAGCAGGAGGCTTGGCTGCATTGGCTACTCTTAAAGGATTTTGGCCATCATGTGACATATCCTCTTTGTAAGGGTATGTGGATGGAGAAATTTTGGTAGGATACTTGCATCATAGGGCAACAAGGAGTATGGATGCATTTTTTTGATATGACATTCTTCATATCAATAATTAGGTTTCCACCACATGATTTGTATGATGGAGGTATGAGGAGGCAGCAAAAACTTTTGTTGCCAGGGTTGTTCTTTGGAGAGCATGGATAGATTTTATCTCATACTTTGCATGATGTTGCAGGAGTGGTAGATGGAAATATTATGGTGCAAAGGGGCTACTCTTTTGCCTTGGATGATTAGTAGGTACTTCCACTTTTGAGGGAACTTCTCATATATAGCGGCATTGTAGGAGATGTCTTTGACAAGGAGCATGTTAAAGAATGGAGCTATGAGTTTGAAGGAGCCTATTTGCATAGGCCAACAGCACTGTCACTTGGGAGTTTTGTCTTATTGATGGAGTATCACTAGGATCACTTCACACCTGATGCACTTGGTGGAAAAGGAGGAGGTGAGAGTGATGGAGTAGTGGATGTAAACATCTATTACATTGATATGATCTTCTTAACTTGTATTTCCAAGCATAAGAAGGGAGACCTTCATCCAGCACATGGTTCATTCCTTTCATGGGAATATATCATACCACTATGGAGGGCTTATTCATGTACATTTTCATCATATTACTTTCAACACATGGTAATAATATTTTTTTTGCATCTATTTATTATCTAAAACAGTATTTGCATTCTCTTACCATTTCTATGCAGTGCATTGCTTCCCAAGAGGGAAAGCTTCTTATTGAGCTCCATGGGAAATTTTTGGCCAACTATTATGATGGAGAAAGCCATATTTTGTATGACCTTGGGCAAGTGTTTTATTATTTCTATTATGATCAGTTGGCACACTCAGCCATTTACTATTCACTAGTAGATATGATGACACATATAACTAGCAATTTAAGAAACAACTTGCCATGTTATTTCTTGAAATAGTAGTTTGGAAAACTGCACTGTGACCACTTGGGAAACTGTCGGTACCTTTCAGCACTATATAAAACCTTTATTACTCTAGCATGGGGTAGGCTACTTTGTCTACCATGTTCAGATTTTCAGCCCACCTACTTTGCAGGAGCCGAAGGTGGAGAGGAATTTTTAGGAGTTGCCATGTTGGGAGGTGATTCATTTTGTATGGATGATAGCTTGGGGATGGGAGATTCATATGGGTATGATAGATCCCAATATATATCAGAAATCATGCCTCAATAAGGCCTTTAGAAATCCCATTTTTGCCTCCATGGATATTTTGCTTTTACATGATGATAGCTATTTGGGATGCTCACCAAAAGCTAGATTGCATACTTGGGAGGAGAAACTTGGAGATGTATTGATGAGACAGAACCTTGATCCTTGGAGGATTTTATCATATGAGGATGCTACAAGGGGAGAAGAGGAGGCTTTTTAGTTCTATGCTTTCATTTGCTTGAGGACAAGCAAAATTTGGGAGGGGAGGATTGTAATATTCCAAGTTTAGCATGCAGCTAATTGGAATATTGATTTTTGTCTTTTACACCTAGGAGATGAATAAATGGGTAAGGAGGCCCATAAATTTCAGAAATAGGAACAAAATCCCTTATTATGTGAAGAGGGATCATTATTATGGCTGTATTTCACACCCTCATGTGTGAAAGGGACATTTGCATGTGGACAAAGTCAAGTTTGACCAAGTCAACAACATAAATGTAGGAGGAGTGGATCATCCATAAAATCAGCTCAATATGAATGAGGATCTGTTTGGAAAAATATATGAGAGTTGGATTGAAGACCCTTAGGTGTGAAATGGGTTGAAGAGGTCAAATTTGACCAAATCAAACAATGCTATCATGGAGGAGTGGCATTGATGAAGGTACAACACAGTTTTGGAGGGAGATTGTTTATGTGATGGTGGAAACCCTAATGAGTGGGACCCAAGGTAAGAAGGCTCAATTATTTTATAAGGAAGAGGATGGAAGCCATTTGAGGTTAGCTTATGAATTATATTTTTATGTTTTTGCTTAGACTTTTTCTCTCTTCAGTTGTTTAGCTAAGATTACTGGTGTTGTTTAGCACTAAGGTATTCCTATTTAGGAATTCCTTTTGTTGGTGTCCCGTGTTTTGATAGTTTGGAAAATCAAAAGACAAGGCAACATCAGAACCAATCTTTAGAGTTCCAGGATCTAGTCCTCCTGTTCTCAGAGAGGGATCTCTCAAATATTTGTTTGCAATGGTTTATCTTGTGTGCTTTGAGTATGGATTTTAGAGTAGTTATTAAGTGCAGATGTTTGTTTGGTTGGATTGAGTTGATACAACAGAACATGAAAGGTTTAGGAAAGATAGACAGAAAGAGGAAATATCTGGTTCATTGGGCAATGGAGTCAAAATAAGGTCATGACAAACTCTTCAATGGATATGGGATATCAAAGGTCAAATCTAACTTGGCCACAGGATCCTTTATTTTGGAATGAGATGGAAATTAATGTTTTTGGAAAGAGAATTTTAATTCTCAACAAAGGGAAATTGAAAACATAACTTAACAATAAAGAGATATTTGATAGACAGGGCTAACCATAAATTCTACAAACATTCCTTAAGAAAATAATGACTTCAAGACAACTTTTAAAATGAAATCTAAGATTCGGGGAACACCCTATTTCCTCAAAGATCTTATTTTAAAGGACTTGGAAAAAATAAAAGATTCACTGATAATTGTAGCCATAGAAGAGGGAACACCTAAATAACATCTATGCTTACAACTATAAAGACCTTCAAAACAATTGTTCAAGCAGTGGTAAAGGGCAAGATCAAAACCGACCTCTTTGATTAACTTAATACAATGGTACTTCAAAGGGAGACTTCAATAACAACTTTCAAGTGATAGCAGACAAGCAGGGAGAACCATAAATCATGCTGAAACCAACTATTTGAGCTATTAAGGAAATAAACGAGCATGAAGACTAAAGAGAAGGTTTAAAGCCTCTAAAATACTTCAGCAGAAGAAAACATAAAACAGTGAAGGATTAATAGGTCTAAGGTGCTTCCAGGAGTCATTTTTTAGCCTAAAACTTTCAACCTACTATAGCAAGAAATTATGGAACATAATGAAAACAGGAGAAAACTTTCAACAGTTAGAATACTTCACCAACAACCAAGCTCATGGATCCAATGATAGAGCCTTCTCAGGAATAAGCATGCAACAACATCATCAAGACATCCAAGACTTCAATTTGTTCTTCAACTTTGACAAACTTGTATATTTCAGAGAGTTTCAGTGTTACAACTTGTAATCAGTAAACAACCAACAACTTCTCATCTTCTACTGAAGTATTTATAGAAGACTGAGGGGGAAAAGATCTGAGATAAGATCTCTTAAGACAATAAATAGAGATTGAAGACTTCTCGGCCCTTTGAGGGGCTCGATGGAGAAGTTTACAGGTGGATCACTGCATTAACTGTTTTAAAATAAATATTAAAGCTCGGTGGGAGCTTTATTTGAATTTAAGGTTCTGCGTAATACGGGAGTAACTATGCAGATATTCTTTTCATTGAAGTTCCTGGCAGAAATAACTCCTCAACTACTTTGAGGCAAAATATCTGATCTTGATCAATAAATTCAGCTCCAGATTGAATATTTTGAGGGACAGGTGGCACTTTAGTCACTGAAAGGAATCGATTTGCGTCCATTTGTGGCAGTGGAAGATTAAACACTTTAGGTTTTCCTTCAAACTGTGTTTTAGATTGGGGATTAGGCTTTTGATAACTGTCTTAGCCATAATCCCCGCTAATCTGTCTTCAATCCTCTGTGCTGGCACATTTCTGGTCTTTTGCAACTAATACTCTTTCTCTGTGCTTCATTTGATGTTTTTAGGTTTTAGCAGGGGCAGACGACACCAAAGGCTCATGAAACCTTTGATGAAGAACTTGAATCCATACCCTGTGGACGATTTCTCTAATGTATTCAAAAGGTGGAGGATCGTCATCCTCGTCCTACAAACTTTCTTCCTTTCAAGCGGAAAAAACATTAAACCTTGCAAAAACAAACAAATGTTACAAAATCCTGCATTTATAGGTCAATCTGCATCAGAGGGTGTGCGGGGGAAGTAGGGCCGTTGGATGGCATCATCCAACGGTCGAGATTTAATCTCAGAATGGTCAAAAGAGATGGTGGAAGGGTGATTAAATCTGAGTCGTCGATTCGCGCTGAGATCGACGGTTGGGGATGGGATTTCCGCTATACAATAGCTTGGCTATCGCACGGGCACTTTGGTTAACCAGCGGACATCTTCGAAGAGTGATAGCTGTTGGATGAGGGGCTGCAGATCAGACGGTGGAGATCAATTTTGCAGGGCATCCAGGTCTGAACTATAATGCGTGGGGGACGAGGGTTGCACAGCGGTTTTCAAATCCTACAAGGGACATGCGTCGGGTGGTGTATGGATTCGCTGGGCAACGGGGAAAAACCACCACCCGCCCAAAGGCGGTGTGGGAGAAACTGGGGTGGTTATGTAAAAACAGCGGAAAAAGCAGTGAAATGACGTATAAAGGGGTCGGGCAGGAGAATGCTTGGAGGACCGTTGGATCGTGGAGTGGGGGCGCAGATCAACGGTGGAGATGCGGCGGAGGGATTTAGTGGGAAAAACCTTTATAAACAATGAAATATGAAAATTTTCAGCTTTAAAAAGGGGAAAGGCGTATTTTATATGAATGGCGGGGGTATCGTACGGTGGGCCGGGCGGGATCGATCGAAATCGTGGACAGTGCGATGGAGAGAAACTGCGATCGGGCGGTCGCATCGAAAATATTTGCGACGCGATTGAATCGCATCGCAAATATTTGCGATGGATCAAACAGATGTAAACAACGAAACATGCGATTTGCGATATGCGATCGGGCGGAACGATCGCATCACAAGTTTTTGCGAAGAGTCAATGAAGTGCACCATATAAAATGCGATAATGTGATATTACGATTGATCGCATCACATATTCTTGTGATGAGCATTTTTAAATAAAACCATAATTTGCGATCTGCGATGTGATAAGCACCTCTAGAGTTAGTGCTGGGTCTTAGGGTGTGGGCGTATGGAAGAAAAGGGGGTTAAAGACTTAGCCTAAGGGCTTAAGTCCAATACTTATGAAAAATGCGTTTTTAAATTATTTTTCAAAGGAAATGGAGGGTTTCGTTAAGGTTAAAGAGTGAGTCTTTAACTTTATGAGAGTGATTTTCATGAAGGGGAGAAGAGGAATCATGAAAAACAAAGGGGATTTCATGGGGAAAAAGGGGAGAAAAAGAGGTTAGTTTTGGAAAAAAGGGGGAAAAGGAAAATGGGCCTTGCAGCAGTATCTGGTCTTGGAAATCAGCAGGATTTTAGGGTCTTTAGGATGTAAACAACAGTGCAGATTTGGACAGAGGTAGGAGGCCTTAAAAAGTCTTCAAGAGCCAACATTTCTTCATAGAAAATTGTTCCTTGAAGGCTCAAAATAGATTTTAGCCACCTTTTGGTATAACAAAATATTATAGGTGGCTAACAGTGGCTCCACTTGGGGATCGTGCCTTCTTGAAGGCATCAAGAATTTCAGACTTGCATTCTCTAGGAGGCTGATCAGTTACCTTATCCATTGGGCTGCCCTTCCTTCGCTGGGATGATCTTCTCTAAAGACATATTTGGCAATTACGAAAACAATGGACCTTCATAAACAAGCTTTCTACCTACCCAATCCTACAGATCTAACATTTTTTCTTCATCAGAGTGCACTTGGATTGGCAAACTCTCTTACAAATTTTTATTCTTTTTGAAAGCATAAAATATAATCTAACTCAACTCCTTATTTCTCCCTAAACTCAAATTGAATAGTTGATCTCAGATGTTTCTCTACCTAATCTACTGCCTGTTGGGATTAAATTGTCCAACAGATTTTCATTCTCTAGATTCTATAACATAAATTTAAAAACAATCAAGTCAAGGTTAAGCTGTTTTGACTTGCTGTGGTCTATGGCATAAAAACAAGCTGCACATAGATTATTACTTGCAGAAAATTAAAATCAAAATGGAAGGCTTAAGATCTGAAAGTCTCTCATCATGGCCTTCTCTTTTCTTCACAGCTCTGTTTTTGCTTTTGTTTGAGCTGTCTCTTCCTTGTTCTCTAATTCAGATTTTATGCTGATTTGAACCAGATCTTGATATTTCTTTGACTCAGAATTTAACATAGATTTGAGTCATCTCCTTTGGAAACTTTGGTTCATATTTTGAGTATGTTTGAACCTTTAATTTCTATCTTGATATACCTACTGATAAGCCAAGATTAAACAGTTTGGCAAATCAAATTCACTATCCTATTAGCAGTAAATTCAAAAGCTAATTAGTCAAGATTAAATAGTTTGAATAACTAGAAGTGCGTTTTTGAGGAGTGGCATTTGAGCTTGCACACATTCAGAATTTATTTCTCTCTTTTTTGGCATGGGGCTTTGCCTTTCTTGTTTTCATTTATGCCCTCTTTTCTTTCTTTTCTTTGTTTTTGGATTTTTCTTTTTCTTACAAGACAAAAATCAACAACTAACTACATGCTCAAAATTGAGCTTTATTGACATTCTTATCTAACCTACTCTAACTTGGAATATTTACATTTTTTAGGTGATACAATAATGCCAATGCAGCCAGTCAAGCAATAGTAAAAAAGGGGAGAAGAACTGACTGCTAATCAGAGACAACCATAGGGTGCTCTGCGTGTGGATCTTCAAAACTGAGGCCACCAGCAGTGGTGACCATTTCTGGTGTGTTTGGATTTTGCGAAGGATTAATGCTTGAGGTGCTAAGCCAATTAAGGCCTCCATGTATTCTACCACAGGATCAATCAGAACATGATATAAACTTTCTTTTTTAAGGCCTGCCATGGTTGGTAGGTTGTATGTATCCCGGGAAGCTTCAATCACTTCATCTGCAGTGTGGCCTTTGTAATCACACTCCTCTCTTTCCTGGCTAGGAGTATTTGGCATATGAACATCAACCAGGAATACTTCTTCTCCCACTGGATCAAGACAGAGATGTCTATGGGAAAGGAGGTCTCCCTCATCTTCACTACAACATGAACTGGAGGGTTCATCATATATGGTAGGGCTATCCTCTTCTGACCCTAACTAGTTATGCTGGAGTGAACTGAACTCTGTGAAAAAATTAACATATTCTTGAGCAGGGGTTGCTTTGATTACCTTGACCCTTTCAGGCGAAGGCTCTGGATATTCATCTTGCTCAAGATTTTCTTCATGTCCTTCTTCCTTGTCCTCTATGTTGAAGAGCTGCTGGCTTCCATCTTCTTTGAAATTATTACTGATGATATGATATATAACAGAGTGAAAATTCAATGAATCTTCATCTGCTATCATGCTTTCAACGCTTTCTTCATCCGTATCATAGATGGCCTGCATTGGCTCATCATTTTCTTGAAGTTGATGGTTGTGATCTTCCTCCCATGAAACTACTGATGATGGCCCTGCAAGCTCGGCTTCCTTTTGGAAAAAACCATCATCAGACAGATTATCATCAGATAAATCATAATTATAAGCAACGTTACCCATCAAACCTTCTGGAATCTCAGCAAGTCTTTCTTCAAAATAGTCTGCAAGTTCATTTTCTGATTCAAACTCTAGTTCATCATACATGCTTTGCATGTGGCTTCTGTCTTGCAACGGTATGGTTTGTCTTTCTCGAGGACAAGGTGTAGGTTTGTCCCAATCATTATTTCTGGTTTCAACCCAATATTCTTCCTCTTCTATTTTCAGCAAGGTATTGGCCATCTCTATCGTTCCTTCTAGCTTGCTTTCTAAAGAAATCTGCCCTTTCTGCTCTGTTCGGTCCTTCTTTGCTGCTTTCAATCCTTCCTCCCTACACTTTATGTTGTATTCGACAGTAACTGCTATGCTTTGCATTTCCTCTAGGCTCGACGGCTCTCTTTCTCTTATACGGAATTCCACCTCGGGTTCAAAAGAACTAGGGTAGTGCGGTAAAGCCCATCCTAAAGGTGGTTTTACATCAGAAGGTATCGCATTGTACACCTTATTGAACCTGGCTGAAAAATATTGTATTGTCTCTGCCATCTGTCTTCTCAAGTTCTGATATTCTTCTAGGATGAGAAAAACATTCACCGGGACTGCCCATCTATCAAGGAAAACTCGAGCAAATTGATGAAAGATGAAGATGCTTGCAGTTGGAAGGTTTTTAAACCAACTCTTTGCATTTCCTTGTAATGACAAGGCGAACATTCTAATACGCACATCATCTTCTTTTATTTCATATAAGTCAAGTACATCCTCGAGATTTTGGACATGCTGGTCAGCAGTGATTTTTGAATCTTCTTCATTAAAAGAGGGCAGCTTATCTATAAGTTCTGCAGGGAGGGGCTGGAAGATAAGAGGTAAAACCAGAGGCTTATATCTTTCTATGACCTTTGTGGGTGTGGGTAGCATGACAGGAGGCTCATGGATGTTTGAAACTTCTTTAGAAGTGGGAGATATAACATGAGGCTCTGGTCCCACCAGATTTTTCACAGGAGTACAGGTATGCTCACGGTCTGAAGATTGAGGTCTGAGTTCTTTCCCGTACTCAATGTGGGTTTCATATTTGTATACTTGAGTAGGCTTAAAGCAGGACAAGACATATTGATAGACAAAAATAATGAATTCTTTAAACCAGATCCAACCCATATGTTCTACCCTTCTATGAGGCCTGGCCATATTTCAGGTTCTTCCTCCAGTGGAGTCTTTGGGAGTTATGGAGTGTGGAGTCGCCAGGTGGAAATTTTTTAGCTCGTAAGGAGGTAAAATGTTTTATGGTTCCACCACCATGTTTATTAGATACCAATCTAAAATATTTTTTGGTTTTTCTGAGTTTTTTTGGTTTTATAAGTTTAAGAGAGTGTTCTAAATCTGATTTTGCACTTAGCTAAGGTGTTCAAACAAACATAGTTGCTCTTATGGCTTGGTAATTGGTTCCTTCAAGGTTTGGTAAGGCTTTACAAGAATCCTAAGGGTTACTTAGTTTGTCACTAATTCAATTAAGTCCTATCATGATTACCATTTGTTGGGTAGTGCTTGACGAAAGTTACTTATGTTATACTGGACCTAAATAGTTTGAAGAAAGGTTTTAAAACCTCAATATTCTCAGTATGGTCCCACCGTGATCGCCATTATGTTGGTGGTGATGAGGTGGCTAATAATCACTAGATATTCTTTAAAATAAGGGATTTATGGAGTCCTGAAGGGTACTTAGATTGTTGCTTACTCAGAAGGGTCCCATCGTGATCGCCATTATGTTGGTGTACCATGTTTTGACAGTTTGGAAAATCAAAAGACAAGGAAACATCAGAACTAATCTTTAGAGTTCCAAGATCTAGTCCTCCTATTCTCAGAGAGGGATCTCTCAAATATTTGTTTGCAAAGGTTTATCTTGTGTGCTTTGAGTATGGAATTTAGACTAGTTATTAAGTGCAGATGTTTGTTTGGTTGGATTGAGTTGATACAGCAGAACATGAAAGGTCTAGGAAAGATAGACAAAAAGAGGAAATATCTAGTTCATTGGGCAATGGAGTCAAAATAAGGTCATGACAAACTCTTCAAGGGATATGGGATATCAAAGGGAAAATCTAACTTGGCCACATGATCCTTTTGTTTTGGAATTAAGTGAAAATTAATGATTCAGAAAGAGAAGTTTAATTCTCAACAAAGGAAACTTGAAAACATAACTTAACAATAAAGAGATATTTGATAGACAAGGCTAACCATAAATTCTACAAACATTCTTTAAGCAAATAATGACTTCAAGACAACTTTTAAAATGAAATCTAAGATTCGGGGAACACCCTATTCCTCGAAGATCTTATTTTAAAGGACTTGGAAAACATAAAGATTCAACGATATTGCGGCCATAGAAGAGGGAACACCTAAATAACATCTATGCTTACAACTTCTAAGACCTTCAAAACAACTGTTCAAGCAGTGGCAAAGGGCAAGATCAAAACCGACCTCTTTGATTAACTTAAAACAATGGTACTTCAAAGGGAGACTTCAATAACAGCTTTCAAGTGATAGCAGACAAGCAGGGAGAACCATAAATCATGCTGAAACCAACTATTTGAGCTATTAAGGAAATAAACGAGCATGAAGACTAAAGAGAAGGTTTAAAGCCTCTAAAATACTTCAGCAGAAGAAAACATAAAACAGTGAAGGATGAACAGGTCTAAGGTGCTTTCAGGAGTCATTTCTTAGCCTAAAACTTTCAACCTACTGTAGCAAGAAATTATGGAACATAATGAAAACAGGAGAAAAATTTCAACAGTTAGAATACTTCACCAACAACCAAGCTCATGGATCCAATGATAGAGCCTTCTCAGGAATAAGCATGCAACAACATCATCAAGACATCCAAGACTTCAATTTGTTCTTCAACTTCGACAGACTTGTATATTTTAGAGAGTTTTAGTGTTACAACTTGTAATCAGACAACAACCAACAACTTCTCATCTTCTACTGAAGTATTTATAGAAGACTGAGGGGGAAAAGATCTGAGATAAGATCTCTTAAGACAATAAATAGAGATTGAAGACTTCTCGACCCTTTGAGGGGCTCGATGGAGAAGTTTACAGGTGGATCACTGTATTAACTGTTTTACAATAAATATTAAAGCTCGGTGGGAGCTTTATTTGACTTTGAGGTTCTGCGTAATACGGGAGTAACTCTGCAAATATTTGTTGCATTGAAGTTCCTGGCAGAAATAACTCCTCGGCTACTTTGAGGCAAAATATTTGATCTTGATCAATAAATTCAGCTCCTAATTGAATATTTTGAGGGACAGGTGGCACTTTAGTCGCTGGAAGGAATCGATTTGCCTCCATTTGTGGCGGTGGAAGATTAAACACTTTAGGTTTTCCTTCAAACTATGTTTTAGATTGGGGATTAGGCTTGTGCTAACTGTCTTAGCCGTAATCCCCGCTAATCTATCTTCAATCCTCTGTGCTGGCACATTTCTGGTCTTCTGCAACTGATACTCTTTCTTTGTGCTTCATTTGATGTTTTTAGGTTTTAGCAGGGGCAGAAGGCACCAAAGGCTCATGAAACCTTTGATGAAGAACGTGAATCCATACCCTGTGGACAATTTCTCTAATGTACTCGAAAGGCAGAGGATCGTCATCCTCATCCTACGAACTTTCTTCCTTTCAAGCAGAAAAAACATTAAACCCTGCAAAAACAAACAAATGTTACAAAATCCTACGTTTATAGGTCAATCTGCATCGGAGGGTGTGCGGGGGAAGCAGGGCCTTTGGATGGCATCATCCAACGGTCGGGATTTAATCTCAGAATGGTCGAAAGAGATGGTGGAAGGGTGATTAAATCTGAGCCATCGATTCGCGCTAAGATCAACAGTCGGGGATGGGATTGCCGCTGTACAATAGCTTGGCTATCGCACGGGCACTTTGGTTAACCAGCGGACATCTTCGAAGAGTGATAGCCATTGGATGCGGGGCTGCAGATCAGATGGCGGAGATCAATTTCGCTGGGCATCAAGGTCTGAACTATAATGCGCGGGGGACAAGGGTTGCACGGAGGTTTTCAAATCGTACAAGGGACACGCGTCGAGTGGTGTATGGATTCGCTGGGCAATGGGGAAAAACCACAACCCACCCAAAGGTGGTGTGGGAGAAACCGAGGTGGTTATGTAAAAGCAGCGGAAAATGTAGTGAAATGATGTATAAAGGGGTCAAGCGGGAGAATGCTTGGAGGACCGTTGGATCGTGGAGCGGGGGCGCAGATCAACGGCGGAGATGCAGCGGAGGGATTTAGTGGGAAAAACCTTTATAAACAATGAAATATGACATTTTTCAGCTTTACAAAGGGGAAAGGCGTATTTTATATGAATGGCGGGGGTATCGTACGATGGGCCCGACGGGATCGATCACAATCGTGGACAGTGCGATGGAGAGAAACTGCGATCGGGCGGTCGCATCGCAAATATTTGCGACGCGATCGAATCACATCGCAAATATTTGCGATGGATCAAACGGATGTAAACAATGAAACATGCGATTTGCAATATGCGATCGGGCGGAATGATCGCATCACAAGTTTTTGCGAAGAGTCAATGAAACGCACCATAGAAAATGCGATAATGCGATATTGCGATTGATCGCATCGCAAATTCTTGCGATGAGCATTTTTAAATAAAACCATAATTTGCGATCTGCGATGCGATAAGCGCCTCTAGAGTTAGCGCTGGGTCTTAGGGTGTGGGCGTATGGAAGAAAAGGGGGTTAAAGACTTAGCCTAAGGGCTTAAGTCCAATACTTATGAAAAATGCGTTTTTAAATGATTTTTCAAAGGAAATGGAGGGTTTCGGTAATGTTAAAGAGTGAGTCTTTAACTTTATGAGAGTGATTTTCATGAAGGGGAGAAGAGGAATCATGAAAAACAAAGGGGATTTCATGGGGAAAAAGGGGAGCAAAAGAGGTTAGTTTTGGAAAAAAGGGGGAAAAGGAAAATGGGCCTTGCAACAGTATCTGGTCCTGGAAATCAGCAGGATTTCAGGGTCTTTGGGATGTAAACAACAGTGCATATTTGGACAGAGACAGGAGGCCTTCAAAAGTCTTCAAGAGCCAACAGTTCTTCATAGAAAATTGTTCCTTGAAGGCTCAAAATAGATTTTAGCCACCTTTTGGTATAACAAAATATTATAGGTGGCTAACACCTTCTCTTACCTTTGAGTAGCTCTTGGGAGAGACCTGATCTATCATTCCACACATGTGGAATTGGTTCCAAGCTTCAGTCTTCAGTTTCAGTGCAGTTTCTGCAGGAGGTTGTGTTGAGTTGTAGGGTGTTGCAGTGGAGGGTTGAGAAACCCACTTTCTGAGTTGGTTTTGCATAGGAGGAATGATTACTTCTATTGGGAGCTCAGTTTGGAGGGTTCTTGGGCTGATTTCAAATCTTTGGCAGCAAGCCAATATATTTCCATCACCTACAACATTATTCCAACCTGGAATTGCGTTATTTTTGGAGGGCAGTTTCAGCAGTGCATATGGTGGTTCTTTTTTTGAGTTTTCTTGTGATTGAGAGGTTCATCCTTTCATGGGGGAAGACCTTTGATCAGATCTGCATCGGATCTAGATTATTTCAACTTTATATACTCTTTTGCTTCAGTTTTCATTTATTATTCAGTCTTAGTGCTGAATATCACCACTTGTATTTGGGTGTATTCCTAGAAACCCTTCCTGGGTTCTCTAGATTTTGTATAAAGGAGACTAGATCTCAGTTCATGGGCCATATTGTTTAATATAATATCATATCTATTTGTCTCAGCTATTTCTATGCATAAAATCTCATTATACTGCGTTGTCTCTTTATGCAATAATTTCATGTTGTAGTAGTTTTGGGGTCTTAGCAATTTTGAGCTATACTAGATGTGGGAGGTCTATTTACCTCATCTAGTTTGATTTGTTTCTGATCTATTCTTGGATTTAGATGGTATATTGTCATATATAAGTTATCAAAGTGTTGATTTTGTTTTATGTAGCATATATTTATGAAAAAAGTGTTTTTTTTATGCATGCATTGTTGAGCAGTCCCATTTTGGGATATTACAGTACCTGAAACATGTAATACAATGCTACAAAAAGTACTGAAGCAAGCACAATGCATTTTTAGTGACTAATACTATAGTTGGAACATATATATAAATGGATCTGATAATATCATGCTCATACAGAGCTAAAAATGGAGATCTATGCTCCTTAACAGTTTTCTAACACAACCCAGGAAGAGTTTCCGGAAATACACAAAATATGAATGGTGGATATAAATCCCTAGGGTTAAATATGCACTACAATTGAAGCACATAGAAGGAGGTTTTTAAATCTGATGTAGAACTTAAATAACTCCTAAAAAAGGACTCTCTCAAAGAAGGGATGATCCCTTCAATGGAAAGAAAACTACTGTTGTTGAGGAAACTGCTGTTGTTGGAAACTACTAATTTTGAGGAGGAGAACCATATGTGGAAGGCTATTAGAGTGCTCAGAATGATCTATTATTTTAAACATGGATTCTACTTAGAAAACCCAAAACAACCCAGAAATAGTTTGGCCATATTTTAACTTTGGATTTTCGATCCTTTTTGGGTTGCCCACTGCAACATCTCACTAAAATAACACAGTTCTGGACTGGAAATGTGTTGTAGGGGATAAAATAATATTGGATTGATGAAAAATATTTCAAATAATCCCAAGGGGCTCCTTTTCTGGCCTCCCAATGGAAGGAAACCTTCCTCCACTACAAAACTAGCTCAGAAAACACCCAATACAATCTTCCACTGTTGCAGCCTACAACTCAACACATCTCCCAACAGAAGTTGTGCTATACCACAAGAATGAAGCTTGGCCTAAAACCTGGATGTGGAAATATAGTGCAAAATATCTTCCAAGAAGCCTCTCAAGGAAAGAGGTGGGATTCCCGATTAGGAACACCCTGTGCTAAAAAACACTGCAATCTTAGCTAAATAGCTGAAGAAAGCTTATATGTCTAAAAAAACCATATAATCAAAACACAAACATATCATAACATGAATAATATGGCTTCCATTCTCTTCATTTTATAAGAAATGAGCTTACAAACCCTGAGCCCCATCCATTAATGACACTACTCCCATGCAATTTGTCTCCATCTAAAACTGTGTTGTCCCTCATTGAATGCCACTCCTCCATGACAGCACTGTTGATTTGGTAAAATTTGACCCAGTCCACATGCTCTATGTTGTGAAACTAGCTCCAAAAATAGAAGAAAAGAGATATCAATGCCTTATAAATAAGCCACTTCGAGGGGGTAACCTCCAATACATTACATAAATGAACAATTTTTGGATGATACAAATTACAAAACCTCCTTTCTATATATAGGAGTCCATGGGGACACAATGTAATCTTAGTGGGGCCTGGTATAATCCTAGCTGACCTAACAATAATAATTTAAGGGCACAATAATAACAATATGGGGGT
The DNA here is from genome assembly GCA_034641835.2 of Pinus albicaulis. Lineage (NCBI taxonomy): Eukaryota > Viridiplantae > Streptophyta > Pinopsida > Pinales > Pinaceae > Pinus > Pinus albicaulis. The sequence continues at coordinate 1,046,157,221 of CM076578.1, read as the reverse complement.
TACAGGGGTACAATAATAACAATAAGGGGGTTACACTAACAATAATAAGGGACTATACTAGTAATATAGGGACCTAACATGCCCGTCTCCTTCAAAAAAGTGTTGTCCTCAATGCTTGAGTAGCTCTGGGTGCTTCTATATAAAATTCTCATCCTCCCATGTAGAATATTCAGTGGGTAAGTTCTTCCACTTGATGAGATACTCTGAAATTGATCGATTTCGTAGCTGTCGAGTTCTTGTTTCCATGACTGCTTCAGATTCCAATATGATTTTTCCTTCCTCGTCAAGTTTTGGCAATATTGTTTGAACTAGAATATTTTCACCTATAACCTTATTCAAGCATGAAACATGGAAAACTGGATGCACTCGTGAAGAAGCAAGAAGCTCCAATTTGTATGCCATAGTACCAATCTTTTGCAACACCTTGTAAGTACCATAGTACATTGGTGATAATTTATTATCCTTCTTAGCTTGCTTGAGGGAAATTTGTTTATATGGTTGTAGTCGTAAAAATACCTAGTCTCCTACCTCAAAACTTCTCTCGCTGCGATGTTGATATGCCTGTTGTCTCATTCAATTTTGTGCCAAATTCATGTTATCCTTTAAGAGCCAGAGAACTTCTTGTTGATGCTCGATGTGATCTTCCACTGCTTGAACCTTCGAATTTTCTCTTAAACATGATGTGATGGACGGTGGATGATATCCATAAAGCACCATAAATGGGGTCATTTTTTATGTAGTATGGAAGGAAGTGTTATACCACCATTCAGCGAGAGGTAACCACTTGACCCATTATGTTTTTTTATCAGATACAAAACAGCAAAGATATCCTTCCAAAAATTTATTTACTATCTCAGTTTCACCATCAGATTGAGGATGATAAGATGAGCTATGAGCTAATTGAGTACCCAAACAAGAAAATAACTTTGTCCAAAAATTTCCAGTAAAAATGGGATCTTTGTGCTCACAATAACCCTTGGGTTTCCATGTAGCTTTTGAATTGTGTCCATAAATGTAGTAGCAACTGTACTTGCTTTAAATGGAAGAGATAATTCACAAAAGTGTGCATACTTGGTAATTCTATCAACTACCACCATGATGGCACTTTTTCCTTTGGACTTAGGTAAACTTGTGATAAAATCCATTGAAATCTCCTCCCAACGTTGACTTGGAATGGATAAAGGTTGTAGAAAACCTGGGGTATTAATTGTCTCAACTTTATTCTACTGGAAAATCAAACATTCCACCACAAAATTTTGAATATTAGATTTAATACCATCCCAAAAAAATTATTTCTTCACCTTGTGGTAAGTTTTTAAAAATCCTGAGTGTCCTCCTAAAGGAGAAGTGTGCAATTCCAAAAGAATATTTTGTTTTAGTTGGGAATTCCTAGAAAGATACAAGCGATATTTGTACCATAAGGAATCATTTTTCCAACTAAACGTATCACATGTACTAGGATCTTGCTGCAAATTTTGAATGAGTGTCCACACTTATTTTTCCTTCTTCCATTCATCCCTTGCTTCGGTTATCCAATCTGGATGGATAATAGAAATGGCACAAAGAAATTCTTCCACCTCTTCATTCTTTCTTGAGAGTGCATCTACAACAAAATTTAGCTTCCCTTTTTTGTAGATTATTTCAAAGTCATAACCCAACATCTTTTTGACCCATTTTTTCTTCTCTTCTGAAGATATTCTTTGATCCAAAAAGTGTTTAAGACTACCATTATTAGTTTTTACCTTGAAGTGTCTTCCCATTAGGTAAGTTCGCCATTTCGTTAGTGCATGCAGTATTCCTAACATTTCCTTCTCATAAATAGCTTTCTGTAAATACTTTCCTTTAATTGGATGAATTTAAAAAGAAATGGATCTTCCTTATTGCATTAAAACAACACCAATTCCATTTCCTGAGGCATCACATTCCACAATAAAGGTTTTTGTGAAGTCTGGAGTAGCTAAGACCGGTGCTAGGCACATTGACTCTTTAAGATGTTCAAAGGCCTTAGTTGCTTCAGGAGTCCATGAAAATGCATATTTCTTCAATAATGTTTTTAGAGGTGCTGCTATTCTCCCGTAATTCTTATCAAACTTGAAATAATACCCTGTTAACCTGAGAAATCCTCGCAACTGCTTTATGGTTGTGGGGACTATCCATTATTTAATGGCTTTAATTTTGTTAGGGTCTACCTTAACACCCTCGTCAGATACAATATGACCCAGATATTCCACCTCTTGTACTCCAAATAAACATTTTGATGTTTTTGCATATAATTGTTTCTCCTGCAATAGTTTGAGCACCCTCTCAACATGTTTAACATGATCCTTCCAAGACCTACTATAGATTAGTATATCATCAAAAAATACTAGCACAAATTTTCTAACGAAGGGTTTCAAAATGGAATTCATCAACCCTTGAAATGTAGAAGGTCCATTAGTAAGGCCAAAAGGCATGACCAGAAATTCATAATGACCCTCATGTGTTCGAAATGTTGTTTTGGGAATATCTTCAGTCTTCATTCTAATTTGATGATATCTTGAACGAAGATCCAACTTGGTAAAATAAATTTATCCATGTAATTCATCTAATAATTCATCAATCATAAGAATGGGAAATTTCTCTTTAATTTTGAACTTATTGAGCTCCCTATAATCCAACCACATGCGCCATGATCCATACTTCTTGTGTACCAATACTACAGAAGCAAAGAAAGAACTTTGACTAGGTTGAATTATACTAGCCTCTAACATTTCTGCAATCATACATTCAATTTCGCTCTTTTGGACATAAGGATATCTATAAGGCCAGATGTTTATAGGAACACTTCCTGGAATCAAATGAATAGCATGATCATGATCATGAATAGGTGGGAGTCCTTTGGGAGTTTAAAAAGCCTTGGAATGATTGTCCAAGACTTTCTGTAGATCGGCAGAAATAGATGATTTTGATGTTGGAACTTCTAGTGAGCATAATTGTGCAATTACGCCTTGTTGTTCTTTCTTTAGAAGCTTTTTCATGACATTAGAGATTATTATCTTTCCCGGCTTCCATGCAATACCCAACAATTCAACTTCCTTTCCTTATGAAAAAAAAATTCAAGAAAAGTTCTTGAAAATTAAAAGCTACCGTCCCCAAAGATAGTAACCATTGTACTCTTAGTACAACATCAACACCTCCCATAGGAATGGAAAGCATTGGACTATTCAATTCATATTCCCCCATGGTTAGCTTGATATTATGGCATTTTCCAGAGCAATTTATGATTCCTCCATTTGCTACCATCACTTGATATTTTGGTGTTGGGTATAGGAAACAATTCAATTCCTTGGCTACCTTACAATGAATAAAATTATGGGTACTACATGAATCAATCAACACTATTACCTTTTTCTTCTTGATATGTCCTTCTATCTTGAGAGTTTGAGGAGTGGTAATTCTTGCCAATGCATTACACGATATGGTTGGACTCATTTGTTCCTCTTCTAGGGTTGGTTCCTGGTGTATATCCTCTTCTTGTTCATTTTCTTCTTCCTCTTCACAATCTCTGTAAAATAATTTCTTCTCAACACACTTATGAGCTTTAGTGTATTTTCTATCACAACCATATCAAAGCCCTTCTGCTCTTTTTTCTTCCATTTGTTGTGGTGTCAACCTTGTAGGTTGTGGAAATCTAGGAGTAGCAACACTTCCCTCTTTATATAAGTGAGTGGTAGGCTTCCTTGTCGCCATAATTTTACATTCAATTTTTCTTGCCAACCTGAATGCCTTCTCCAATGAATTAGGTTCCAAAATGTGAACTTCATGTTGGATGTTATCCTTTAAAGTACCTATGAAGAGATCAATCTTGTTTTCCTCTAGAATATCAGTTGCCCTTATATTCAATTTTTGGAAGTCCTCAATGTGCTCCCCTACTAAACCCTTTTGTTTGAGATTTATCAATTGGCTAAAGAAGGTATTGCTCTTTGTATCCTCTTAATGTGCTATCATTTCCCCTGGAAAATTTGACCAAGTGACAATTTTTTTACGGGAGCAAAGCCATCGATACCATACAAATGTATTTTGTTCTAAATGTAAAGTTGCAATGCATACCTTTTGTGTGTTTTAGACATTATTGAGATCAAAATATTGCTCCATCTATAGTATCCATGTTAGAGGATCCTTTCCATCAAACTTCCTCATATACATTTTTGGAATATGGTGGTTCTTCTCGCCAACATTAGAGTTTATGAAATCACGATTAACTTTTATTGTTCTCATCAGGAGTTTCCTCTACTATCTTTTCCCCATTAGGAAACATTTATTGTATCAACTTTGTCAAACCTTCCATGTATGCTTTTAGATCATTCTTCATGTTCTCCATTTTTTTATCGATCTTAGCTTCCATGTCATCCATCTTAGATTCCATGCCAGCTTCCATGCCTTCTATATTAGCTTCCATGCCATTCTTCAAACCATCCATATTATATTCCACGCATTTCTTCAAACCATCCATCTTAGTTTCCAGTCCTTTCTTCAAAACTTCCATGTCATTTTTGTTTCTCTTTGCGAGAGCGAAATTTGTTGCACTTGCTCTTGTAATTTTGATATGTCATGTTTCCATTGTTTGTCTTCATGAGTCATAGTAGAGCCTTCTAAAGGCTTAGTGGGTGTTGAATTATTTTTAGGGGCCATTTTAGAATCCAATACTGATATCTATTCTACAATATTCCCTTGGAATCAATTCAACTTGATTATTCAAACAAGACTTATGAAATTCGAGGAAAAAAATACACAGCTTTTACTTTCTTTTGAGGAGCTCTATATTGAAATCGAATTATCTCTATAATTGCAGATCCTCAATATATGAAATTTGGCCTTATAGTAGCCCTTTGACCTGATTTGGATTCTTCAAGGCAAATTTATGTCCAATCTCCCACAATGACCCAATTATGGATTTGTTTAGTACAACGAACTCATACGACTTGCCACATGTCACTGTTTCCTCTTTGGCTCTGAAATTGATAGAAAGGAAACTACAGACCGTCTACTTGTAGCCATTTTTTACAGGATTCCAATCCGATTTTCAAGAGAGAGGTATGAATATTTCCCACGATAACCTATTTGAGATGCAATTCGAGAGCTTGAAAAAGACTTACCTTCCACAGATCATATCTCCAAAAATATTGCGAATCAAAATCTAAAATTTTGTGACAATGTTCCTTAGGATTTCGTCTTCTCTCTCTAAATATTTCAGCTTTTGAATCTTCATAGAATAAAACTTATAGCGAAAATTCTACAATGACCTGTTTAGGTTAAATTCAGGAGCCTGCAAAAAGCCCGAACTTCCATAGATCATATCTCCAAAAATGTTGTGAACCAAGATCTAAAATTTTGCGATGATGTTACTCAGGATTTCAGATTTTCACTCTAAAACAGTCAGCTTATGAACCTTCATAGAAAAATATTTATAGCTAAAATTCCACGATGACCAGTTTGGAGCAGCAAAAACCCTAGATCTAAAGCTATGATACCAAATGTTGTGAAACCAGCTCCAAAAATAGAAGAAAAGAGATATCAATGCCTTATAAATAAGCCACTTTGAGGGGGAAACCTCCAATACATTACATGAATGAACAATTCTTGGATGATACAAATTTGAAAACCTCCTTTCTATATATAGGAGTCCATGGGGCCACAATGTAATCTTAGTGGGGCCACAATGTAATCTTAGTGGGGCCACAATGTAGTCCTAGCCGACCTAACAATAATAATTTAAGGGTACAATAATAACAATAAGGGGGTTACACTAACAACAATAAGGGACTATACTAGTAATATAGGGACCTAACACTCTAGCCCCTCTTCACACCTTAGGGTGCTTTATTAAGCTAAAAATATGATCCACTTTCACATGAGAAGTGGTTTTATTCCTAATAAAGATATTTATGGGTCTTCGTACCCACTTATTCATCAAACAAGAAAGAAAAATTAGATTTTAATATTCCAATTAGCTACATGCTAATTTAGGAATATTACAATCCACCCCTCCCCAAATGTTGCTTTTCCTCAAGAAACTGCAAGGATAAATCTCCAAAATATAGGGAACCTTCAACCCCATGTAAAGCTCCATCCTCCAAGCATCCATATAAAATGAATCACCTTCCAGAATGGTAATTCATCGAAGAACCCCTCCCATATACTCAGGAGAGGCACCTCCCAAGTACTCAAGTTACCCAAATGGATCATCCCATAAGGAAACAAGAGGCCTAATGTAACAATCATGGATGGTCCAATGCTCTCTCAAAAATATGAAACATAAGAACCATGGAGAATCTCTCTCCCAAAGGGCACATTCAATCCTTCCATCCTCCCTCTAATCACTCCCATAAGAATAATAAGCACACCATCAATATATGGGATCAAAACCAATGATACATAAGAAATTAAATGCTATAATGGAGGTGGATCATAGTCCCACATGTGGAACTAACGAAATATATCTCCTGACTGCCTCAGGTTATGATATGGTAAGTGATTTCCCCACCAATTACTTGTTGCCATAGTTTTCTCACAAATTCTTAAAAGGTGAGAAATGTTTGGTGCCTTTGGTGCACACCTGGAATGATATATCATCTCCCTATATCCTCCTAGGGAGTGGCCTTTCTCAACATAGTTTATGGCCCAAAGTTGACCATGATGTTTATAAGGAAGAATGTTCCCCCTTGGAACAATGGCCTACACATGCATGGTAAAGAAATGAAAATATTCATCATATAAATCATTATGAATAAAAACAAGATATTTACTATATTCTCTGCTCATACAAATTGAGTGGTTCATAGATAGACCCCCTCTCATTCCAAAATAGGAAAAATGTGGTTGTGATAGCTCCTCCATACAGTTATGTAACTCTACCATCTCCACATGGTCCATGCATATCCTTAAAAGCTGATATACATCATCTTCAAGGCCTTCCCAAGTAAACTCCTCCATGATAGTGTTGTATGACTTCATGGAATAAGTGTGGCTGAAGAGAAAATCTTCATGTGCTATTTGTAGTAACTTATCCTTGAGCTTGGAAGCTCTAGAGAAGAACATCCTACCATGATAGTATATGACCTCATCTATGACTGAATATCCTTCCTCTTGTAGTTGTTTATCAAGTTCCATACAAGTGAAAATATCTTTGGAGTAATCCACCAATAGCCGGGATTTCTAGTATGGATCTATCCTCCAAAGCGACAACGCTGATGATCTGTCATAGAAATCATTTGTCATGTATTTTTCCTCCTCTTTGAAATCTCCCACACCAAAGTGACATATTGGAAGGCTGCTATCCTCCCCTTGTTGCTCCTTTCTCAGTGAAAAATTTGAAATGAGAGTGGGGAATGAGGATGTTGGGAGAATGTCTCCCTCCTCCTTGAGTCTACCCAAGACTCTCAGCATTGTACAATGACCTCCCATTATTCCCACTCCTCTTAGATATATGAGTGGTGCAACATGTTCAGATAACTCTTTGATCATCTTCCAATCAAGGGGCTTCCCTGGTGGAATGCCTCCATGTAATGAGACATCAAGGCCTAGAGCAGGCTGCATATGTGAGTGGACTGATTTTTCCTTGCTCTCACTGCAAAAATAATCCTTCTGCTTCTGTGCATAAACCTCTTGAAAAGGATGGTGGTGTATGTTTCCAATCACTGGATGTTGGCCCTCCTTCTAATGTTCTCCTACCTCCTGCAAGTCATCACAGTCTAAGGTGTCTTCTTTAGATGTAATCAACCCATGTACACCAAGATCTCCTTGGTTTCAAAAGTCTTGATCAAAAAGGAATGATCTATCATATTGTGTGTCCCCAAGACTGTATTCAAGGTTGGAACACACTTCCTCCATTTTTTTGTCACATTTACTATCAACATAAACACATGTTGCTCATGATCTTCATATCTAAGATACCTTGGAACTTCTTGCAAAGATACAAGAGCTCCTCTAGATGAAGCAATTGCTTCATCTGCATCTCCAAATAGAAGGAGATCTCCTCCTTGTATCACAATCCTAGAGGATCTTTCTAGCTCTTCCTCTTCCTTCTCCACATCAATGGAGAATACCTAATTAAGATATCCTTTGTCTTGATCTCCTATTGAAGGATGAATCCTCAAGTCTTCGTCTTGAGAAGAAAGTCCTTGCTGAAGTGGGTCTTTTTCCTTAGGCAAAGCATGTTTCATATATTTAACCCCCTCAACAATATTCTGAAATGGATTTGGTTTTATGGATCCTTCCAACTTATGCAAAGGTTTTGATTTATTGCACTTTGTTTTCTCTCCCAAGGAAGTTTCATATTGTTTCAATTCAAATATTTTCACTAATCTCCTAGTGAACTTTGCATAAGTAGATATATTTGCATTATTCAAAGAAGAATATTCAAATAACCACTAGGCATAAGCCTTACCTTCAAGACGAAGCACTTATACTCTAATGGCTTCCTCTTCTGAAACTTGATGCAGCTAGAAATATGTGTCTAGCTCCTTTACCCAAGCCTTGGTTGTGCTCTTGGGTGAACCATCAAAAGTAGGTAGAGAGAATCTACCAAAAGTGTGATGCATGCACCCTCTTCTTCTATTGTGATTACTGGGTCTTCTCTCTTCTTTGAGTTGACAAAATCCTTAGAAGTTTAGATGCTCCCTGAATCTTCTAGAGTGAGATTCATATTCTTAGAGATAATCACCAAGAGTCACCTCCTTTGGTGTTTCTCCTTGTTCTTCTTCTCTTGCCAAGAATGTCGGCGTGGTACCACGTTGTAGATATGATTGTGTGTCTGAATGCTCACACACATAATATGAATTATTGGAGCATTCTTCATGTGCAAATATTCTTGAGGGATCTTCATGTCTTTCCCTCCTCATTCCCTTGATTTCCTTTTTAAGCTCATGAATAGCTTCGAGAAGAAGTTTTGAAAACTTACTTCCCTCCATTTCTCCAAATAATGGAGACTTGCCTTTGTCTCTTCTATAAGCCCTCTCTTTTTTGTGAGAAGCTTCTTCTTCTTCTGATAACATAGATGCAATGTCTTCACAGGCTGAGCCAAGATTATGCCCTGATACCATTGTAATATTCCCAAATGGGAAAAGCAGGAATATAGCTCATAATAATGGAAATAGCATAAAATTTTAACACATTAAATATGATCCAAATAATATATCCATGGTATTATGTATAAAAACATTAAATAATTACAAGATCTTGGGGATCCAGCCCCCAAGATAGGAAAAACAAGCCTCCAATGCCAAAATGTACCCAAAACATGTAATACATTTCTACACAAAGTACTTAAGCAAGCACAATGTGGTTTTAGTGACTAATATTGTAGCTGGAACATATATATAAATGGATCTGATAAGATCATGCTCATATAGGGCTAAAAATGGAGATCTATGCTCCTCAACGCTTTTCCAAGACAACCTAGGAAGGGTTTTCGGAAATACACAAAATAAGAATGGTGGATCTAAATCCCTAGGGCTGAAGATGCACTCCAATTGAAGCACATAGAAGGAGGTGGCTGAATATGATGTAGATCTGAAAGAACTCCTCCAAAAGGACTCTCTCAATGAAGGGTTGATCCCTTCAATGGAAAGCAAACTGTTGCTGCTGAGGAAACTACTGCTGTTGGAAACTGTTACTTCCGAGGAGAAGAACCATGTGCGAAAGGATGTTAGAGTGATTCGAATGATTCGGGATTTTACTTATGAATTATACTCGAAAAACTTAGAAAAACCCAAAAATGGTTTGGCTAGATTTTAACTTTGGATTTTCGGACCTTTTTGGGTTACCCATTGCAAAAAATCACTAAAATAACTCATATTTGGACTAGAAATGCACCGTAGGGGATAAAATAATCTTGGCCTTATGTCAAATAAGTCCAAGGGGCTCCTTTACTGGCCTCCCAATGGAAGGAAACCTTCCTCTACTACAAAACCAGCTCAGAAAACACCCAATACAATCTTCCACTGCTGCACCCTACAACTCAACACATCTCTTAATAGAAACTGCGTTGTACCACAAGCATGAAGCTTGGCCTAAAACCTAAATGTGGAAATATAGTGCAAAAGCTCTTCTAAGAGGACTCTCAAGGAAAGAGGTGGGATTCCCAATCAGAAACACCCTATGCTAAACAAAACTACAATCTTAGCTAAACAGCTCAAGAAAGCTTATATGTCTAAACAAACCATATAATCAAAACATAAACATATCATAACATGAATAATATAGATTCCATCCTCTTCCTTTTACAAGAAATTATCTTCCAAACCCTAAACCCCATCCATTAATGACACTACTTCCATGCAATGTATCTCCATCTAAAATTGCGTTGTCCCTTATTGAATGCCACTCCTCCATGAAAGCGCTATTGATTTGGTCAAAATTGACCTAGTCCACATGCACTAGCCCCTGTTCACACCTTAGGGTGATTTATTAAGCTGAAAGATGATCCAATTTCACATGAGAAGTGGTTGTATTCCTAATAATGAGATTTATGGGTCTCCCTACCCACTTATTCATCAAACAAGAAAGAAAAAATATATTTTAATATTCCAATTAGCTGCATGCCAATTTAGGAATATTACAACACATTTCTACAGGTTTTCCAAAGGGTACTCTTGTGCATATAAAAACATGAAAGGGATGTACCATGGGGAAGTATACTACATCCAATGTTCTGAGAAGGATAACCAAGCAACAGAAATCCTTGAGAGAGTTCACTTAGATGTGTTTGTACCATTATGTACACCTTCCACAACAAAATGCAGGTATTATGTGATTTTTGTTGATTATTTTTCTAGAAAGTATTGGATCTTCTTTCTTTAGAAGAAATTTGAGACGTTCTCCAAGTTTTGTGAGTTCAAAGCACTGGTAAAGAAAAATACATGGAAGAAGGTTAAGGCTCCAAGGAGTGACAATGGTGGTGAGTATATCTATAATGAATTCAATAAATTCTGTGCTAAAGAAGGAATTCAGAGAGAATTGATTGCACCTCATAAACCACAACAGAATGGGGTTGTAGAAATAAAGAACAGAACAATTGTGGGAGCAACACGAGCTCTGTTACATGATCAGGGCCCACCCTTTTATATGTGGGAAGAGGAATGCCAACACCATGGTATTTGTGTCGAACCATAGTCCTCATTGGATACTTGACATGAGTACACCAAGGGAGGATTTTTCAGGAAGAAACCAGATGTTTCATATTTTAGAAGTTTTGGCTCATCTGTCTATTTCCATGTGACCAAAGATGCCAGGAAGAATCTAGAACCAACAACAGAGGTTAGGATATTTTTGGGATACATACATACTCCCCACAACTATCGAGTGTATTTGTCAGCTAATGGTATGACAGTTGTCAAGAGAGATGCTAAATTTGATGAGGAGAAATCCATGCGATTGTCCCTTGAGAGGGATATTGACTTGCATACAAACGAGGAACTCTTAGTTCCAAAGTATGAGCCTCAGGATATGGAGTAGCCACAAGCAGAGGATTATGGAGTGGAAGAAAATTTATCAAGATCCATCAAACCAGAAATGGTAGGAAGCGCATCAGAGAGGTTGACAGATTGATGCTAGATGCGACAGAGCATGTAGGTGCACCTACATCACAACGTAGGAAGAGAGGGTCCCCAGACAGGTACACTAGATACATGGCTCTTATGAGCGAATATATTGTGACAAACCATCCTCTTTTGAGGAAGTAGTGCAATAGCCAACATGAGTTGATGCCATGGTTGAGGAGTATGACTCCATTATTAGAAAAAATGCATGGGAAGTGGTCCCAAGAGTAGTGGGGAAGTCAATGGTTGGATCTAGGTGGATCTACAAGGTGAAGCAAGAAAAAAATGGGAGTGTGGAGAAATGAAATGCTAGATTTGTGGCCATAGAATTCTCACAGGTAGAGGGGATTGACTATGAGGATACTTTTTCAAAGGTTGCAAGGTACTCATCGATTAGATCCATCCTTTCACTCGCAGCGCAGATGGGGTGGAAAATACATCAGATGGATGTAAAGACAACCTTTCTCAATGCAGTTATTGAAGAAGAAGTGTACATTGAGCAGCCATAAGGTTTTGAGACCTTTGACAGGGATTCGCGTGTGTGCAAACTCAAGAGAGAACCCTATGGGCTGAAGCAAGCACCTCGTGCTTGGTACACCAAGATCGACAACTATTTCACCAGGTTGGGCTTCAGAAAGAGTGAAGCGGATGAAATCCTATGTCATATTGTGGTTGATGGTAAGATTTTTATTATTGTACTTTATGTTGATGATCTTATACTAACACGTGATGAGAAACTCATAAATTCTTGCAAAGAGGATCTTGCAAGAGAGTTTGAGATGAGGGACATGGGGCTTTTGCACTAATTCCTTGGCTTGGAAATATGGCAAAGAGATGGAGAAATGTTTGTATCTTAGGTAAATTATGCCAAGGAGATTCTGAGGAAGTTCCACATGGAGGGAAAGAAACCCATGGAGACTCCTCTTGCAAGTAACTAGAGGAAGGAGGATGCTACTTTAGTTGAGGTAATGGATGCTACTATTTACAGGTAGCTTGTGGGTTCAATTTTGTATTTTTTTAACACATGACCAGACATATGAAATGCAGTTAACCAGATTAGTTAATCTATGGTAAAGCTTACCAAGCTCTTTTGAAAGGTGGGGAAGCATGTGTTGAGATATCCCATGGGCACTATAGATTATGGATTATGGTATAGAAAGAAAAAGGGAGTGAAGCTTCAAGGCTTCACTAATGCACATTGAGCAGGTTGTCCATTAGAGAGGAAGAGCACATTAGAGGGCATCTTTAGCATAAGATCAAAAAGAGTTTCTTGGTACAACAGGAAGCAGAGATCAGTTGCACTCAGTTCATCCAAGGCAGAGTACATGGAAACCTGTTAGGCTATATGTGAGGCCATCTAGATGAGGAATATACTTGTTGGTTTGTTTGGTTATCAGATGGATCTGATGGTGATACATTGTGATAACCGGAGTTGCATAAATATATCAGTTAATCCGGTATTCCATGATATTTCAAAGCATACCACCATCTCAGAGATTGTGTTCAGAGGCCCATTATGTTGTTGTATTACATTCCCATAGAGGATCAGGATGCATATATCTTGATGAAGGCGCTTGCGAAGAGAAAATTTGAATACCACAGAGGCAGGATCAGGGTAGAAAATAATCCCTTCTTGTTGAGAGGGAGTGTTGAAATTCAACAAGAAAATGCACACCATACTAGTGTGGGATTCTAGGTCACACATGAGTGAGGAATTCTGGTGACACATTAGTGAGAATGTGGGCAACCAATTTTTAAATAAATTGGAAAATAAATTGTAATCGTATCTCATAACAACTTGTAATAGTTAACTAAGTGTGATAGACTTAGTTAGCTCAAGAATTTTGAGTTGCAGGTCAAAGGATAGGCATGTAGAGTGATTCTATTATTTACAGGGTCCAGTTGCAGTTTTAGTACTAGTGTGGTGTGAGTGCAATCAATTAGCTAAAATTAATTGAGTTAAAATCAGTTTAACTAGTTCTAACTAATTGATGAGCTAGTGGAAGATCAAGTGAATTAAAATAGATTTAATTCACAAGTAGTGATCTACTGAGTAACTGATGATTCACAATTAATAGTTGCATGCATGTCAATTTTGATGGAGACCCAGTTGAGACAAAGGTTAAAGGCAAGTAAAATATCAGTTGTGTTTTTAGCGAACTACCCAGGTGCAGTTATAAAGCCACAGGAATCCCATGATGGATTGTGCAGTCAAGGAAGGTTGGAATTAATATTTAATAGGAATTATTTTTCCTAGGGATTGTGTCAGCAATGTAGGCTGAGGCTAGGTAGGAAATTGGCTATTTATTGGTCCAATGTTTCCTATATTAGTGTGAGACAATTGGTAGAGTGTATGAGGTTGTGGTGAGCACACATGCATTGTATTGTTTCATGATTCCTTGGTTGATTATACAATAAAGATGGATGGGTTTTGAGCAGTTGCTTTCCCTAGGAAAATATTGCGTTGTGCGATTGATTTACTTATTTCTCTTACTTTCATATGATTGAGCAATCGTGATTTATATTCCACAAATATTGTAGAAGGATTTAGTATCTTGTTTTAGTACATTGCATGATCAAATTGAATCCATTGGTGTAATTCCTACAGATGTTGTACCACTTGACATATCAAGAATTGTTTTGGGTAGTCCACATCTCTATGATAGGAAAGCAGTATTTTATCTCCATGAGAAAGGTACCACTTATTCAAATATGGAGTGGAATATATTGTGAGAGCTCATCACAAAAAGCTAAACCTATCTTTGGTTAATGGTGGGAAAATGAAGAGACTAGTAAACTCAAGAAAAAACATTGTGCTTCTTATGATCAAACAAAATAATGATAAGGATTTTGAATCTTTTGAAGGTTGTGATGATAAATTAAAATATGATTTGTTTGGTATCTTAAGTTAACATGACAAGATGTTTCAAGAACCAAAGGGGTTACCTCCCAAGAGGGGAATCCAACATGAGATACAATTCCAGCAGGATGTTCTACTCCCTAACATTAACATGTATGACATGTCAAGAATGGAAAGTGTAGAAATGAAGAAGAAAATCTAAGAATTTTTGAATAAAGGTATCATTCGTCCATCTACCTTGTCATGTGATTCACCGATGGTGTCGGTTCCCAAGAAGGATGGAACATGGCACATGTGTGTGGATCTATGTGCACTCAACTAAATCACAATAAAGAATCTTTATCCACTCCAAAGGATTGATGATTTACCTGATCAATTGAGGTATGCAAGGTATTTCACTAAGCTAGATTTAAGAAGTGGTTATCATTAAGTTAGAATATCTGAAGAGGACATATGGAAGACCACATCTAAAACTAAACAAGGATTGTTTTCATGGCTTGTGATGCATTTTTTTCTTTTCAACACTCCAACTACTTTCATGCGAGTTATGAATGATGTATTGTTTGGTCAATTTAGTGTGTCCTAAATTGCTACAATTAATTTGTCAATCCGGGATTCGTAAGCTGACGAAGTGTGGCGCACTATATGTGCAAGATAACCTATCTCTTACTTTTTTGTCATTTTTGGATTTTTGTGAAATTCTAAAAGACAAGTATGGAGACAAATATTCAAGACAACAGTGTCTTTCTAATGATTTTACAAACTTCAAAAGAATTTTAAAAACACACAATGACAAAATTAATTCTTCAAAGAAAATGAAATTAAAGAAAATGAAATTGCATCACTACTCTAGTTAAACAAACAATGAACTACTGATCATGAAACTCATTATTCTTGTTGTTGTTCAAAAAAAAATGAAACTATGCTGAAAGAAATCCAAAAGTTGCAACAAAGTAAATCTAAATCAAATTACATCAACTTATCTTCTGATCCCTCATCATTAGTCCAGCTATGATTTTCGGAGGTAACCATAAAAAACTTGAGTAACCTGATATCTAACTTGCAGAAAGTAAACTAATATCAAACTACACATTCATAATTCAATCCCTCACCATCAGTCCAGCTGTGGCTTTCGGAGGTAACAGAAGATGTCATGAGCAATTTAATATATCTAACTTGCAGAAAGTAAACTAATATCAAACTACACATTCATAATTCAATCCCTCACCATCAGTCCAGCTGTGGCTTTCGGAGGTAACTAAAGATGTCATGAGAAATTTAATATATTTAACTTGCAGAAAGTAAACTAATATCAAACTATACATTCATAATTCAATCCCTCACCATCAGTCCAGTTGTGGCTTTCGGAGGTAACTGAAAATGATATGAACAATTTGATATATCTAAATCTAACTACTGGAACAAATGTGCAAGATTGAAATAAACAAAGAAGTACTGAAATTAAACAGAAACTAGGAAAAGTAAATTAGCAGCAGAACAATATTAATTCCATGTCATTAGTAAAAAAGTTATGCAAATGCCCGGGCTGCCTATTTATAACCTGAAACAAGAACACTGATCAGTTAACAATAACATAAAACATGAAAGATTATGGACAGAAGCAAGATGTAAAGCATGAAAGATTATAAACAGTAATGAAGCATATATACCATGAAAGATGCAATGTATAAACATGTGAATGAATTATGGCACAATGAGCTTAAAGAAATAAAACAAGAACTATACAATAATGCACAAAACCTGAGCGTGTGCAGGGGCCCTCTACACCAGCCTTGGCAATAGACTTCAAGTATGAATTGCGCTTGGAAACATAGTCTTCTTATATATTAAAATACATTCATAACAGAAAGGTGATATTACGGCACAGTGGAAACGTAATTACATTACAGAGATATCTGGAATCTAATGGAGACTAATCTAATATGTGTATGCAAACGCATTATTTATAACAAAGGAAATATAACTAATTCCCTAAATTTTGTGCTGATGGAGAACACGTAAACCATTACGTCCAGAGATCTAGGATCATGGCTGCGTTGAGGAGTAAATCTATGCAGAGTGGATGTTGGATTCGGCTTATGGAGCCATGTACAGATGTTGATTTGTCTCCCGCAATTCAGAAATGGCCGTATGAATCTTCACGTGACGAGAAACAGAGTCCTGTCACCGTGGGACTCTACGGTTGACTTCCACTTGGCCACCTTTGACCGCAGCTTCCTTAAGTGAATTTGCTCGAGCCAATAGGACACGATCCATGTCCACATCATTTCTGACTTGCCCATGTGGCTCATTTTTCCCGAAGACACCTGTAACATATACTTTCACAAAATGGCTGCGGAAAGTTGCAGCAGCTGCGGAAAGTGGCAAGATTCCGCAGCTAAATGAGAAAAAATATAAATCAAACAACAGACACAAAATATAGTTAAAAACCATTTTAGATGCTCTTTTGCAATTAATATACAATGATATTGACAACTTGGAAGGTTCAGGTGAATGAAAAAGGTCTAGAAAGGTGTATGGAAAAGATGCAGATTTGAGACTCAACATGTATTGAGACCATTTCTTGATGATTTTTTCATTGTCTACTTAGATGATATTTTGATATTCAGAAAATCACGAGAAGAACATATCACGCATGTGAGAAAGTTACTTTATGTCTTGAGAAAAGAACAATTGTTTTTGAAGATGTCGAAATGCGAATTTGGAAAAAATTATTTAGTGTATTTGGGACATATTGTTGGAGGAGGTGAGCTAAAGATAGACCACTCTAAATTTTAGGTCATTGTGAATTGGCCTACACCCAATTCAGTCACGGAGGTAATAATTTTTCAAGGAGTAGCACAATATTGGAGGAAGCTCAATGCTAATTTTTCTTCTATTGCAGCTTCGTTACATGCATTGACTAGTGTTAAGAAAGTATTCTAGTGGGGAGGAAATCAGCAAAAATAATTTGATGCTTTGAAAAAGAATATCAATTCAGCCCCAATATTAGCATTACCAGACTTGAGACAAACCTTTGAGATTCAAACCGATGCAAGTTACTATGCCAAAGGCGCAGTACTCTTACAACATGGTAAGCCTATTTCATTCCATTCGGAAATTTTTAATGGTGCACTAATAAATTATCCTACATATGACAAGGAGCTATATGCGTTGGTTCAAAGTGTGAAGAAATGGAAACATTATTTGATGGGTAAGGAAAGCATTGCAATACTTGCAATCGCAAAATAAATTTCAGCAATCAATGCACTTTCGATGGATTGGATTCTTGCAGCAATTCCACTTGGTCATCAGGTATAAGAAAGGTATATACAACAAGGTTGCTGATATGATTTCTAGGCCTATTATTAATGCAGCTACTTTACTCAAGAATACTTCTGTTTTACATGAAAGTTACATTAAAAAATATGCATTTGACAATGACTTTCAAGATGTTTATGAAAACTTGATTCAAGGTCGCGAAGTTGAGGAATTATATTATCATGTTCATAATAACTTGTTGTATCATTTGGGAAATATTTGTATTCCACAAGGTGAGAGAGTGAATGCCATAAGGGAAGCACACACTTCTCTTATTGTGGTACATTTTGCTGTAAGAAAAACAGTGGAAAATATTCAGAGGTATTGTTATTGGCCTCGTATTCTTGAAAGTGTGTCACATTTTATTAAAGGTTGTTCATTATGTGCAACCAGTAAGCCTAGTAATAGGAAGTTAGGATTTTACACACCACTCCCGGTTCCTTCACGTCCATGGGAAAGTATTTCTATGGATTTTGCAGGAGGTCTTCCTTTGTCAAAAAGAGGTCATGATTATTTGTATGTAGTTGTGGATAGGTTCAGCAAAATGTGTATTTTTATGCCATGTAAAAAGCAAGTTACAGTTGAAAAAACAACTCATATTTTCTTTCAAAATACTTGGGTTCATTTTGGGTTTCCTACATCTATTGTAAGTGATCGAGAATCTCGATTTTTTGGGAATTTTTGGTCAAGTGTGTGGGAATTGATGGACACTAAGTTGAAGAAGAGTACAACCTTTAATCCACAAACATATGGTCAAACTAATGTGATCAACAGAATAATCATTCATATTCTTCGAGCATATTGCAACAAACATCCTAAGTTGTGGGATGAATAGTTTCATTACATTCAACATGCTTACAACCATGCAAAACATTCCTCTACTCAAACATCATCATTTGAGCCATGTCTTGGATACTTTCCAAAATCACCATTGGATTTCATCTTTGGGAAATATGTAGCTATAGATGGACATAGTGACAAATATAAAGCAAAGAAATTCATAGAGAAAATTCAGTTGATTCACCAAAGAGTGCAAGATCAACTAGAGAAAAGTCAAGGAAAGTACAAAGCAAGGCATGAAAAACATCCTGTGGATCGTAAGTTTCAAGTTGGTAACTAATTTTTCCTTCACATTAGTAAGGAAAGGCTTCAAGGAGAAGGTAAAAATTTTAAACCAATCCGTTATGGCCCTTTCAAAATTCTAGAAAAGATTGGTAACAATGCCTTCAAGCTTGATTTTCCTTCGTACATGAAAATTTATTCAGTTGATAATGTTGTCAATTTGAGATTATATGAGCCTCATTTGATGGAAGATAAAGGAGAGAAAGTTCAGATTCCATGTATTGAATATTTTTCTCCAAATTTCATTGTTGAGCTATAACAAGACACCATACTTGACAGGAGGACAAGGACATCGACAAGAGGAAGTGTCAACTATATTTGAGTGGGGCTTAAAGGAACAAATCCTTCAAAAGAAAAATGGATTGAAATTGGGAATGTCAGGGAATTGTACCCTCACATGTTCAACAACTGAATATGATATTTTGGGGTCCAAAAGCTTCTAGTGGGGACGAATGATTAGGGGCTCAGTTTTATGCTCAAAAATCAAAGTTCTTAGAATGGCTTGAAACTTGAATGGACGTATATTTCTCTTTGTTCTGAATCCGACACACTTATTTTCTCACAAAATGGACTCAGTATGCTCTCAAAAATGAGTTTTGTTCTCTTTACTAAACAGGCAAAAAAAAAAGGACAGACATGTGCCCAGTCAGCAATCCATGTTGCTGATGTGGCATGATGACTTGGCAGGGTTGATTTTTTCATCTTCCTCCAGAGAATGATGGATTTCCAACTGGAAGCATGGTATTGGCTGAGAAATTTTGGTCATGTGGCGAATTTTTATGGTTTTAAGTCTGACCAATTGGGTGAGGACGTGTGGTGCAACCTGGGGCCACCACGTGCCCCCCCCCCCCCACCAACCCCCCATGGTTTTATGTTGGACCAAAAAATTTGTTCGGAGTCCGGGAGGAGGTGCCGAGGTTCAACCCCGTGACCTCCCATAAGCCAGCGCCACACATAACCATTACACCACATCGTGAGTCTTAACAACTCAGCGTTTCCACATATATTTATTATTTACAATTTCCAATGGCGGGGGGAGAGGGGGTTAGCCCTGTGGGGCCAGATCCCAGTCCATAGCATCTCAGCGCATATCACCTCAACGCATAACCTCCGTCAGAGTTAACAGATAAGCATAATTTTTTAATGCATTAAACCATTTTTAATTAAACCTTAAACCTATTTAATAAGTTCCTAATCCACATTTAATCCAAGATTAACATAAGTGTGGGTTTGGTGCTAAGAAATGCTTAATCAGTGCTAAACATGTTAAACTTAATCATGATTAAGTTGGCATACCCCCAAATTTCGGCAGAAACTGCCAGTTTAGCTCCAGTTAGCTAAATTAGGGCCTGAAATAGTGGAGAAAATGTAAATGGTCATAAATTTTGGAGTTTTCAACCAATTTAGGTGAAAGAAGAGGCTATATGACCATTTTTGGGCATGTTGGACTCATTTGTGTAAGTTTCAGGAGCAAAAGAGAATTGTGAATAGGTCAATTTGTCAATTTTAGCATAATATAGAGGCCCAAGCCATAGAAGCTGGACCAAGGAGATATAGCCTGGGAGGGGTGAACACCTTCATCAAATACCTATTTTTATGTGTTATATGGTGATATACTGTACTTTATTTTCTGATTTTCAGCCTTTTTTTATGTTAAATTACTCATTAAATTTACATGAAAAACACTCATGAGACTTCATAATTTTCAAGAGAACTTTCAGAATCTGAAAGAGTAATTAGCACAACATCACTAACATACTCCATTCAAATCATCTAGCTGCATCATTCCTCACATTCTTCCAGCTCTTGATTCAATATGAATCAGGCCTAGAACTTCTCACCCACTTCAAACAAACACTTGCTACACACATATTGGATCATGTCCATGAGTGGAAAAAACATCATAGCTTGTGTAAAGAATAATTTGAAGACATATTCCTTTTGGAAATGTTTTTGAGATCCCTCACATCCAAAATCTCAAAATATGTGTCAAACACATCCCTGCATAATGAGGAAGAAGCCATTAGAAAATCTCAATAGTTAGAGCTTATATACACTTAGTCTAGATATATCTATCATGTTCTTCTAGATGCCTCGTGTCTGCAAACTTATTAAGAGACACTAGGAGCATATAATGTTGCTAATGGATTTATAGGGTCCATAACCCAAACTCAAACCAAAAACACCTACCAGTATCATGGATACTGGTTCAATAGCCAATCTATTGATGCTACACAAAATGCACTACATACAGAATACCACCCCAATCAACCTGCACCGATAAAAAATATAGTTAACATGGTTTATCAATATTATCTCCCACAGGGAGGACCATAACCTCCCTCGCAAGGAAACCCATACTCTTCTTGGAACACAGAATTAGTGTCCCCTTCCGAGAATTCATACATCAATTAGGGACAAGGAAACCAATATTCTCCTTTCCTCACACAACATAAAAGTAACCCACTAGCGAAAAACAACGCAGGGGTTTATTTAATGCAACCCTCCCATCCTTAACGACAATTTTTATTTGACTAGGTAAATACAACAAACCCACCTAATGTCGCTAAGAAAAATCTAAAGAACAAACCGAATGGAGAACTTTTCCAAGGGGGCAGCAATCAACAACAACCCCCATGAATTTCAGTTGGGGGTAACCCCAACTGAAATCATAACCAAGAACAAACCAACAATAACTCACAAAGGTAAAACAAGAACACTAAATTATTAGGACAAATCATTATTGTGCCATCTGTGGGGAATATGGTCACTATACTCACCATTGTACTCAACTCTTGGAGTTGAAAAGGATTCAGGATAATAGGGGACAAGGAGGGAAAAACCAACAAATTGTGGTAATTCAAGACCCTTTCCCCCATCAAGGAGTGGATAACACTCAACCACCCTAGAAAAAAACTCATAGAGGGAACTGCCATAATAACTCTAATCACAGTATTTTTATGGCAAGAGAAGACATTCTCCCACAGACATGAAATACAAATTATGAAGCTCCCCAAGAGACTAACCCATCTACCTCAAACATGACCATGCTTATAGCACTGCTAACCAGTCCTCGAATACCTATAAAACCCATTCCAAAAATGGTATAAGGTCCCTTGAGGTGCGTAGGCCATAATTCAAAGGCTACCAATAGTTACAACATTTTCAATGACTTGGATCAATCTCTTTCAGCTATGTCAGCATTAGAAGTCATGTAATATTGCCAACTCAAGGGAAAGCCTTGCTTTTCACATTAGATGCAATAGACCCTTCCAATTACCATATAATGTTTTTTGAACTACATAAAGAGAACCCATGACTCCCTTCTCTAGTCTTCTTTCAAATCCTATTATTGATCCAAAGCATCACCATTCATCATTGCATTGTGGATGAAGGAACGTCCACATGTATTATGTCAAAAATGGTTTGGCAGAAATTATGATCTCTGAAACTCAAACCATCTGACATAATGCTTCAAGAATATGAAGGGAACCCTTTTTTCCCCATAGGTCTATTCCAAGATGGACCAATACATCTCACTAGAAATATTTTTCTCATTGACATCAAAGTCTTAGATGCACAATTGGATTACAACATCCTTCTTTGTCAGACTTATATGTATGCAATGATTGTTGTAGCATACTCCGTATTTAGAGTAATGATGTTACCCCGTGAAGGGAAATTCATTACTATTTAATATCTCACATATTATGAGAAGAAGCCAGTAACCTCCCTTGACGGTGTTCTACCATATGTAGAATCTTCTCTCGATTTGATTACAACATACATGGAGTTCCCTTCTAGTCAATTCAAACCATCCACTCTCCTCAGAACATATCCTGGAGAACCCCCTGTATTTACAGAGGAGGCTCAAGCAATTGAAGGAGATACGGTGTGCATGATGAGTTCACCAAACACCCAACTGAGCCAGGAACCAACGTACTATACCCAGAGTGTTGCCGCTACTGACTCAACATTCCTCTCATATGATATTACCCAAACCCCCTTTTTATACCCTCCGTCTGTTTTTGTCTCGTACCAAGTGGTGGAAACACTTAAATTTCCAAATATGGCTCTTTCGTAATGATATGGTATTTGGCCTCTCCGACCATGTCAATAAACTCAGGTATCACCTCTACATCCGTCATTCCTATTGCCTCCCAAGATACCATCATACTTAGGATACACCTGTAACAAAACTAGACGATGCCACTAAAAAGGATAAGGAAAAATGCAAGAAGGTGGACACCCCTAAGATTCCTAAGACACCTCCACCTTGCACTTTATGTAATTTAGTTGGCCATCCTACCAACACTTTCCCTAAGTTAAAGGATTTAAAAAATCTCTTACATTCCCAAAAAATGACTATGAACCTGACTCTACTGGTTAGAGAAAAGGTCACAACTGTTCAAAACAAGGCGTTACGCACCAACCAAGCATGTGTTATATGTGTGAAATACAGGAAGTATACACATCATTTCCTAGAAATTCCTCGATATAGAGATGAATTACACACACTCCTGCAATCCAATTCACAGGACCCATATGTAGCGGCCTCGCAAATAGCTGATGATACATCCAAGACAATCTTGTACGTTCGAGAATAGCCAGCTTCATGCTCGTACCCACCTCACCCAATTCATCATAATACAAGAAGGAAAAAGGAGTCTACACCTCCTACCCCAGCCTATGCCCTGTGCGATGAACCTGATCATTTGATCACCCAATGCCCTGAATTAAGGGAATTTAATTGGTGATACCTAGTCAAATTTTTTTCATAAATAAATTTATCTAGACATAGACGCCATACTTGTCAGATTTTCACAAGTAACCATCATGTGCGACATTGTCCCCATATTTCTTGATTCCTCTCTATGTTCATGCATCAGTTCATCGCTGAAAACTTTGACTTATTTTGATCGGGCACTAAATCTTTGGATAACACCACACCACTAGGGGATGAAGCATATAGGTCCATCTTATGCCTATTTGAGGAGAAAATACTAATAGTGATTCTGTTGGCCTCCTCTCACCATCACCAACCTAGATATGGGAAAAATACCAAATGCCCTAAAGCCACGTGGTCTAAACCAACCCTCCCATGTTCCCTATGTGATAAATGCAACCACCTGATTAACCAATGCTTGGAGTTGGGAAATTTTACTGATATTATTCACATAGTGACCCCCATTACCTAAATTCACCTCTCTAACCAAGATAAAATCACATGCTGTTATTCCCACATATTCTCTCAATTTTATCACACAAAGGACTGTCAATATATTCCATGTTTGAGAGAAACCCAAGCAACATTAAATCAAACCCACCCTAGTACATCACACCATGATATTACTAAGGCCGAGAGATGGAAAGCACTATAAAATTCCACATATCACGACCCTAACCAAGAATATTAATCTTACTCTATGACTAATACTGACTCACATACCATCTACTCAATTAGTACTTACCCTGTGTGTAACATTTTCACCAATAAATCTCATAGTGCAAAAGCATGCCCTATGTTACAAAAATTTCAACATTCTAGGATTCAATTCCAACCTCCTATTAGAGAAGAACCTTTGCTCCTTGTATGCCAACAAGGTCGTAAAAACTCCCTCCCACTCATTATAAAATAACGATTACGGGAATTCTTCCACCACCTAACGCTGACAACATGCAACATCACATACGATTCATGTTGTATGCTCATCATTTCTTGGTGTCAAGACCGCTAAAACTACTTTACCAGTAGTAACATCATGGATGGTGCACACCCATCCTATCTGCACCTTCTCAAATTCGCTTGGTTCTACAACATCAACCATTGAATCATATTCTTGCTTGTCAACCAGCACTGCCAGGCCCAAAATCCCTCCTCATAGCCTTGCACAAACCAATTCAACTTTAGATAATATTTTTCACTGAGATGAATATATTCTAGAGGCCAGATGGAACCCAAATTTCCATGGGATTCCATGCACCATCATTCTTTTTTTCTACCTAAAAAGGTGTTTGTGCCTACCAACACACCAATGCATGATATTTGTGCCATAGAATATAAATATTTCCTGCCACCAGGGAGAGTATATTGGTTCAAAAATCCTATCCCATTGCCGAATGCATTTGAGGAAGGAAACCTATCAAATATTTTACCTACCATTAAGGTAAATATTTTGAAAAAAACTGGCAAGGTAGAAGAAATATCCTTGGGGAAGCATGCTCTCTAGAAGAGGTAGCCTCATACACCTCCTTATTTCAAGAATATAGGGATATTTTCGTATGGGATTATTTAGAGATGTCAGGCATCAATCCCACCATTGTGGAACACCATATTGACACATGGCCTTATGCGTAACCCATATGGAAAAATAAAAATCAATTACACCCCTCTATGGAAGAATCATTTAAATAAGAAATAGATAAACTACACAAAGTTGGATTCATGTATCCAATAGCTTACACATCTGGGGTTTCCAACCCTGTACCCATCATGAAAAACAGGGCACCATCTGCATTTATACCGATTTCCGAGATTCGAACAAAGATTTTCCCAAATACAATTATCCCACACCATTCATTGACCAAGTTATAGACTCTTTCACCAGCCATGAGGCCTTATCCTTCATGGATGGATTCTCCAGGTACAATGAGATCCTGATTCACCATAAGGATTGATAAAAAAACACATTTACTACCCCTTGGGGTACCTTTGCATACCAAATTATTCCATTTGGCCTTAAAAACATGAGCGCCCCCTTCTAGTGGGCCATGAAATACATATTTCATGACTTGGATCATCTCATCCTCGCCTATTTAGAAAAGCTTACCGTACGATCCGAGACGCGTGTCGACCATTTGGAAGACCTCCACATGGTTTTTCAAATATGTCGACAATATAACCTATGTTTGAACCCTCTCAAGTGTGTTTTATACATCAACGCTGGAAGCTTGCTAGGATTCATAGTTTCACAACAAGGTATTAGAGTCAACCCTCTCAAAGTCCAGGAAATTGAAGAAGTGCCACCTCCAAAAACATTGAATCAATTACAAAGCATACAGGGCAAGGCCAATTTCTTAAGATGCTTTGTCCCTGACTACACTACTTTCGCATAAGCCTTCCCACGTCTCCTTCGTCAATACATCCCTTTCCAATGGGATGAATAGGCTCAAAAATCATTTGAAGCCCTAAAATATTCATTATCCTCAACTTCGTCTATTATCCCACCTTAACACAATAAATACTACACCTTATATCTATATGCATCAGATATATCCATTGTTGGGGTGCTAATCTAGGATGGAATAGACAATAGTGAACACATAATTTATTACATTAGCAAGAACTTATCTGGGCATGCACAAAATTATGAGCCAGAAGAAAAAATAGTTGTATTCCTAGTACATTGAGTACAAAATATTTGACACCATATCATCCTTTGAACCACCATTGTCGTAGCAGTTATCAACCCTATGTGTTATTTTCTCACCTGTCGTATGATGAATCGCAAATATGCTCAATGGGTAGTTATATTGCAAGAATTCAATCTACATTTTAACACCTTGAAAAAAAATACGCTCATCCTCGCCGAATTCATCACTAATCTCCCAGAAAATACCCAAGGATACCTCATTAATGATGCACTACCAGATGAACATATTTTCTTAGTATCAATGGATGACCCTTGGTAAGGTGATATCCTCCTCTTTTTATGAACTCAAAAGTTTAAACCCCAACTCACTCTTTATGATCAAAGGCGCATAAGCCATCAGGACCCTCATCACCTCCTTTTAGGGGATGTCCTTTATCGAATAGGTGTCGACAACATTCTTCATAGGTTCCTCACTCATGACAAGGCTGAGCAAGTACAGAAAAAATTTCACAGCAGGGATTGCGGTGGCCGCCTCTCAGGGATTTCCACTGCTCAAAAATTCCTACGTGTTAGTTACTTCTAGACCACCCTCTTTCACGATTGCATCCAAGTTGGCAAAATATTTCAGAGATGCCAACGATACACTCATAATGTGCAAGACCCTCCAACTCGCCTGCACCCCGTCATCGTTGCTAGCCTCTTATATAAATGGGGCATATACTTCATGACATGCAACCACCCATCATCTGGTAACCACAAATACAGATTTTCATTGTGTTTTTAAGGTAAAGAGTTTAACCTAGAAAGTTTTTAACTTCCTAAAGTGTGTATACAGTTTCATTTTGGATGATTGAAAACATTTTTATTAATTGAGGTTTCTCAATTTTTATATGGAGATTTCTTATGGTCTCTAATGTTAGGAGTTTAACCATATATAGAAATATAATAAAAAATCTCAGTAGAAAACTAATCTGCTCAAACATTCCAGAATCCTCACAAGCCTTCTAGGGGCACTAGTGATACTAACACTTTGGATTTTATCATTTTCCCCATCATAGAGATAAGACAAAGCCTGAAAAGCATATAAGGTTAAGAATTCATCATTAGAATGAATAAATATGAATTGTGGACTTTATCTTCAACAAATGGTTCAAGACATTCCTAGTGCTACAACACATTTTTCTATGGCCATGGATCATAGGATCATAGATCAAGGTCAATTTTTTCTATGTCCATTACTGATAACTTTTTAAAAAAATAAAAAAATGAGTTTTTTCTTAAGGATAAACTAATAATTTAAATTCCATACTTATTTAAATGTGAGTGATGGTTTGGTTCAAAAACAAATAGGCGAAGTCGAATGCTACATTTCTCAACATTGAATCTTAGCACACTCATCGAGTTGAATAAAAGTGTGCCACCAAGGTACCATGGTTGGGAACTAGATCTCAACAACATGGTTGGTGTCAAGGCATCATGGATGAGAACCATATCTCGACAACATGGTCAGTTTCAAGCCACCATGGATGAGAAATAGATCGTAGAAACATGACATTTTGGAATTTTTATTTTTAAACCTTGGTTAAGAATTTGGAATTTTGATTTTTTAAATATTGATTTGAAATTTGTAATTTTAGTTTTGTAAATATTGAAGTAGAATTTGTAACTGAATATTTTAATTGTGTGCCTAAGGAATATCACACATTTTTCTCTGCACACATTCCCCTCTGCAATTTTTTCTTTCCCACATTCAAGTGTTGCATTTAGCTTAGTTTTTTATGAATTTTTTTGAGCATAAAAATCTATCAATATATGTTAATTATTTGAATGAATGTGAGACGATGTTGGTGTTTGTAAATAGAATCATTACATTTAAGTAATAAGTTCTCTTCTTTACATTACAAGTTATTTTTATAAATGAATAAGTATTTTAGGTAGGGTAAAACTTGTTGAACAATTTTGAATATTAAAAAAATAAACTAGAACAATAAAACTTTATCAAGTATTTGAAAAATAAATAAATAAATAAACAAATAAAGAAAACATATCATGCATAAGGTGTAACATAAGTCGTATGTTTCACATACAACTTAAGTGATACTGTAGTTTCTTATATGTTTAACTTGAGTTAAATTTTATGTGTGCGGAAGGAAGCTTACATATTTTTCTCTGCACACATTTCCCTATGCATGTTTTCATTCCACACAATAAAGTGTTTCATTTAGCTTATTGTCTGCAAAAACAAGTATTGCATATAGCTTACTTGAATATGTGGAAGGAAAATGTGCACAACTGAATGTGTGCGGAGAAAACTATGTAAGCTTCCTTCTACACCATGAGATTGAACTGTGTGGAGACAAATATGTAAGATTCCTTCTGAACCATGAAATTTAACTAACTAAAATAGTTAATTACAAATTCACCTATTTCCTTATATCGAGATAAAATCTAATCTTCCCATTTTAAAAATTTCACTGAGTAAAATAGTTAAGAAAGTGAAATATAACTTATGTTATTCTATATGAAAAAAATATGACTTATATTACATTATATGCATGATATGTAATTTTAAGTGCTCGATCGAGCTGTTGAGGGCCTAAAAAATAGAGTTTTAGCTTCCCTTTTGTAGATTCCTCTGTAACACCACTTTGTAGTCTGTCGGACTTAAGGAAGTATTTGTCCTTAGGTGGCAGAGTTGATCATGTTGGATTCATGAAGTAATCCTCTATCCAATGGAATATGAGTTTGAAAATTTTGAATTCATATGATATTTTTCATTTATTATATTTTAAGCACTATGCTTGAAATATTTTTGAACAGTTTCAAATGGGCTGAATGAAAAATCAATAACATAAAATATACGAAAGGAAAAAATATCATAAATTACCACCATCTTCATTTATGAATTATCTTCAAAAATTTACTCATGGTTTTTGAATTTATTTAAATAGTAGAAAAAATTCTTAGTTTGATACCTTTAAAGTTTAGCATGTCTTCATCTACGAGTCTTACTCAATGCCCCTTCTGGCTCTT